>SJYV01024144.1:26852-74557 GCA_006410875.1 Neotragus pygmaeus | reverse complement strand
TGGTTTTTCCAGTGGTCATGTATGGATGTGAGAGTTGGACTGTGAAGAAGGCTGAGCGCCGAAGAACTGATGGTTTTGAACTGTGGTGTTGGAGAAGACTCTTGAGAGTCCCTAGGACTGCAAGGAGATCCAACCAGTCCATTCTGAAGGAGATCAGCCCTGGGGTTTCTTTGGAGGGAATGATGATAAAGCTGAAACTGCAGTACTTTGGCCACCTCATGCGAAGAGTTGACTCATTGTAAAAGACTCTGATGCTGGGAGGGATTGGGGGCAGGAGGAGAAGGGGACGACAGAGGATGAGATGGCTGGATGACATCACGGACTCGATGGACATGAGTCTGGGTGAACTCCAAGAGATGGTGATGAACAGGGAGGCCTGGCGTGCTGTGATTTATGGGGTCGCAAAGAGTCGGACACAACTGAGCAACTGAACTGAACTGTGGTATTTACAAGAGAAGAATGTTAAACGTTGGTAAAAATAAAACCCACAGTAAACATGATGTGAGTCTCTGTTTCTAATGGTGTGGATTTTCATAGACAGGCCCCTGTTTTGTTGTTTAGTCATTAAAATCATGTCCAACTCTTTGTGACCCCATGACTGTAGCCCACCGGGCTCCTCTGTCCATGGGATTTCCCAGGCTAAAATACTGGAATGGGTTACCATTTCCTTCTTCAGGGAATCCTCCTGACCCAGGAATCAAACCCACATCTCTTATGTCTCCTGCACTGGCAGGCAAGTTCTTTACCACTGAGTCGGCTACCAATCATGTTAAGTACGTCCCAAAACAAGTCAGTTTACACAATGATCCTTGGGGTCTGTAACAGAAGATTTGTGACAAGGAACGAAAGAGACCCAGTGCAGATGAAAAACACCCTGAACCTGAGCTTTGTTTCGGTTTTACCAAGCAGTAAAAACATCAGTATAAGCCAGTTCCTAGTCTCCAATTCACATCACTACAGAGAAGGACCTGAAAGACTATCATTACTCCTGAGTCCGAGAAGGTGGTGTAGACCAGCAGCAGTGCCTACAGTGACCAGCACCAACTCCAGAACCTGACAGAAGCCCCACAGAAAGATGTTAAAGAGTTCCAGTCCAGCCCTGTGTCCATCAGACTATGCACCAGAGGCTGCAAACCTAGGACACCAAGATCTCCTACTCCCAACACTAGGACCTCGGCAGGTGAGGGGCTCAAGGGATCCAGAGTTTAAGTCAACAGGCACTTTGTAGATTTAGTGTTTGTTGATGTTATTTTTTGATCACTGAACCTTTGTACAACATTGTCAAATGAGATTCACTGAACTGTTGGTTGTCTTACAGGGTGAGTTTTTCATTTTTTTCCTATAGGAATTGAATAAATACAATGCTGCCATATATAAAGCCAAAAGTTACACATTTCACCCTAATCTCTGTTTACCAGAACAGAGGATAATATTTTATCTTGAAATAATTTAGTTTACTTGTCAGCTTTAAAAAGACACAACCCACAGAAAATTGATAAGCCTGATGTAATGAAAATAAATCAATCTTCTAAAAAGCCATCCAATAAGACCACCTAATCAAATAAACAGATGTGCTATAAGGAAAAAGAAAACTACACCAAGATTATTAGAGCAAGCAACAACTATAACAGACTGATAAGCAAATATCTCCTTGTTTCTGGACAGACTGCTGATTGAACCACCCAGGAACACCACTGAAACAAGGCTATACAGAAATGAGCACACACAGATCAATATCCACAATCTGACACTCATGCAGAAAAAAATCCCACCCTGGCTAAAAGACAAAGCTATGAAGCTCTATGCCACTGGCATGGAGACAATAATCAGGCTAAAGATATTTACCAAATCACTGACTGAAATTCATATGTTTAGAAATGCCAGAACCATCCAAAGGCAAGTGGGAACTCAGAAAAGTTCAAATCCATGAGAAAAATAGTGAGCAGAGGTGAAAAGAGCATCTTGACCTCTGTGACTTGACAAGACAGAAATACCTCATTTACATAATAAGGTCCCAATTGGGAAGAAGGGAACAATGAAGGCAATGAGGGTGGGGTGGAGGGTGGGCTATGTGGAAGTATATCCAGATGTGGGAGTCAGGGTGTGTGGGTTACTGAGGAAGTGGGGGTCGTGGGAACACGGTGGAACTATGTGATGGGCTTAGAGAGATATAGGGGACTATGCGGTTTCCTAGGGAGATTAGGGGGTGAGAGGGTTGAGGGATATTGCGGTGGGAAGAACAGAGGGCAGATGAAGGTGTGTGTGGAATGTAGGGGGGATGTGTGGAACTGTGGAAGATTATTTGGGTCATGGTGGGCTACAGGGAAATGTGGCAAAATTCAAATTGAAGATGTAGATTACTACACTTATAGGAATATCCCCTATTTTAAATAAATCATGCTGACTTTCCTCATAAATTCCTGGACTCAAAATAGAGACAGCTGAAGAATTTAAGGTCAGGAGTTTTAGTGTACATTTGTTTTAGAGCATTTGGGGACTTGAGAAATAAGATTACTAAAAATAAAATGAGGATGTTATCACATGTCACCTCTGAAATTACAAAATATCAGTTGATACTAACTAAAAAGGACATAAACACCCAAATACTCATAGCAGCATTATTTACAATAGCCAAGATATGGAAACAACCTAAGTGTCCATCCACAAATGAATGGACAAAGAAGGCGTGGCATATATTCCAAAGAAAACATGTATATACAGGCTTCCTCGATGGCTCAAGCAGTAAAGAATCCCCTGGAGAAGGGCACTCACTCCAGTATTCCTGCCTGGAGAATCCCATGGACAGAGGAGCCTGGTGAGCTCTTGTCCACAGGGTTGCAAAGAGTAGGATATGACTGAAGTGACTGAGCATACCCAAGCACACAATGGAATACTACTCAGCCATAAAAGGAATGAAACATTGCCATCTGCAGCAACATGGATGGACTTGGAGGGCATTATGCTAAGTGTAGTAACTCAGAGAAAGACAAATACTCTATATTACTTAAATGTAGAATCTAAAAAATGTAACAAACCAGTGATTATAGTAAAAAAAAAAAAAAGCAGCAGCAGCAGCAGCAAACTCACAGATTCAGAGAACAAACTAGTGATTATCAGTGAGGAGAGGGAATGAGGGAAGAGGCAATACGGAGGTAGAGGATAAAAGGGTTATTATGGGATTAAATGAAATCATCTGTGTTAAATTTGACAATTGTAATGCACTACAGAATTTAAAGACTCTTTCATTCAATTAAAAAAAATTTTTTTTTTTAAGACAAGTGACAGTCTTATTTCCAGACGTATGATTTCTCTGCCTATCCTTGCCAACTGGAGTTCCATGAAATTAAGTATAGACAGGAATTGAACATTGCAAAAACCACACCAAATACACACATATCCTTTCCAGTTTCCTGCGAACAGTTTTCTCCTTCTTCTCAGTATCTCCTGGCTATACTTTCTATTGTTTTTCTGACAGATGGCAGGGTGTCTGAATGGTTTCAAAACCATCATATTCCATAGAATGTGCATAATTTGGTTGACCCCTGTTGGGATGGTTTCTCACTTCATGGCTATTTTAATTTCCAGCTCATTTTGAACAATAGGGTGACTTTGACTAAAGCCAAACTTCAGACATAATTTTAGTTTCAGCCTTCTCTTGGTCCCCAAATGAATAGTTATTCTGCACAAATTTCATCGTCTACTCCTCTTTCAGTTCATTTGGCAACAGTCAGGCCTGCATAACAGATTTTTTTCCCCAGTAAGATAGTTCTTGTTCACTTACACACACAAATACAATCTACTCAGAAGTAATACATTTCTGAGTTTCTGATATCAGAGAACTGTATCTCCATTTTCTTACCTCTGAATTATTAAGATGACATTTGTGAGTTCCTGAAAACCAGCCGTCACTTGAACACTGGTCAATGTCCACCTTCTGAAGATTTATGTCTACTTTCATGACACCCCTTAAGACAGAGAAAGACAAAAAGTACAAGTTAATCTGAGTCTTTACAATTTCTAATTCTGTGTTCTAACCTAAAAATCAGACAAATCAGCACAAGAATGCACTAAAATTCTCCAAATTGCCCATTCATACTCATCTAAAGTGTGCCAGTGTAGGTAGAGACAATACAACAGAAACAGCAAGTTATTAGTTTTGTGTAAGCACCAAGCCGGGCTCTCTACTGTTCTCCGTTTCAGCTCTCTGTATAATGCCTAGCACACAGTAGCTATTCAATAAATATTTGTTGATGGCTGACCTCCAGACAGAATTACTCTGGACATGGTAGCAAAGTTGACTCTGAAATAATACTTGCTCCCAATACCTCTTTTGTCAAAATAAAAAAATTTTTAAGCCTTTATCTCATTTCTTTCTACTCCTACTCTCCAGTGCAGGGCCAGGAATGGGAAGTTTGGGGCAAGGGAGCAGGAGGGAATAAGTTAAGAGGGGAAGATAGGATCAGAAAAAAAAGCATCTCTTTCCTCAAATTCCTTGTATTATAGTTCTTCTAGCTACAAAACACACACACATTTTTTTTTAAAAATGTAAAAGCTATACAGCTAACAATTTTTACATTTAAAATATTAATTTAAAAACATCAGTGATTACATTGTGCCAAACTAAATCACCTCTCAGAAAAGGAATATGGTACAACAGCTAATTCAGGAAGCCTAATACCACATGTTACGACTCATTTTTCTCATCTGTTTTCTCCTTTTAAACTACTGTGAAATTTTCTGACAGAGTTGGTTAATGTCTTTTGGGCTTCATCTAGAGTGAATAAATCATTTACTTTTTTACGGCTGTTTCCATTCTTTTCATATTAACCTGTGACAAAGTATATACTACACTACCTAGTACTACCATGCTTAAAAACAGAGGCACAGCAAAACCTGATATCAGTATTTAGTTATCCAGATAACCCATAATATGTGTAAGTTCACTTTTCAGAGGATCACTCAAAGGAAGATGCAATAATTTATCATAAAAAACTTAAGAGAAACAGCTCCAGTTTGCAAAATACTACCGCTGTGGACTATAATCCCATAAAACAAATACTATTCATGCAATAAAGAGCTAAATTTCCAAGTAGTGAAAGTGAGTCACTCAGTCGTGTCCGACTCTTTGAGACCCCATGGACTGTACAGTACACGGAATTCTACAGGCCAGAATACTGGAGTGGGTAGACTTTCTCTTTTCCTAACGCCTTAAAACCATTTGCTCTTTCAACACATATTTATTGTCTGGTATATATACATATCAAGATAAGAGATGCCACAAAGGTTTAAAATGTCTTTTAAAGTATCAGAATATTTCATAGAGAATGCATGCTAAATTCTGGAGAATGTGGAAAGTTAACACTTGGGGTACAACAGGCATTCTATAAACACTGGTTGACCTGCTGTCACCAATCAGGACTTCACATAAAATTGTGTTCCACATATTCACGCCAATCAGGCAAGCCCACTCCAGGCTCTACTTAGATCTTTTCAAAATAATATATTCAGCTTTTCATTCATTTAATAAATTACTTATCAAGCATCTACCATGGGCCAAAATTATTCTTGGCCTCTGACATTACTGAGCTGAAAAAAAAAAAAAAGTTCTTGCCTTCATGAAGTTTAACTCTAGTCAGACAAATAATAAACCATGGCTAGAGTAAATATTCTTCCTCGGGAAAATTTCATGAATAGAGGAGCTGGATGGGCTGCAGTACATGGGGTGGCAAAGAGCCGGACATAACTGATCACACACATAATAAATAAGTATATCCACTTAGTAATGCAAACTAAAAAGTGAGATGGAGGGAAAAAACTACCTTCAAGTAGGTAAGGGGGATGGACGGGAGTACAGAGAAGGTTAAGATTTTTTCAAAGGGTGGTCAGGATAGGCCTCACTGAAGTAAGATTTCTAACTCGCTGGTTTAAGGTACAATTACGGGCAGTTTTGTATCCACACACTAAGCTACCAGTCATCTTCTTCTATGACATAAAATTTCCCACTGAACTATGTCTGCTACATTTTTATATTCTTGAACAGTTTAGGAATGTAAGTAGCAAGCCAATAAAAGTATACATTTCTATTCCACAAGTTTTCTTCCACTAACCGCTACACTTTAGTCACAAGATAGTGAAGATCTCAAAACCCTCCAGAGCTGGCTTAGGAACAAGGGCTAATTAGGGATTCCAGAAGGATGCAATTACCTCTGGTCCCTTCCCTGAGAAATCTGGTTTAAGAAACTGGTATCTTAAGGGCTAGAGTTTTCCGCCTTTTCTTTTTTTTAATTCCACATTCCTACATGACAACCAAAAAGTCACGTAGACTTGAAACCAAGTTCACAATGCTCCCGGGGCTAGTGCAAAACCACTAAAGGTAATGAGCCATGCGCTTACCAGCTGGGAAATCAATGCTGACTCATCTTCATTAGTACCTGGGCCTTGGCGCTGGGGGAGCTACAAAGCTCTGGGGAAAGCACCGACACTTCCTGCAGGGGATGTGGAAGTCTGCGAGACTAAGTTGGAAGAGAAAGCTCTCGGAGTGGCGAAAATCACGCAGCCAAGTGCAAGGTAGACGCTCAAAAACTAAAAGCCTCACGCGCCCACTGGCAGGGCTTGGGCCTGGGAAGACCCACACCAAGCCTACGTGGCTCCCCTGAGAACTCTCTTCTGAGGCGGAAGTGCTACTACCACATCCGGTGAGCCGGCGCCACTGGGAAGTGCCGAGGACCCGGAAGTGGGTGATTTTGGTGGGTTGAAGACTGGAAGATAAAGGCCAAAAAGGGACTGGTAAGTGGTCTCCAGAGAATGGAAAATATAGCAGATAACCTGCCCCAAATCTTTGGGTGCTTAGCTGACCTGCAGACTAGCATTTTTCTCTCCTTGTTTCTTTGACTTCTGTAAGGCCTCAAGGCCAAAACAAGATTCATCCGCCAATCAGGTTTGGAATTTGCCTGACGTTCTCTATCTGCGTATGGGCTTCCGCCCTTACAGTTACCTGCTAGATAACTTGTTTGTTATGAAACTCATCCCCCAAAACAAAACAATTTGTCCAGTTCCTTAAATTCTACTTCTTTCAGGTACCTTGACCCTTCCTCTCCATTTCTGCTAATCCTGCCTCGTTCAGGCCTTCTTCATCTTTCATGGAGCTAAAATATTTCTGTAATAGTTTACTTATTTGGTCCTGTCTGGCATTGCTCCAATGAAGGTCTCGATTTGTGGGCCCTTCTTTAAGAAAGGTTTAGTGTCCTTCTTTAAGAAACAAGTACAAAATCATTAATATTTATTTTTATCACAATATGACCCTTTGGCCTTACGTGTTTGTGTTACTACTGCTGAATGGGTAGTAATTTCATTACTAGAAGGCTTTTCTATACCAGGATGGCTAGCGATAACTTAGACGTGACTACAAACTAATTTAGTATGTATTGTTAAATAATTCAGAACTTCTGCTTAACCAATTTCCAAAAATGCCCACAGCCCAGGGAAAATGTAACGGAGGGAAAATTATAGTAGAAAGAAAGCATTTACTTATATCTTCCTTTTGCAAATTAAAAACAAACAAAAAACAGTTGACCACAAAATTCATTGTTAGTGCTTGATCGAGGACCTTAGAAAGTTCCCCATGCAAGCAAGGGGCCCTAAAGCTTAAGCCTCAAATGCTACTATTTAAAATTTAAAATATGTAAATATGATCCTCACAATTACCTGCTTAAAATCAGTATTTCCCTCTCTCCTGAAGAATGAAATCCAAGTTCCTTGGTATAACATTATATCCAGGCCCCTCTTGTTTCTGACTTCTGCATTCACTCACATACATTCTTTGTTCTAGACAATTCAGAATTAGTCTGAGAGGTCCTAAATAATTCGTGTTATCTCAGAAAATCATTCTTTTATAGATACCTTTATACCTGAAGTCTTTTTGCCTAAGCTGTGCTCTCCTTATTGTAGCCTCTATCTGGCTCTTTTCTAAAACCTTTCATAAATTACAAGTCTCATTTAGAAACTACTTCTCTATTCTCCGCATAATATACTATGCTTACCTTCTTCATACCATTAGTACTCTCTATTTGGTTTTTAATGATTGTTTTTCCCATGGGCAAAATTTCCATTGTCTGTGTCTTTTTAATATTTTCCCTCAGCCCCTAAATCAGCCCACCCCAAAAATTAACCCTGGAAAATGGCAGATGCTAGAGAGATGCAAATAGTAGCTTAAAAAACCATGACCAAAAAGGGAGAGAGAGAGTGAAAACCCAAACAAACAGAAAACCATCATGGACTGCTATGGGCTAATGAATGGAAAGAAAAACTGTATAGGTTGACAGAAAGTTTTGAAATTCTGCTTTTGCTTCTTCACCATGTCACCTTGGGCAATATTTTTCCTTTTCCATCACTACAAAAATTGACAGTAACATCCCATTAGTCGATATTGAAGAGAAATCAGGGCAGAAGTTCAGTCAAAATTAAAGAGTTAATAAAAACCAAATGCTGGTAGACCAGCTGCCCTCAGTGGTTTACTCCAAACAATAGGTGATCAGAACAAGGTCTGGTGCCTAACAGGGGTTGCTTACATAACAAAAACCTAAAATTTGTGGCACTGGCTTTGGGTCCAGGCAGAGCAGAAGCTGGAAAGGCCTTGAAAGAAATGGTTAATAAGAGCCAGAACATGGTGAGTCTTAAAGGACAATGTAGAAATGATACTGGAGACAAGGGGGAAAAAGCAACCTTTGTTGTATAATAGTTGGAAGTTTGGCAAGTTTGTGAGAAAATGAACTTGTGGATATAGCCAAGAAATGTTATAAGTAAAATGCAGAGAGTACTATCTGGCCTTATCCAGCTAACTGTGATGGAATGCAAGGAGAAAAGCATGAACTAAAGAAGGGCTGCTTGTATTTTGTTTTTGTTTTGCTTTTTAATTTTTTTAATTGTGGTGAAGTAAATATAATAAAACATACCGTCGTAACCATGTTTAAATGTAGTTTAGTAGTGAAACTGTCAGTCACTCAGTCATGTCCAATTCTTTGTGGCCCCATGGACTGCAGCCTACCAGGCTTCTCTGTTCATGGAATTCTCCAAGGAAGAATACTGGACTGGGTAACTGTTCCCTCCTCCAGAGGATCTTCCCAAACCAGGAATCAAACCCAGGCCTCCCACATTGTAGACAGATTCTTTACCAGTAAAGATTCATTTGCCACATATTCTGAGCCACCGGGGAAGCCCACAGTTTAGAACTATTAAGTATGTCATATTGTTCTGCAAACAATCTCCAGAACACTTTTCATCTTGCAGAATTGCAATTTTGAATCCATTAAACAAGGGAATTCACCTCCCCTTGAGTGTGAGCTTAACTTAGTGATTCATTTAGGATAAAGTATGGAAAATGAAAAATAGTAACTTTAGAATGGACAAAGCTAAGAAACACCACACTATCTAAGTGACCAAGGTTAACATCAACAGTAAAAAGACATGTTGATACTATGCACTCTGTGGTATAATGCAGTGAGAAGGGCATTATCCCTCTATTGTTTTCTTCCCAAATGCCCCTAACCTCAGTCTTAAGAGAAATCATTCAGTTCAGTTCAGTCACTCAGTCGTGTCCAACTCTTTGCGACCCCATGAATCGCAGCACGCCAGGCCTCCCTGTCCATCACCAGCTCCTGGAGTTCACTCAAACTCGACGTCCATGGAGTCAGTGATGCCATCCAGCCATCTCATCCTCTGTTGTCCCCTTCTCCTCCTGCCCCCAGTCCCTCCCAGCATCAGAGTCTTTTCCAATGAGTCAACTCTTCTCATGAGGTGGCCAAAGTACTGGAGTTTCAGCTTTAGCATCATTCCTTCCAAAGAAATCCCAGGGTTGATCTCCTTCANAAAAGAGAAAGAACCAATAAATATAAAATGAAGTAAGGTCAATCAGAATGTCAGTTCTTCACCCACAAGTATACAGTCTTTGTATTTTGGGGCTCTTGAAGATGATTCTTTTTCAAAGTTAGGTCCAGCACACACCTTAAAAGTGCTAGCGTTTAAGAGTTTGATAATAGATGATTGTCCTCCTGAAAAATATATTTTGAGTTTGCTGCTTTCTCAAAAGTAGCTGACTAATGTCTTATTTTACAGTTTTCCTTTACTGGAATAATTTTGAGATACATTCTGTTTCAATTTTAAATGACAAGAGGACAGTTTATTTTTCAAACACATCCAGTCTTCCTTATATGACCTCTTTGAATATGGCCATTTCTAAATGGGGTAGAAACTCCCTTGTCAAGAAAATCAGTACAAAGAGATCACCTGTATTGACCCATTTTATTCCAATAACAATTCTATAAAAGAACAAATATTTTTATTCATTTATAGATGAGGAAAATAAGAGTTCAGAAAAGTTATATAATATGTCCAAAGACACTTTTTTTAATTGCTAGGGAAGAAAAGAACAAAGTGTATTCTGTCAGAGAAAATAAATGTGAACACTAATCTACCTTAAAATATATAATAACAATGTTATACCTTGAGTTTCCTGGTGACTTCATTAAACAAGTCATTTATGTTAGTGGCTGGCTACACTATCTAAGTGAAAATGTTCTTTTTTGTTAGTAATTTTTTAAGTCATTAAATTTCTTTTTTCTCTTGGTTCTTACTCATATAGCTCTTCAAGTCAAATTGTCCATCTAATAATGTGCAGTTTTTTATTCTGAATGACTTTTTTCAAGATCCTACTATTTTATAAAAATATTTTATAATGTTATACAAAAGGTACAAGCCAGCCATTCATAGTAATTTTTCAGAGAAAGATAGCATGTGCCAATTCTTTTTATTTAGAAATAATAACTAAGAAAGCCTATAAAGTACATTTAAAATATTCCCATTGGAATTTAAATAAAGTACTTTGGTGGTTAGATGCCCAACTATGAACTAAATATAGGACTTACTTGTATGCTTTGAATCATGTGTTTTTAGTTATTATTTATTGGGTGCTTATTGTATATATTTTCTATACACACTCAAAACATCCTCATTGAACTTGTTATATGACTGATACTATTCTCCCTAATTTATATTACAACTCTATATGGTCATTATCATTCTCCCTAAATAATGGTTGAGAAATTTGGGACACAAAGAGGTGAAATAGTATATCTAAGACACAAACCAAATAAGCAAAAGAACTGAAAATGATGCCCATATCTTTAGGTATAAAGGTAATAAAACCAATCAGAAGACCTAAGTTTGACTTCTTATTCGAGTTGGTGAATTGAGCATATTTCTCTACCTCATCCCTCCACATCCAACTGTAATGGCAGTAAATAAATACAAGATGGAATGAGAAGTAGTAGACCAAAGATTTGACATAATTCTCTGGGATCCTACTGATGATCAGCTGGAGTGGTGGCAACCAAGCCCAGGACATGCTCAGGAGAAGGCTGGAACAGAGGCAGAAACTGCTCTTTAAGTAGAATTTCCAGAAAGGTTTTAAGCTCAAAGTCAATAGGTTTCAAGAGTGAAAGTAGAAAATGAAGCAGATATTGAGGTGATGAAGGATTTCAAGTTGGCATATCCTCTCCTTGTGTGCAGTGATGGCACTTATTCTCAAGCTAAAAACAAAGATCTGTTCTATAAAGAGCTTGAAAGAAATGCCTAGAAAGAACTAAAACTTCTAAATGGTTATTAGTCCTCCCAGAGTAAAGATCTGCAGTGACCCAGAGACTGTGCGCTTCCTTCTCAGGCATCCGAAAGTAAATGTTGAAAGACTGACAGTCAAGGAGAGGTATACTGAGGAACTTGGCCTATACACCTGCCACAGGAATCCATGCCATCTACCTATGTATGTTAACCTAGTCCCTTGGTCACAAAACTATGACTGACAAGGATCATATTTGAGATGAATTGGTAGTATAAAGGAGAAGAACTGGTATGAACAAGCAAAATAACTGAACCTATAACAAATAGCAATAGTTCACAGAACAGAATATAATCAATAGATATTTTAATTAATATTCTCAAAGAGAGTTAAGAAAATAAACATACAATTATGAAAAAAGAAACAATCAGAGCAAGAAAGAGTTCATGGAAAGTAAGAGACTGCCAAATGAAAGCTAATTTTTCCAAAAAGTTAAAAAAAATCTTCTAGAACGTAAAGTAAAAAAGAGATGGAAGATGAGAGAAAAGTAAAGAAATACAGGGATCAATCCAGAAAGATGAATGAAAGTGAAAGTAAAAGAAAGATGAATACCTAATCATAGAAGTTCCAGAAAGAGAAAATGGATAGCAAAAAGTAGTTTTAAGCCATTATAAAAGAAAATTACTGAGTGGAAAATCTAGAAGGGCCAAATAAGTGGTGAGGTTGATGAATAAAAAGAATCACATCTAAACACATCATCATGAATATTCAGAACCGCAAGGGAAAAGAGAAGATCTTAAAAGTTTCCATGAGGAGAAAAAAAGATTATTTACGAAGATATAATAAATCAGGTTAACATCAAGTTTTTCACCAGCAACAATGAATGCTAAAAAAATATAACCATATCTTTAAAATTCTGAGAGCAGAATGACTTTGAACCTATAATTCTGTATTTAGACTATCAATCATGCATGAAGACAAAGACACTTTCAGACATGGGAAGACTTAGAAATTTTATCTTACACAGATTCTTTCTGAAAAAGTATTTGAAATTGGGCATTAAGGGGTGGGAAGAAAAGAATTCTTGAAATAAGAGGACTAGCATCCAACACATAGTTGAATCCAAAATTTCAATAATTTGAAAATATTTCCATGATAGTTATTCTGCAGAAGGCCTAAAGCTATTGGTACAAATTCTTACTCCTTGGAAGAAAAGTTATGACCAACCTAGATAGCATACTGAAAAGTAGAGACATTACTTTGCTGACTAAGGTCCATCTAGTCAAGGCTATGGTTTTTCCAATATTCATGTATGGATGTGACAGTTGGACTGTGAAGAAGGCTGAGTGCCAAAGAATTGATGCTTTTGAACTGTGGTATTGAAGACTCTTTAGAGTCCCTTGGACTGCAAGGAGATCCAACCAGTCCATTCCGAAGGAGATCAGCCCTGGGATTTCTTTGGAAGAAATGATGCTAAAGCTGAAACTGCAGTACTTTGGCCACCTCATGTGAAGAGCTGGCTCATTGGAAAAGACTCTGATGCTGGGAGGGATTGGAGGCAGGAGGAAAAGGGGATGACAGAGGATGAGATGGCTGGATGGCATCACTGACTCAAAGGACGTGAATCTGAGTGAACTCCGGGAGTCGGTGATGGACAGGGAAGCCTGGCATGCTGTGATTCATGGGGTCGCAAAGAGTTGGACATGACTGAGCAACTGAACTGAACTGAACTGAACTGAATGGGGCTCCAAGAAGAATGTCTTCAACATTGTAACAAAAGCAATGTAAATTTTCTTTAACAAACAATGATTGATTAAAAAGTTGGATGACTTTAGAAGCAAGAAAGCATAGGACTCCTTTTTGTTTCTTTAACATGAAAAGGAGAGCATTGGCAACTGCATGGAGAGAAAATAGGTGAAAAGTTTCCATGCATATGTGCCCAAACTAAAGATAACATGATTTTTGCACAACTGATCTAAAAAAGGGAGAGAAAATCCATTGGTCCTTGAAATTGGAACATTCTAAAAATGGCATAGATTCCTATATTCACATTTCAACTCTTAGAAGCAATTAATGGACAAAGCATGTTTTGTTTTTTTGTTTGTTTTTACTGCTGTGACAGATTGAAAATGTGATCATCTTGAATTATCTAAAAATGTTGCAATAGGATTAGAGAGTGAAAAAGAAAACAATAGAAAATACTATTTAAAATTTACGGATAGAAAAATCAAAATAACCAAAAGAAAATTTTTAAATATAATTAATAAAACAATAGAGTACAATATGAAGAAAATGCAGTACAAAGAAGCTGAATCCCACACTTGTCGTATCAGAAAAGTTAATGATGATTTTATTTCCCACAATTCATAACCCCAGTTTTCCACTGATAGTGCTCTTCATTAGAGATGCACTTCTACCTGTACGTCCTTTCCTATGATGCAAAGTCTTCCTCCTTCAAATTTGTGTCCAAATGTTTATGCTGTCTCCTCTGGCTTTTCCAGTCCTACTTCTGTATGTTGTGCCTCTCACTGGCAGTTTCTGAGGCAGCCCCTGACCTGACATGTTAACCCTCACCATGAAAGGCAGTGCTAATGTATAAGACAATATTGTCACCCTGCCTTTTTAACTTTATGCAGAGTGCATCATGTGAAATGCCAGGCTTGATGAATCACAAGCTGGAATCAAGATTGCCACAAGTATCAACAACCTCAGATATACAGACGGTACCGCTCAAATGGCAGAAAGTGCAGAGGAACTAAAGAGCCTCTTGATGATGGTGAAAGAAGAGTGAAAAACTGGCTTAAAAACTCAACATTGAAAAAATGAAGGTCATGGCATCTGGTCCCATCACCTCATGGCAAATAGAAGGGGAAAGTGGAAGAAGTGACTAATTTTATTTTCTTGGGCTCCAAAATCACTGTGGATGGTTACTGCAGTGATGAAATTAAAAGTCACCTGCTCCTTCGTAAAAAAACTGTGATAAACCTAGACAGTGTATTAAAAAGCAGAGACATCACTTTGCTGACAAAGGTCCATATAATCAAAGCTACGGTTTTTCCAATAGTCATGTACAAATATGAGAGTTGGACCACAAAGAAGGCTAAGCACAGAAGAATTGATGCTTTCAAGTCGTGGTTCTGGAGACTTTTGAGAGCTCCTTGGACTGCAAGGAGATAAACCCAGTCAATCCTAAAGGAAATCAACCCTGAATATTCATTGGAAGGATTGATGGAGAAGCTCCATTACTTTGGCTACCTGATGCAAAGAGCCAGCTCATTGGAAAAGACTCTGATGCTGGCAAAGATTGAAGGCAAAAGGAAAAGGCAGCAGCAAAGGATGGTTAGATAGCAGCACCGACTCAACGGACATGAATCCGAGCAAACTCTAGGAGATAATGAAGGACAGAAGAGCCTGACCTGCTGCAGTCCATGGGGTCGCAAGGAGTTGGACACAACTTAGGGACTAAACACAACAACAAAAATAAAAAATAACAAAGTAAGTCAGGAAACACCAAATGACAAGACCTGCCAGCCACAAGCTTGAGAGAGGGAGAGACCCACAGGATGTCTTCCCAGGCATGCTGGTGAAGGGGGAAAAAAAAAAAATGCTTTGCCCCTGAGTTCTGCTGCTTTCTGTGTTTAGAGAAGGTCTCACTGTATAGTTTTAAGCCAGAGAGCAAGAAAGGCACCCAGCTGGTTTTTACAAGAAGTTCTAGATTTTCATTCTTCAGCCTCCATTACTGGTCAGTTATTTCAGTTTATTCATTCACAGCCAAGAATGGAACAATTATAGATAGCTTATTCTTTGGTTGAAATCCTATCAGAGAAGTTGGAAAGCCCAACTATTCCATACTTCCTAAAATATGCAAGGCACTTTCAAATGGTAGTGAATATAGGAAGTTATGAATTATGGTCCTTACATTTGAAAGACCAGTAGAACTGTTTGAGGAAATAGAATGTTTACATAAAGAGACCAATTACAACAAGAGGCAGCTGCTTTCATGATAGTCCCTGTTTTAAAGGTGAGAAAACAAAGAATAACTCACAATAAAGTGACAGAGAACCAGGATACAGCCTAGTGCTCAGTACCTGTAATCTTCCTGCCTTCATGACCTGTTAGTCATCCTACCCCTCCCAGGAGGGTCATTCACAGTATTGGAAAGCTTCAGGTACCCAGTATAGCCAGCAGCCAGGTTTTGTGAACCACTAAAACTAAAGTTGCCAAGCATTTACAACTTTCAGTTCTTATTCTTAAAATCTTATAAAAGGAATTATATGCTTCAACCTTATCAAATTCTGTTTACATTTTCCCAAGTTTGTGTTTAAGTACCATCTGATTTTGAATTATGAGGATTTTGTTTTTGATATAGATTTATCTCCTGCACAGGGTTTGGGGAGGGCCTGGAGAAGGCAATGGCACCCCACTCCAGTACTCTTGCCTACAAAATCCCATGGGCGGAGGAGCCTGGTAGGCTGCAGTCCATGGGGTTGCCAAGAGTCAGACACGACTGAGCGACTTCACTTTCACCTTTCACTTTCAAGCACTGGAGAAGGAAATGGCAACCCACTCCAGTGTTCTTGCCTAGAGAATCCCAGGACAGGGGAGCCTGGTGGGCTGCTGTCTATGGAGTTGCACAGAGTCGGACACTGAAGTGACTTAGCAGTAGCAGTGGGAAGGTATTATCAGGCTCTTCAAGTGCTCATGGTACCCAGCCAAGTTTGGAATCAATGAATAATGGGCAGAAATTAGCATTTACTTGAGGACTCAGGGTCTTTTTGTCTGTGCCTGTTATCTAAACTACAAGTTCATTGTAGCCACAGCTAACACAAGTGATTGTCACCACTTTCTTGGGTTTCAATATCCTCATGTGTGAAAGTAAAAATAAGTTGGATTACGTGATCTCTAACATCCTTTGGGGGACTTTTCAAATGACTCAGTGATAAAGAATCTGCCCACAATGCAGGAGACACTGGTTCCATCCCTGAGTCAGGAAGATCCCTTGGAGAAGGGAATGGCAACTCACTCCAGTATTCTTGCCTGGGAAATCCCATGGACAGAAGAATCTGGTGGGGTCCAGTCCATAGGGTCTCAAAAGAGTTAGACATGACTTAGCAACTAAACAACAAAATCCTTTTTATTTCTACAAGTCTAATTATTCAAAAAGGAGTTTTCCCAAGATATTTACTAAAACATTGTTCCCTTAAAGAATGCTCCAGTTGTTATTTGCCTCTTTCTCAAAAAAGTGGAAAGACAGATTTCTAAATAACTTTCAGAGGGCTGTATTATGAGAGCCTTCCCACAAAACTAATTATTAAGTCAGTACCTGAAACAGCTTTCTCAAAAGTTTGTCTCATCCAGAAAAATAATAATATTCATCTTTCTTTTCATGAGCCTTGGACTCGTCTCTTAACATTCACATCATTCATTGTCATTTCTCTGTAATCAGCACAATATACAGCTGCCATCTGCTCATTCCTTGCCCCTGCAGCTCACATGTATTATATATTTATTGATAGCACCAGAGGACGTAGTCATGCATCAGTTTGTGCTACAGTACTTTGCACAGTGAAGCCTCAACATTCTTTTCTATCATGTGGTCATTGTTATTTTTAAGGTCTCTTTTGATAAGATTCTAGGTGGTGGTGTTCAGTCACTAAGTTGTGTCCAATTCTTTGCAACCCCATGGACTGCAGCAGGTCAGACTTCCCTGTCCTTCGCTATCTCTCGGAGTTTGCTCAAACACATGTCCTTTGAATTATCCACACTTCATCCTCTGTCACCCTTTCTCCTGCCCTCAGTGTTTCCCAGCATCAGGTCTAGACATTAATAATGTTAAAAACTGCATCTTTAAACATGTGACCATCTTATATAATGTCTATATGTCACTTATTATTCTAGGAAATTTCATTTATAATAATTTCAAATTCAACTCTAGTTGAATCAATAAAGTTAAAGCAGAAAAGAGCATTTTAGGGAATTCCTTGGGGATACAGTTTTAGGGCTCCAAGCTTCCACTGCAGAGTGCCTGGGTTCACTCCCTGATCGGAGCACTAAGATTCTGCAAACCATGCAGTGCAGCCAAAAACCAAACAAAAAAATCATTAAAAAAGAAAAAATAGAGCATTTAAAATATATATATTGTAAGCTATTAATATTCCTTTAATGGGATAAGCTCTGCATCAGCTTTGACTTTTTGAAATAAAGCTCTAAAATGCAATCACAATCAACCTTTTTTTTACAATAATTAAATCTTCTGGTATTTGATTTCTCACTACTTGCTAGAAAAGAATAATTCAGTTTTATCAGAACTGTGAAAGTGCTCCGTAATGAACAGCTTCATGATAAAGTAAAATGCTGTTCCACAGCATCATAGATTGTTAATTGTTTTTCATCATTTCTTTCATCTCCATTTGTCCCATGTCCCCACTCCTCTCCATCCCCTACTTTTTCTCTCTCTCTTCTCTTGGTCCCCCCAGATTCATACACACACACACACATACACACACATATTTTCTCTTCAAAATGCATCCTTTAATAAGAGATCTCAAACATAAGACATTTAACTATATAAGTAGCAAAACTATGCTAAGCAACAAAAGCTGCAGATAATTTGGCCAGATGTTCTTTTTGAGCCTTAATGACATTTAAATATAAATTAATATTCCATTGATTCATCAAAATTTTCCATTTCTTAGTCATACCATTTTCTATATATGCAATGATCTTATGTTCCAAACAAATAGAAATGTGATCTGACAGACTCATACATGCACGCACATACACAAATATGTATAGAACTCCTGAAATAAGGATAGCCACAAAATAGCATTTTTATATGTATTCTCTCTACACCAGCAACTTTCAGCCAGAGGCATTTTTACCCCTTAATGTAATACTTGGCAATGTTTGTAGACATTTTTGATTGTCACACTGGGCAGGGAGGTTGCTACTGGCATCTTGTGGGTAGAGTCGGGATACTGCTGAACAAGACAGCCCCTACAACGAAGGATTATCTGGCCCCAAGTGTCAATAGTTCTGAGGCTGAGAAACCCTCCTCTACATAGTGGTCTAATGCTTCAAAGAAGGGGAAAGCCAAATTCTTCATTCCATTCTATGTAGCTGATTAGAACAGGAAGAGAAAAAACACACCCCTCCATAATTCCATTTAACTCTCTTTAACCAAACTGGTTATATGACTATACCACAAAATTTTTCTTTCCACCCTGAAACCTCTAAGCACTTGAGAATGGAAAGATGGATCTATTCTCAGTTTATAAGTGGCTTTTTATTCTCGCTGTCCTAGGCATTTCCCCACAGTATGAGTGAAATACTTTGCCAAATGGTGTAGGAAAGATTTTAATAATCCTTACCACACCTATTCTGAAAATAAAAGTTTCTGCAGCTTCTGGCCCCTTGTTTTGTATATTTCACATATATTACATGTTTTAGTATAGCTTGTCTTGTTTAACAAAATGATTATGAAGACAAATAGCAATCTAATTGATACGCAGAAGTATGGTTTAGATTTTTTTTTTTGTTTCTTCATAGGCATATTTTGCTGCATCTTGATAACTTATAGATGATAATAGAACTTGGAGAGACAATGGAGTTTAATTTCCCACTTTGTAATATCCCAGTTCATCAAATATAAGATGCTATTAATCATAAGATGCATTATTAAATTCTGTACCATTAAAAGAAAGTTTCTGTCAGTGGAAGATGACATGCCCATGCCCTCAATCATAAGACACATCTCAATTTGAGTGACATCAGAATGTAGAAAAGGTACATCTTAGACTTGATGAAAATACATTATGCTACAGTACCTTTTCCTCTTTCTGAGAGAAAAGCTATGTGTTGTGTTAGCTTAAGAAATCTTTCCACAGTAATGCAATAAGGCATATACACAATGGATAAAACACATAAATGGTGAGAAAACTAGGGTAAGAAAGTAAACCAAAATCTTACATAATTCTAAGTTCCCTTTTAGGTTATAACCAAACTGGGAACTTTGCTAAATGAACAAGATTTCTAGATATAAATGGGGTAAAGTTATAACAGATTTTACAATAAAAATTAATGGGATGTCAGTTAATTGTAAGTATCAATTAACTGTAATAGGGACTGCCTTCTTTAATTAAAATGAAATAGGGATTTTGGGGGAAAATGACCTTGGGGTCAGATCACATTTAAGCTAATCTCTGTTTTCTCTAAATTCTACCTATAATGAAGGTAATAAAACTAAATGAACCCTGTGATTGCTTTGAGGCAACGTAACCTCCTTTGGTCAGTCATGGCTCCTATATTAAGTTTAGTGTTGTAGAAAATGGGGTGGGCTGGGAAAGGGGGTACCTGAGAAAGACTTTTGGTCAAGAACATTAATTTTTCCTAAACTAAGGAAGTATTTTATAGAACAGCCTTTCCACCTAAATCTTTTCATAGGTCAAGTGTTAGGAAAAATGGCTGACCAGATGAGTAACTGCCCAGTCAAGAAGAAATACCTAAAAAAGGATTCTTGCTAAAAGCTGAAAAATAAGATTTAAGGCTAAAAGACCAGTAAAACAAGCCAATGTATATGCCATAGCTGTGCTGGACAAGGGCCTAATGATGCTATTAGCTGCACAGTCTCCCAAGAATAGCTCCAAGACCGGTGAACTGACTGTTTGCATGTAGTGGCCATCAAGCAGCCAAAGCTATCAAAATTCCAATGTATTATTTTAGTAATTGCGATTAGTTAAGATGGCAGAGGAATAGGACCACAGCCTTGTCTATTTCAGTGAAACTATAAGCCATGCTGTGTAGGGCCTCCCAAGATGGATGGGTCATTGTGGAGAGTTCTGACAAAATGTGGTCCACTGGAGAAGGGAATGGCAAACCACTTCAGTATTTTTGCCTTGAGAACCCCATGAACATGAACAGTATGAAAAGGCAAAAAAAGTATGACACTGAAAGATGAACTCCCCAGGACAGTAGGTACCCAATATGCTACTGGAGACCAGTGGAGAAATAACTCCAGAAAGAATGAAGAGATGGAGCCAAAGCAAAACCAACACCTAGTTGTGGATGTGACAGGTGATGGAAGTAAAGTCTGATGCTGTAAAGAGCAATCTGCATAGGAACCTGGAATGTTAGGTCTATCAATCAAGGCAGGTCAAACAGGAGATAGCAAGAGTGAACATCAACATTTTAGGAATCAGTGAACTAAAATGGACTACAATAGGTGAATTTAACTCAGATGACCATTATTTCTACTACTGTGGGCAAGAATCCCTTAGAAGAAATGGGATAGCTATCATAATTAACAAAAGAGTCCAAAATGCAGTTCTTGGATGCAATCTCAAAAACAACAGAATGATCTCTGTTCATTTCCAAGGCAAACCATTCAATATCACAGTAATCCAAGTCTATGTCCTGACCAGTACTGCTGAAGAAGCTGAGGTTGAATAGTTCTATGAAGACCTACAAGACCTTCTAGAACTAACACCCAATAAAGATGCCCTCTTCATTATAAGAGACTGGAATGCAAAAGTAGGAAGGAAGACAAGACATACCTGTAGTACCAAGCAAATTTGGTCTTGGAGTACAAAACGAAGCAGGTCAAAGGCTAACAGAGTTTTGACAAGAGAATGCACTGGTCATAGCAAACACTCTCTTCCAAAAACACAAGAGAAGACTCTACACATGGACATCACCAGATGGTCAACACCAAAATCAGATTGATTATGTTCTTTGCAGCCAAAGATGGAGAAGCTCTATACAGTCAACAAAAACAAGACCAGGAACTGACTNTTTTTTTTTTTTTTTTTTTTTTTTGCTGGGATAGAAGATGAGAACTTAAGTGTTGATACTATACGCCTATAAGGATAGACTCGGGACCCATTTAGGTAAAGCAACTAATGTCATTTTGTGGGTAAGAGAAAAGGAAGAGCAATAAACTTCTCTTCCCATGTAAGTCTTATGCTAAACCTTAAAATTTAAGAAAATTGTGTCATTCTGAAGCAGAGGGAAATAAAATTTATTCTGAGAGGTGTTTTACAGTGATAGGCATTAATATAAGAAGATAGTTGACCATGTTCTCCACAGTGCTTTTGAATTTCATGTTTCAGATTTACATTCTCTATAAATAATGTATAATTTAAATGTTTGAGTCTTAAAAGCAAGACATGGGGAAATATTAACTGAAATTAAATGAAAACCTTAACTGCAAAATTCCTCCTTCTCTTCTCTTCCATGAGGAAAGCATTATCAGTAGATCTTTTTGTTGTTGTTGTTATAGAGGAGGCGTTTTGCACATATTGGGTTGGCCAAAAAGTTCGTTAACATTGTATGGAAAACCCCAAACAAATAGTTTGGCACTGTTCAATACACTCTATAGGTTCAAACACTCTATAGGTTCAAAATATATTTAAAATAATGATTAGAGCTCCCAGTCATGGTTTCCCAAAAATTCATTTGGTGTTTATCCTGTTACCATACTTGTACAATATTATTCACTTATAAAATTTTACAATACACATCTTAGATGATAAAACATCAATAGCATCAAAAACTTTTGCCTTTTATTAGTATGAAGAGACAGAAAAGGCCCATTGAAATTTTCTGAAATGTGTGAAATACTGTGATTTTGTTTTTTAATCAAGAGCTGTGTTATATGGGCTAAATTTTTGGTTCTAAAAGGTGACAGAGAATAAACTATGTTCCTCAATATAAGTCGTGTGCAGAAGTCCAGAGAGGTCCATATATTTTAGGCATGCTGCTGCTGCTGCTAAGTCACTTCAGTCGTGTCTGACTCTGTGCGACCCCATCCCTGGGGTTCTCCAGGCAAGAACACTGGAGTGGCTTGTATGTTAGGCATACATATACATTTGTAGCAAGCATGGTGTGAACCAGAGGCAAGAAGGCCTAGATCCTGTTTCTGCTGTTGTTAAAAACTTGATGTGTGATTTTTGGACAAGTTACTTTACCTTTCTTATCTGTTTCTTTATGAAACAGGAGGGATCGTCTGATCTCTCCAAGATTTCTTCCAGTTTCTATAAGCTGTGTGAATCCTCGATACGGTACCTGAGTGGCACAGGACATGCGGCAAAAGTACTCACAGGAGAGCACTCACTCTGTTCTTCATGCATGCTGCTAGGAGGAGCCAGATTCTGTAGAAAGCCAGACACTGAATGGCCTGGCTTTTTGCCTTGGCTGAAGAACACCACAGTGACTCTGAAGGCACTTAAAGAGACTCAGCCAGAGGAAACAAACTATTTTCTGAACATAGTCCAAAAACTCGGTAGGGTCATGTGAACCCTCACGACCTCAGACCCCTTGTGTCCTCAGCCTTTTATCTTGACTGGCAGAAAGGCCTGAGTTCACTTAGACAATGTATGCTTTCTGAGCCTTATGAGAAACAGTTCTGAGAATAAATGGACTCAACCCCAGTCCCACATCTGATCCTTGAAAATACATGTATTTTTATGCATCAGCTACAATATACATAGCACTGCTAGGACACCTTCATGAGACAGAGTTTAGCATAGTGATTAAAAGTATGAAATGAGCTCACATCCTGCCTCTGCTACTATTTAACTGCTGCATGATCTTGGGAAAGAAGCTTCAGGTTCTGTTTTTGTAAAATTGGGAAACTAATAAAACCTAACTCTTAGGGTTGTTGTGAGGATTAATCAAGATATAATACATGCAAAGCAGAACACAGACCCTAGTATAAAGTATATATTAGTAAGATGGGTGGATAGATGGATAATATAGGTAGATACATGAATACATAGATGGATCTTTCAATCCTGGGAGCTAGGACTCCCTGAAAGGCTTATGTGAAGGCCGAAAGCAATTTTTTGGCAGTGAGTGGCACCTACTGATCTTTCCTCTTCTGAGCAAGCAATATAGCAAATACTCAAACCGAGGATCAGCTCTGACTAATAGGATCCTGCAGAAATTAGGAGGAAATAAGATTATCCTTAAAGTAGGAAAGAGTTATGCTGGTTTAAAACAAGATCCTTGAAAGAGAGAAACAAAAAAAAACATTTAATGTGATCATACAATGTCAGAGAAAAGTGGTTTTTTTTCATTCATGTCATCTCAAGTGTTGTCAGCATTAACAGCCACAGAATTTTATAACTGGGTGTCTCCCTAGAGACTATCTATCGCTAGTTTACCTCCCTTACTTGATAAATAAGTAGCTGAGGGCCAAAGAGATCAAGCAGATTTCTTGAGGTCATTCAACAGAAAATGACAGTGCCAAGACAAATAAGTGTTTTGACTCTTCCCATTCACCCACCCAGTACTTCCCCTGGTATCTTTCACCAGGTTATCATTCTTTTATGTGCCAGCAGGACATTAAAACACATACAAGTGCCTCACTTTTGCCCAGTTTCCCAAAAAGTACAGAAGCAACCTTTACCCCCCAAAACCTTCCCATTGAGAATGGGGAAGGGTCCCAGTTAATCTATGGCCCTCTCCCAGTCCCTCTTTGGAATCCTTTCTGTTCCTCACGTTCACTCTTAAGGGCTACTTCTAAAAGTTCTTCACCCCAAAGATCAGGCACATCCCAGGGCACAAATTACCCCCTGCTAATTTGCACATTCTCATTTTCCCACAAATGCAGAACTACAGAACTATTAAGTCTCCTCTGAGTCCCTGACTGAATTCAATGAGAACTGATCCCTCCCTTCCTAGGCTAATTCAATCAGGTTCATTTATAAAGGGTGAGCACCTGAAGAGCCAGAGAACCCTTGAAGTTGCTCAGTCGTGTCCGACTCTTTGCGATCCCATGGGCTGTAGCCTACCAGGCTTCTCCGTCCATGGGATTTTCCAGGCAAGAATACTGGAGTGGGCTGCCATTTCCTTCTCCAGGAGAACCCTTAGGTGTGCCTAAACAAGAGGAAGAGCAGACCAGACCAGGGAATCAGAGATGGGTTGGGGGGAGGAGGGAGATGAGTAGAAGGAGCACACAGAGCAAACTGCAAAGTCTGGATTTGGGAGACAGCTATGCTGCTGAAACTGACTCACTGCTGAGGGTACAGAACTGCCGGCGGGATTGACTGTTTTCATCATGCGCTCTGGTAACTGACTAACAACAGACTGACGCCCCAAACTGCACACGTAGGAGGAAGCAGGCGGAGGCTATCCCGAAGTTGCAGAAAAAAACGAACTCTCTTCCTGCTCCCTTCTCTAGTCCCATCAGACGTTCACCAGTCTGCGCCTGGCTAGCATGCCCTGAGCTCGCCAGGTTTCTGTGCATCACCCCTAACGGGGAGCTCCCCCCGCTGCTCTCCCGGGGGTTAGAGAGAAACAGGGCATCTCTCTTTGCAGGGAAACTGATTTGAGAGGAAAGCTTTCGTTGAGCATCTGAAGCTGACAAACGCGGGGCGCTTCTTGTCCCTAAGCATTTGCGGCTGCTGGGGTGTCCCTCAGCCCAGGTCTGGGCTTTGAGGGTGGGAGGCGTAAGGGTCACAACCAAGTGTTCCTTCTCCATACTCATAGCCACCCGCCAAACCGGAAGGAAGGTTTTGCCTTTTATCTTTTTACCCCGCCCTACCTGAATTCCGGGACCAGGTTAGGCTGCAACCCGTAGAAAGCAGCGGAGAGAGTGACCAACCACCCAGGCTTGTAACTGCCGTTCTCGCACTCCAGATAAGGCGGAGACCACTTGACATGGCTCTTGTCCCCGCTCAGCCCGTCCCTGCGCCGCCAGCTATGGCCCAGGCCCCGTGGCCCCTGATTGGAGCCGCGACGGTGTAAGTGAGTCCTCCACTTGCGCCGGAGGCCGTGGAACCACTCGGTCTCCAGCGTGGCGTTGGCCAGGTGGTGTGCTGAGGAGGACAGATCCTGGAGCAGGATGCGACTCTCCTCGCGCGTGGCCTGGAGGAAGACCTGCGGGGCCGGGGCAGACAGCGACTCGGTGCTGAAGGTGATGGCCGCCCGGGAGATGCTGGGTTCACCCTCTAGGAGGCTCCGCACCAGCGCTTGATACCACTCCAAGTCGTCCTGCAAGTTCTGCTCCCGCGACTTATTGCTCTGCAGCATCATGTTGAGGAAGTTGGTGGCGTGTGTCAGCGTGTCCAGCGCCCCGTGCAGTGAGGGATGGGAACTGGCTAGGGCAGGCGACTTCCCCGGCAGGCCCGCCAACTCGTAGCGGCTGGAACAGTTGGCTCGCTTCAGCTTGTGGGAGTCCCCGGTGTAGAGGTAAGAGGCCACGTCCATGGGCACCTCCTCGGCGAGTTTCTGCGCCAAGATGGTACCGTCGGTGGAGCGGCTCCAGGGAGCAGAGGGGTCTGAGGCAGAGGCTCGAGCCGGCTGCTGGGCGTGCTGCTTCGCCCTCAGGGTCCTCTCTCGAGGGGAATCCGGCCGACTTGGAGCTTCGCGGCTGGCGCCAATAGCTCCCAATCCGAAATGAACAAGCAGAAGGCAGAAGAGGAAGGGGTAAGCCATGACTCCCATCTGCCTCGCAGAGCGGAGAGGAGGTAACGAGAGGAGTCACTTTTTAAATTGTAGTCGTCAGTCCGTCGGCAGTAAGACTTTTGCTAGGGGTCTTCCCCCTTCTCCAGCAGGCATCCAGTCCAAAAGGACTTTAAAATAGGGTTGTTCCGAAATATGCCCGGCTGACTAAGCTACCGTCACAGGAAATCAAATCACCTGTGGCAACGCCGGCTGCTCCCGCTCCACAATGGGTCGGCTCAGGATTACGCACCTCGCAGCCTTGAACCGAACAGGTTACATCCCCTTTTGCAGCCGGCAGCTATAGTTAGCCTGCTTACGTCTTTCCTTCCACCGCCGCTCTCACTGAGGTGTGTTCAAGAGCTGCTGCTGCTGCTGCCGCCGCGGCCGCCGAAGACGCTGCTCCATCATCTCACCCGCGGCAGGTCGTTCCCGCCTCCTGGCTCTGGCTCCTCCTCGTTCGCTTCTCCTGGAGACGCGGAGCGCGCGCGCACAGACCGGCACCGCGAGTGCAGGGGCGAGTCCCAGAGAACGAGGGTTTCTTTTAAGACGTTTGTCTCTCCAGAGCCAAGAGGGTTGGGCAGCTAGTTAATTGGAGTCTTTAGGTTTGGCCACAAACCACACTCCTGCCTCTCCCTGCTCTCGGGAGGAAAGCCGGTTTAAAGAGACAGCTTGGCCGCAACCAGCCCTTGTAGGGCGGCTTCAATTCGTCTTGCTCTCTGTTTGGTCGGCTCCTCTGTCAATCAGCCGAGTACCATTTGTTCGGCTGGGGCGGGAGCTGTCCAGTGCTGAACCCGAGGCGGCACGGAGGAGGCAGTGGCGCGGGATGCAGCAGTCCTTTCACCCACTCGCGTTCCCTGATGATGACTCGAGAGCGTGAAGGGTTGGGGGTGGGTGGCCTGGAGTAAAGGGAGAAACAGAGCTTGGGTGGCTCAGAGAGAAGGAAACTTGGACGTACTGAGGAGGAGGGTGTTGGCGTCTTGCATGCTTCGTTAAATCAGTCTTTTCTTTTGCCTGGAAAAGAGGGGAAAAGTAGTTTTCATTTGTGACATATATCGGAGGGAGGGATGTAGGATGAAGACGTGTCCTCCCGAGCATCTGCTCATTTTAGGCAAATGATCAAATCCTCCTCCTTGTTGTCGGTTAAAGAAATTATTAAACCCTACTTGCCAAGGTCTTGGCTGTAAGGGAGTAATGGAGACACCTACTGGCTGAACTTTAAGGGAAAAAAATGCCATCTAAGGAAGGTTTGCTTGAAAGGGATGAAGGGGAACCTGTGGAAACGTAAACAGAGAATGTGCCAAAGGGCGAGGATAGGGGCAGGACGCAGACTGTGAGAGAATGAGGATGAGTCAGTCTGTGGTGAGTGGGAAGGAGAGCCATTCTGACTGGGAGTTCCTGAAATTAATGAAGGCAAGAACTAAGACGTGATTCACCATAGATCGGGATGTCCCAGCTGAAGAAAGAAGAGCAGAATAACTATGCTAGGAACCACCCCCAACGCCCCCCCCCCCAAAAAAAAAAGATTGGAAATTCCCTTAACACAGTCGAATGGTTTTATTTGAAGCTTTAACCAGGTCTTCTGACATTTTCATTCAAAAACTGGATATGTAGTGTCTTATGGCACCTCCATCTTCCATATACACGTCCATTTTCAAATTTCCCAAGAAAGACACAAGATAGAAAGTCTCAAAGTCATTCCAATTCCAAACTTTAAAAAAAGCCACCTATGGCATTCTAAGATAGCATGGCTTAGATTTGCTTTATCATTTCATTCTCCTTATTGAGAAAATATCGAAGGATGAAAATTTAAGTTCCAAAGAGCAAAAGTTTGCCTGCATTGGTCACTGTAGTATCTTGACCACCTAGAATACACAGATGAGTGGTGCTAATTGGTAAACTAATGAATGAATCATAAGATCATGATAAGGAAGCTAATTATTTTTAAATCTGTCTCCTTCTCTAAGAAGATATGTGTGCCTGATGTGTCAGTGGTGATGGCTTTTGGAATAAGACATAGCAACCAGTTTTTGAAACTGCAGTGTTGGGTCTCCAAGAGAGCTTTTATAGCTTTGCAGAGAATGGTTATGAGATTTGTGTTTATTCACAAGTAGAGTTCATGTTCATATCTGACTTGTTTTGACTTTGCTTTGCAAAGTATATTCCTTTGCTAAATAAAGGTCATCCAGGTTAATCCTCTGGTATAGGGCATATGGCAATAGTAATATGATTTTCTATTTGTTTAATTTATTAGAATATACAATATGATTTTCTATTTGAAGACTGCAGTGTCATTTCCTCATTAATTGATTTTTTATAGAACCTATATAATTTATTAACAATTCTTTAAAATTTGCTAGTATTACATTTGAAAAGGAAGGTATAATTTTATTAATAGGTCCCTCTATAAGTAATTCAGTGACTCGGTGTAATTGAAAGACCTGGGTTCTGATCCCAGTATTATTTTAAGCAATATATATGACAACTAGCAAGATATTTAAAGTTTCTGTGTCTTGGAACATAAGATGTATGTGAGCCTCATGCTTGGACATTGAGAGAGTACCAAAATTGCACCTGAGCCCCTCTCCAGGAGTGCTAGTCCTTCTCTCAGTGCATGTCTAACAAGATTGGAGCAAGCTATGAGAGATGCCTGCAATTTTGTCATAACCTTTAGGGGATCACTTTCCATCTACATTGCCAAACAACAAAGGTGAACTAGTTAGGTTTAGAAGAGCATCATCCAATAGAAATATAATGCTTGTCACAGATCAACATATATTATCTTAAATGTTCCAATAGCACATTTTAAAAGAAAAAGGTGAAATAAAATGTAATAATATATTTTGTTTATTCCAGTTTATCCAAATTTTATTTCAATAAGTAAACAATATAGCAGTTATTAATGAGGTAGTCTACATTTTTGTACTAAATCCTCAAAATAGGTATAAAATGTGTATTTTATACTCTCAGCATTTGGTCCTTCATACTAGCTACAATAACCACGTGTGACCAGAGGCTACCACAGAATACAGGCTCTGAAAGATAGCACATTATGGTCTAGAATGATCTAGAAAACCTAGGTTCACTCACAATAAGGTGCTATGGTCCAAATGGTCTAGGAGGTCTGGTCCATTTACAAGTCTAGAGTGAAAGTGACTAACTGACTAGGTAGACAACCCTATGTCTGTGTTATTATCCATCAGTGAAGGAGATCAGCCAAAAGAAGTTTTTTATAAGGACCAAGATACAACACAAGCTCATAGCCCTCTAAGCAGACTATAGAATGCCACACCAACTCAAAGACATACTCATTCAACAAATGTTGATTGAGTCTCTACTGTGTATCAGACATTGTGCTTGGTACTGGGGCAAACATCTGCATGATAGACACATGGACCTCACAGTCAGGTGTGTTTAAAGAGAGATAATAAGCAAAATTTTAAATTACATATTGTCATAAGTGCCATGAAGAAATAAATACTGTAAATTTATAAAGAGTGAAGGATATAGGGTCAAGGATATTCTTATATAAAGAGATAAAGGGAAAAAAAGACTTCTATGAGGAGGTAATGATTGAGCTGAGATATAACAAATGAGGAGTAACTAACTAGGTAGTAGATAGTAGTGAACCAGCTGAGGGTATGATGAAAAGAAACTTAGCAGGAAAGAGAAATGGGAAAAGATGACTGCATTAAGATGAAGTTCATATATAATATAAAAAGTTCAAACAATGGAGACAAAAAGAAAGTTGTTTGGTAAGTTAATCAAGTGATCATGATTACTTGATGAGTAGCACTTATGTCCTACCACCAATTACATGAACATGATTTGTAGAGAAGATAAATATCCATGCATGGCCTCAAATTAAGAGCTAAGTTATCTAAACACATATTAATACTGTGTGGGAACTTGACTGTAAACAGAGACTGTATGCATGACCTGTATGCCCTGTGTGAAAAAGCTGAAACCATTTCATCACAGTTCGAAAAGTCAATCTAATTGCTTTAGAACAGTCCATTTTGAACTGATGAAAAACCAATATACAATGGAGCTTTGAATTATTAGTTGTCAAGATATTATCAATTTATCACTGTAATTAAAAGGAAGATGTATATTAGCATATGTTTAAATGAAATAAAAGTAAAAAAAAAAAAACCTGCTGAGACCATATTTTATGTGAGCTGTAAAAAATTGTCTTAAAATTTTAAGTGCTGCTTTAAATCATTTAAATCAGCAAGAACTAGGACAGTGTGATTTGGTGAGAGAACACTGGATTGGCAGTTGGCTCTACTTTTCACTTTGCTGATATCTGGTCATGTGATTTTTGACAATTTTTCTCAACCTCTTGAGCCCTTTTGCTTCATCTGTAACACAAGAGTGATGTATTAGATACAGCCACAACTGAAACAGTTTTAGCTGAGTCATGGGTAATAGTCCAGGTATATTTTCCAGGAACTCATCATCCTTGATAGTTCTAGCTTTATAAGGTAAATGTTACTTTTAGGTTCAGTAATGCAAACAAAATGACACAACCCAAATAAAATTCTTAATAAAGCAAATAAAGCCACAAAGAAGCAGCATAATCTGTCAATATAACACAAAATCAGAAATCCAGTTCTTACTCCCAGTCTTCCTGAGATTCTGGATTTCCCTGAGCACATGCTACCCCTGTGCCTTCTGTGCCCACTTGCAAAATGAAGATCATAGTCTTTGTTATCCAAGAGCAGTGGTTTTGAAATTTCTGGATGCAGAATTGTCACTAGAGAATTCTGATCATCGCTCTAAGTTTGGAGAGAAGTTAAAAATCTGCATTTTAATAAGCATCACAGGTGATCTGATGCAAATGGTCCATGGAGCACATGCTGAGAAATACTGCCTTGAGCCATGGAAAATAATATATTAGAAGAGATCTCCTGGTAAACACAAAGCCATTGTGAAACATAGCCTGTGGGTGGAAAAAATGAAAATAATACCTATAAAGAGGATCAGCATCATCGTCATGATCAACTAAATGTTTACACAGCACTTACAGTGGCCAAGCATTATTCTAAGATTTTAGCTCATGTAGTCTTTACTACCACACTGTGAGTTTGGTACAGCTACCATTTCACAGATGGGAAACAAGAAAATGAATTGCCCTAAGAAATACAGCCATCTGGCTCCAGATGTCACACCCTTCATCACTACACCAGTGGTTCTCAAGTGTTGATACCCACTAGGTTTATCTGGAGAGCTTTTATCAAAGCACAAATTAGTGCCCTAAGCCCCCAAACTGCTGACTCAGTAGGTCTAGAATAGGGCCTGAGAAAAAATTCCCAGGTGATGCTGATACTGCTGGTTCAGGTGATCCCGGGTAGCCTTGGCCTACAGTGGCTTGAAGCAGTACTTCAGCTCCCAGCCAGAGACTGAGGTCAGATCGTGGCAGTGAGGACACCAAATCCTAGCCGCTCGACGAGTAGTCAATGACAAGGCCCTGGCTGTTCAGTTTTGCAGAAAAAGAATTCCACAAAGATGGAAAGCAGTGAAACTAGTAAAGTTTAGGAGGACAAAAGAGAACAGTACCTGGTGATGGACACAAAGGCAGACTCAGAGAGTCACACTCTCGTGGTAGTTTCAGTTGCCTTTATGAGATGTTTCCTCGGGTTTCCTTTGGCCAATCATTTTGATTTGTCTGGTTCAGAGTCTATATTTGGTATATCCCAGGATCCTTCCATATATTTGCACACATGTCTTGGCCAAGATGAATTCTACCGAAGAGACCTGTGAGTATTTACTGTCACTTAGAGAAGGCAATGGCAACCCACTCCAGTACTCTTGCCTGGAAAATACCGTGGCCTGAGGAGCCTGGTAAGCTGCAGTCCATGGGGTCGGTCGCGACTGAGCGACTTCACTTTCACTTTTCACTTTCATCCATTGGAGAGGGAAATGGCAACCCACTCCAGTGTTCTTGCCTGGAGAATCCCAGGGACGGGGGAGCCTGGTGGGCTGCCGTCTATGGGGTCGCACAGAGTCGGACACGACTGAAGCAATTTAGCAGCAGCAGCATCACTCCCCTTTTGATCTCCAAGGAGTCTTTCTGTGCATGTGTAGTCAGCAAAGTCTCCTGACTTCGAGAATGAGTAATACATGGTCTCTTTTCATTTATCTGGGCAGGGCTTAGCCTTCTCTCTTTCAATTGTCCTGCTATTTTCATCTTGGAGTATCGGTCCACAGAGAACAAACTCTGACTGTTTGTGCTGGGGGCTCATCTATCTCCTGCCTCACGAGGATCATACTTTGAGAACCACTGCTCTGAGCAGTGCTTTTCACCATTATAATCTTGCTTTTTGATAACTCTTTTGGTAACACTTTCCCATCCATTTTATATGGAAAAAGGAGAAAGTCAACATTAAGGGATGAAAAGATGCCTGAAATCTACTCAGAAAAAAAAAAAACTCAGCAGTTTTCTATTTCTAACTTAGAAAGCTTACTCAAGATGTTTATGTTTTTTACTTAGCAGTTTATTCTCATCTGCCTCCGGTTTACCCTTAAAACTCTTACTGCCTGTCAGCATCACTTCTAACACTCCTTCCCTTTCCAGAGTCATCTCTGTTTTTAACTGAGAAGTCATGACTTGGACAGTTCTTGCATTCCCAGTGAAGTGCATTTTTAATACCACTAAGCATAGTACCGTCTAGAGTCACTAGGGCTTTGATCCACATTGCTAGTTTCCCTTAATCCTCCTACCCCTATGCACACAAAATGGTTCTGCAAACTAAACACACCTGATGAACTTCCTGACCACTAGGGAAGAGAACACCAGGAAATGGCATTTATGGAGGAAAATCCTAAGTGTACTGAGGCCAAGTATTTCCCTCAAACAACTTCCCATGATGCTGACCCTATATGCAGCAGTGCAGGAAAGGATTAATATATTATCTTCACCCCCCAAAAAAAAATCCAAATTATTCAAAGTCCAACTCCACTCAACACAAGGATCAGCTCTAGAACAAAAACTTGAAGCCAAGTTTACTGATAAATGGACTTTGTGGATAGCAAAAGATGGGAAATTGATTATTTTGTCTTTGCTCAACTTTGTCTGCTTCCCTTGCTGGAGGGAAGCCCCTCACACCATATATACCTGTATGTTGTTATAATTCGTGATGTAGCCTTCATCAGCATATTACTTTGTGCATAATGGGGGTTTACTTTATGATCAGTTTAGGACTTGACTCTCAGTCTGAATGCAGGGCCTTTTAAAAGCTAGGATCTTCAAGTGCCCAGAATCACGTACAAATAGGAGACACTAATTAATGACAATTTCTCATTGATAAAGAGCAGACATTGTAAATCCAAAGAAACTTATAAAGAACAGTTTAGAGTAGTAAACTGCTAGTAAAATTTTTGCTGCAGCTTTTAAAAACTTGAGGGCAATCAGTCCAGTAACATTGACATTGTTGAAATTTCAGACATCATCTTCATGCCAGGATTAAATGGAAAGGAAAGCAAAGAAACATAGCATGCAAATATATGCCAACAAAATGTAGGAAAAGAATACAGTCACTGCACATGTTTNATTATCCTCTATCTGATCCATAAATCATGAACAGACGGCTGAGGAAATGAGAAGCTACACTCCTACTGGGAGGGGAGCGAAGCTTCCAGCATGGGGTGCCCAGCACGATCACACAGAGGCACAACATAATTCTCCAGAAAGCCAATTCTGATCAATGACAGAACAGCCTGGTTCCAGATGAAACTCCTGAGTTTTTAAATACAAGCAGTAACATCGAAGTAAGATTTACCACCAATTTAATTGGACATATTTGATGATGCATATTATGATCATTATGGCGTCTAAAACACCAGATATAAATAGCAAGCCGTTCACATATTTTACCATCATAGCTATATCTGAGATTCCCTCAGACAAAAGATGGGAAAGAGAAAAGATAAAGTGTATGAGCTTCTCTCCTGCCAGCAAGGCACAGGCTCCAGTCCTCCTCCTCTGAAAAGGTTTCAGGGTGTCCCACAGTACCTGAAAGAAGAAAACAGCAAAATACCCCCAGAGAGGCCAAATTCGGTGTTCATTCAGAAGTCAAAGGTATCAGGTCAGATCTCTCTCTGATAACAGCAGAGAGAAGCCCTACCTGGGAAGGCGAATGGAGAGGTTGGGGCTTTTTTCAAACATCAGGAAGTAGCTGCTGTTTAGTGAAAGTTGCTGGAAAGGGCAACTAGATATATAAGCAAGCTAAAAGAATAGTCATATTTTTCAGTGCAACATAACAACCTTCAACTCCAGGTATTTTCATAAAGCTAAGCTTTTTACTATTAACTCATTCCAAGCACATTAGGAATGGAGATGAGAAAGGTTAGGATACCTCTTAAATACAGGCAGAGGATTTTTAGACTTCATACTCAGTTCCTTGATCATCAATAAATTTGTCTCTAAAATTGACCTGGACATTATGGAAAGAGTAGCTCTCAGAAAACAGAACCAAAATCCAAATATAGGTCTCTATGCTGCTAAATGAGTTTAGAATTGGTGAATTCTTAAAAACCGGGACAAAGCTTCCTGCAAATTGTGATGAAGTGGTTTTCGCCTCCAGTTAACTGGCTTTGTGTTATAAAGTCTATCGAGGAAAGTGGGTTTGCCCCACCCTCGCACCACTCCTTCCTAAAATGGGGGCAGGTTTGGGACAAGGACCAGGAGAAAACTGAGCCAAAGTGCTAATGGGTAGATATTTGAGGCGTGAAGAGTGAATTGGATATTTAAAAAATCTGGTCTGCATAATGTACCACCCAAATTCCTCTTTTGGATTCTTTAGCTTTATTTAAACTTGTCATGTGAGCAGCTGAAGTGAAAATATGGACCCAGAATCCCCTGAGTGACAGAAGCACCTCCTCTCCCCACACATCCTTGCCAGAAGAAATCAATGAAAATAGCCTCCAGTCAAACATCAAGAGGAAATCAGAGGGGAGGTGGGAAGTAGCAGTGAGCAGGCAGATGAGCATGGCCACGCGAGAACTTTCTCAGACCTCTACGTTATTTCTCATAAGCTATCTTTCCCTAGTTAGGGTTGACTTCTATGTTTTGTTTTCCTTTTTTTTTTTCTTTCTTACCATGGAAGTGGCAAAGCATTAAAATCTAGGGAGTGAGCCAGGAGAAAAAGGGCCAAGAAAAACAGCCTGGCTGCCTTCAGACTGGGCTTCTAAGTCATGAGGACAGAAGGACTCTTCACAATAGCTCAGGTTTAGCTGAACTCACCAGGATCAGAAGAGCCCCATGCAAGTTGGAGCCAAAGTTCTGTAGTAATAAACAAAACGTATGACCTGGGGGTGGTTCTCCCTCCACACAGAGCTCCTTGAGGAATCTCATTCATTTGGGCTGAGTTTGCAGATCCTGGTCATGGTCACATTCTCTGTGACCAACACTGACTAACACCTCCCACCACCATCATGCAGCTCTGCAGTGATGAGTGGAAACACTGCCTATGACTAAGCAGGGTGAGCCAGAGGCAGGCCCTGCGGCCCGAGCTGGATGGACCTCTGCCTCGTACCCTGTACTCTGCAATTCAGAGGCAGCTCAGGGAAAACAGAGGCACCATATGAGGACGTATTCAGATACAGGAATAGGCAGCAGTCACCGTGAGTCACCCGGAATCCTTTACTCCACTCCTGACCTTCTCAAAGCCTTTTCTTGATCTCTGACCATTGGGAAACAAGGGTCAAGATGCTAATCACCCAGATTCTGAAACTCCAGACTTCTCTGTTCCTTGTTTTTGTATCATCCCAAAGAAAGTTTCCTGGTTTACAGACTCAGGTATGCATGGAACGTGGCTTTTTAATATTCTGGGCAACAAATTAATTGTCTCTTGAATATTTCATCTCAGTAAGCAAAATCAGAAAAAATTCAGCATCAAAAACTCTGAAAAGATCTACCTCTTCCATACCAGACTGGGTCCCAAGATTTCATACAGTGACAGGAGGCGGGGGCCGGGTCCTCAGTCATCTGTTTAATCACCACTTCCACCAAAATGGCCTCTGTCCCTGGTTGTATANAAACTCTGAAAAGATCTACCTCTTCCATACCAGACTGGGTCCCAAGATTTCATACAGTGACAGGAGGCGGGGGCCGGGTCCTCAGTCATCTGTTTAATCACCACTTCCACCAAAATGGCCTCTGTCCCTGGTTGTATAGATCCAGACTTGGCCACCCTCTGATGCATTCCAGACCACACATGGACCTCAGAAATCTCTGTGCCAAGCACAGCTGAGCTCTGAAGTGCCTGTGATCTGGGGTTGCCAGATCCACAGGAAGGAACATATAATCAACAAAAAAAGAGGACGTCCAGTTAAATTTGAGTTTCAGGTAAACAACAAATTAATCCTTAGTGTAAGTGTGTTCCATGCCATATTTGGAACATATTTATACAAAAAAATTTTTTTGCTGTCTATGTGAATTTCAAGTTTAACTGGAGGTCTTGTATTTTATCTGAGAATTCTACTGTGATCCCCTGGTCAGTATTCTTCTCTGAGATCTTCCCACCTCCCTGAAGCATCTTCTATAAACAGGGCCTGAGTTGCTAGGTCTCTGGGATTATGAACCTCTTCTAATACTAGATCAGGGGGGGACTATTTCTCTGGGGAATTATTGTTCTCAATGGGATTAAACTTTTGGAAACAAAGCTGGGAACATCCTCCAGATGGTTCTGCTTTCCACCTGCCAAATACCTACCCTGAGGCAGTGAATTAGTGTGCTACCTTGAAGCAGAAGGCTGGGGGCATGGCAGGAATTAAGGTGTCACATTGTTTATCTCTTTTGCTCTTTCTCTTTTTCTTCCTCTTCTCTCTTTCTTTTTACACTATCAAAGGAAAATGTTGGGAAAATGCATTTTTATTTAGGTCAAGGGATCAGGCATTTCTTACAATCTAAAAGAGATTTATGAAAATACAGTAAGACTATGAAGTCCAGGAAGTCAGAGGACCTTAGAACACAGACACAAAAGAGCAGGTATGCTCACATCTCACAAAAATCCTTATTCTAAATTTACGTTTCGAGACCCTAGACTTTTTTCCAGAAAAGTGCGATCCCATTGTAACTCAAAACAGATGTTACTAAGAAAACGCATGGTTGTCTGATAACCACATATACTTGTTTTAAAAGTATTTAAAATATATTTATACATATTATACTATTCCAAGAAATCCAGAATACATTCTAAGGAATGAATGAGACAACTGCCCAAAATGTGTGTAAAAAGATGCTCATTACAACATTATTTATGAGAAAGAGGACTGATTTAAATGTCCTTCAACCAAATATTGATTAAGTAAGTTGTGCTATAATTATCTGCTATGACTATGAAACCTGATACTCTAATCGTCATTAAATCAGAGTTCCTAAAGTAAGGAAGAGAAGTTAAAAGGTATAAGTTGTGGAAAAGAAGATATAAAACTGTCATTTTCCAATGAAAACATAATTATGCATTATAAAATCCAAGATCATCTACAAATTATTTGAATTAGTAAATAAATTTAACAAAATTGCCAGATACAAGGGAATATAAAAGAGCCTGTTGTACTTTTTATACCAAAATGAACAGTTTCAAAATGAAAAGAATTTTTAAATTTATAGCAGCATCAAAAAAAAAAAAAAAGGAAGGGAAAATATTTTCAAGGACTCTAGGTATTGGAGAAGACTCTTGAGAGTCCCTTGACTGCAAGGAAATCAAATCGGTCAAGCCTAAAGGAAATCAGTAAGAGTGACGCTGAAGCTCTAATACTTTGGCCACCCAATGTGAAGAACTGACTCATTTGAAAAGAGCCTGATGCTGGGAAAGATTGAAGGCAGGAGGAAAAGGGGACGACAGAGAATGAGTGGTTAGATGGCATCATCCACTCAATGGACATGAGTTTGAGTATGCTCTGGGAGTTGGTGATGGACAGGGAAGCCTAGCATGCTGCAGTCCATGGGGTCGCAAAGAGTCAGACACAACTGAGCAACTGAACTGAATTACACAGAAAATTATAAACTACTTAATGAAATTAAAGACCAAAATAAGGAAAGAGGGAGATCACATTAGTGAATTACAAGAATCGGTATTTTTAAAATGCCAGTTCTTCTATTGAAACTAGTAGATTCAGCGTAAATCAAATCAAAAACCCAGCAGACATTTTGTATGTGTGATAATTGAACTATTTTGAGGGCTTCAATATAAAAGCAAAGGACCAAGAATAGCCAAGACAACCTTGAGAAGCAAAATATCCTAGGTATCAAACTTAACATAAAGCTGCAGTAATTTAAAGTGTTATATATATTGCCTCAAGGATTGGCAAAGAGACCAATAGAACAGAATAGATTTCAAAACCAGCCCCACACACTTGGTCGCTTGATCTACGACAAAGGTGGCACTGCAGAACAGTGGGTGTAGGGAGATCTTGGCCATAAACGGTGCTGTATCATCTCGCTTACTCAGAGGCACCTTTAGGACAGAGGCACTCGTTCTCCCAGTTGCTGGGAAAGTTAGGTAGCTACTAACTATTCAGAGCTGCATCTCTCTGAGAAGTTCCCTTAGCCAAGGAAAGCTGCTTCACCCAATATTTCTCTCTCCCTGAGGGTACACACACCCAGTGACTGGTTGATATAAGGATGCAGAGTCCTGGTGCTTGCTTAGAGTGGTCTCTGGAGGATCACTGCAGTCCGAGAGCATCCCAGATGTCCCCAACCTCTGGGTCATGGACCAGTGTCTCCTGTCAGATCAGCAGTGGCAGTAGATAAAAAGCACACAGTAAATGCAAGGCACTAGAATCCCAAAACCACCCCCCCCACACACCCCCTGTCATAGGAAAACTCATCTCCATGAAACCAGTCCCTAGTGCCAAAAGTTGGGAACCCTGGCTTAGGTCACTAATGCAACTGTGTTCCCACAGCTTAAGTCTCCCTCCACCAATCCTGCTTCTTCTGCTTCCTTTCAGGTTGTACTTGATAGGTTTACCCCAATAAAACTCCTGCACATAAATCTCAATGTCCCAGATTCTGTTTCCCAGGGAACTCAACTTGGAGCACGTTAGAAAAAAATTATCCTTGACACATACTTTACATACAATTAATTCCAGTTGATAGTATATATCTAAACATGAAAAGTAGAGCCTAAAGGTTTTTTGAGTTTCCAGCATAACAGACCCTATACTACTTTGGAGTTAAGATTCTTAAACAGGACACAAAAGCACTAACCATGAAGAAAAAGACAGATAAACTGGACCACATTAAAATTAAGACCTTCTGTTTATCAAAGGATACCACTTAGAGTAAAAAAAGACAAGCCATAGCATAGGAGAAGATATACACAATACCTGTAAGCTACAAAGGGCTTATACACAAAATATATGAATAAAGACCAAAAAATCAGTAAGAAGTTGGACAACCCAATAGAAAATAGGCAAGAGATTTGAATAGGTACTTCCCCTCTCCCCCACAAAATATCAAAATGGTCAGCAAACATATGCAAAGGAATTCAAACTTATTAGTACTCAGGAAAATGCAAAATAAAACCACTGTAAAATAGTCAAACTTATCAGAGTGAGAATGATACTACCAAATGTTGATGAAAATGTGAAGCATCTGGAATTCTCAGACACGGCCTAAGGAGACTTACATTACATAGTCTAATAAAATTGAGCATGCACATGTATGTCACTTGGGAATGTCCCCAACAGAAATGAGTGGAAATGCACATCAAAACACTTATACATAAATGTTCATAGTGATATCATTCATAATAACAAAAAAAAATTAGAATAGTTCAAACACTTGTTAATTTTTATAGACAATAAAGAGATAAATAAGGGAAGGAAAATAGGGTCAAAACAGATGATGAGTAATCAGGAAGTGCCTGAAAAGCAATCAATCAAATTATGCTGAAGCAGAGGGTCTAGAAATTAGGACAGCCTTGAGTAAGAGAATGGTAGGGAAGATAAAGTTAACATGTTAGATATGGTGTCTCAAACTGTTAAGGAATTATTTTTACTTGATTTATTTGTGGAAATTTATAAATTCACTCCTTTCCTCTAAGTAGAATGTTATACACATATAGCTGATAAGTGGAAGTTAGTTGAACACAAATAAAGTAGGGTAGACCTTTAGTGAGGAGCTCCCTGTCAGATCTCTGCTTTTCTGACTTATCAATGCTCAGGAGCAGTATACCATACCATTGGCACCCCTACCACCATTTAGTCTTATTTGTCAGCTTGGCTAGGCCATGGAGTCCAGATATTTGGTCAAATATTGTGAGGTTCCTGTGAGGATGTTTTTTGAATAAGATTAGTATTTAATTGATGGGCCTTGAGCAAAGCAGATTGCTCTTCACAATGTGGGTGGGCCTCATCTAACCAGTTAAAGGTCTTGGTAGAACCACGACAGACACCCCCCTCCAGCCAACCCATGTCTCCCTCCCTCAGCAAGAAGGAATTCAGCCAGGATACTGTCTTTAGACTAGAAGTGCCACTCTTCCCTGAGTCTCCAGCCTGCCAACCCACTCCATCAGATTCTGGCCTCATAAAGCCCCTTACAATCATGTGAACCAGTTCCTTAAAATCTCTACCTCTGTCTCTCTCATCCCCCCTGCGCCTCCCCCAATCCCCACCCCCAACAGTCCTTTTTACTTTCTGAAATAGCCTGACTAATACAAGGTCTAATATCTGGGAGAAGTCCATTCCCCCACCTGGATGAGCCTAGCATGAATGTCACTGGCTTCACTGCACTCCTGGTCCTAAGTGAAGCCTGCCATGTAAATTTCTCTATTCTTTCTGAAACTCACAAGCTTCCCTGGTGGCTCAGAGGTTAAAGCGTCCGCCTCCAATGCGGGAGACCTGGGTTCAGTCCCTGGGTTGGGAAGATCCCCTGGAGAAGGAAATGGTAACCCACTCCAGTACTCTTGCCTGGAGAATCCCATGGACAGAGGAGCCTGGCAGGCTACAGTCCATGGGGTCGCAAAGAATCGGACACGACTGAGCAACTTCACTTCATTTCACTTCACTTCACCTGTCTGAGCAGGTTGTCTCATCTTGAGTGTCCCCTGATACTCCAGTCTCTTCAGGATCCTTTTCGTTCTTTGAGTTTTTATTTAACAGATTGAACTCAACCCTCGTCTTTAATGTCAAAANCACTTCACTTCACCTGTCTGAGCAGGTTGTCTCATCTTGAGTGTCCCCTGATACTCCAGTCTCTTCAGGATCCTTTTCGTTCTTTGAGTTTTTATTTAACAGATTGAACTCAACCCTCGTCTTTAACGTCAAAAGCATCACAGATTTCAATTTTTTTCTTTAATAGAACCACATTCCCCAAGGTCAGGCTTACTCAGCTCTGCTACTGAACAAGACTGATATTCTAAGGTTACAGTTTCTTCCCTCTGGCTAGCTCCAGTAAATCCTTTCCTGCCCTAAGGTTGACTCACTACCTGATTATTCTGCAGCTTAGAATCACCCCAGGGCTTATAAAAAGCATAGCCCTCTAGGCCCCACTCACAGAGTTTTTGACTCAGTAGGTCTGGAGTGGGACCTGGGAATGTGCATTTCTAACAGGTTCTCAGATAAGGTTGTGGATCCAGGGCCCACACTTTGAGAACCACTGCTCTGGCTCTGGTCCCTTGCTGGCTACCTCCTCTTCCTGTTCCTCTACTGACTCCCTTTAGTCCCTACATATCTCATAGATTTTATCTCTGCTGGTCCAGGATGAAACTCGGAGGGCACGTCAGGGGGGTGGGGAATGGGAGCGCTCACTCAAGCTTCCACAGTGGGGGCTGGCCAAAAATTGAGGATACAGTTCAACATCACAGCCATTTTTTTTGAATGGCTAGGGTGTTATAAAGCACTGATGGGGAGGAATTAGAGAGGGAAATAAGTTTCTGTTCTCAAGAAACTGAATATCTAATAAAGGGAATATCCGACATAGTACTAAGAATACTACAAGGGAAACTGTGTGTGTGTGTGTGTGTGCGCGCGCGCGCACGCTTAGTTGCTCAGTCGTGTCCAACTCTTTGGCGACCCCATGCACTGGAGCCCACCAGGCAACTCTGTCCATGGAATACACCAGGCAAGCATACTGGAGTGGGTAATCATTCCCTTCTCTAGGAGATCTTCCTGACCCAGGGATCAAACCTGGGTCTCCTGCATTGCAGGCAGATACTTTACTGTCTGAACCACCAGGGAGGCCCATATTATATAATAATAAATGTTAAAGGGCTCTGGGACTACCCGGCACATTTGGTGTCCTAAGCATGTTCACTTAAGCCAACCCCAGAGGTCACTCCAGGACTTGTTTTCAGAGTCATGAAAGTGCAGGGTCAGCAAGTCCGCAATCCTTGCTAAGGAGTGAGCATCTCCTTAAGTTTTGCACCCTAGGGTTCTCCTGGGGTGTCCTCCTCCTAGCCTTGGCCCTACCAGACATCACAAGTGTTCCAATGTTCTTGATGGATTCAGCCTTTCTCTCTATACAGGAATTCTCTAACCAGAAGAGTCAGCCAGGCAGGTCTGAACCACACACACAGCTGGAGATGGAGCCAAGGCTCTTGAAGTTACAATGCAGAGCATTGAAAGCAAAAAGAGCAGAGGGCCTCAGGCTGATATTTGAGGAATGCCGGCATTCAATGGATGTGATTCAGAAAGGTAAGCAGAATGAAAATCAGTACAGTTTGAGATCTGCTTTGATGCCTAAATAGAGTGTGTTAGACACAGGACTTGCCTTTGGAAAGTTTCCAGGCTAAGAGTGAAAACAAGATCCATGCTTGAAGAGAGAAATATTCTGGCACCCAGCACCAAATCAGTGTTCAGGAAAGAGTGTAACGAAGAGGGATAAGCTAAGGTTTGCCTTAACCTGAGCAATATGACCCTCCGTTTTTCCACTTATAAATGGTGACAGTGATATTAGTTGCATAGTGTTTTATGAAAATTGTGTAAAATAATCTAAACTCCTAAGCACAGTTGCTGGCTCGTGGTAACCACTCAGTAAAGTATTGTTATTGTAATGTCTGTTGTGATTGTGTTGCTGATAATGAATGAAGTTTAGAAGAGAAAAAAGGAGTTGTGGGTTGTGTTGGAGATGATGGATGATAGACATTGAGCAGCTGGAAGGGTCAAATTATGGAGCAGGATTCACATTCATCCCGGGGCAGGGCACAGGCACAAGGAGCAAGGTCGGTGATTGTTAAAGTGTGGAAGTGAGTCAGAAGATCAGTTTGTTCAGAGTGTGTACAGCTTCAGGGGGAGGCATTAAGAATGGACAGTAAAAAAAAAAAAAATGTTTTACGTAACCAGGTATGATGAAAGAAAAGATACTAACTAGACTTATTGTGACAATCGTTTCATAATGTATACACATATTAAGTCGTTATGTTGTGTACTTGAAACCAATATAATGTTATATGTCAATTATATCTAAATTTTTTTTTTAAGAGTAAATAGTGGCCACACTGTGAATATTGGGATAGAAAGTTTGGGGTTTGCTCAGTGTTATCCAGAATTTCTGAAGATTTGTGACAGAAAAATAACATAAACGGAAACAATCTTTTAGTAAGATTAATTTACAAATTGAGAGCAGTAGTAGGAAAAATGGGATGCTGGGTAGCCTAGTACCTCAGATATGAGATGATGCAAGGTTAGTAGTGGAAATTGAAAGGAAGAAGAACATTAAGGAAATATTCAAAAGAGAAGAATCAATTCAAAAAAGAGGAAAAGGGTGTTAGGTTAAGATATAAAGTTGTGGATGGAAGTAGGCATCTCTTTTCTTCATATTTGGATCTCAAAGTCAAGTATCTTAGAGAATGTCTCTACTAGTCTGTTTGGGCTTCCATAACAGAAAAGCGGGTAATTCCATGGCAGCCCAGTGGTTAAGACTCCCTGCTCCCACTGCAGGGGGCACGGGTTCAATCCCTGCTCAGGGACGTCAGCTCCTGCAAGCCAAACTGCATGGACAAACAGAAAGAACACAAGACTGGTTGACTTAAGCAACAGACACTTAGTTTCTCACAGTTCTGAAATCCAAAAGTTCATAATCACGGTGGCAACTCAGGCGGCTTATTGTAAGGCCTTTGTCCCTGGCTGAAGGGCAGCTACCTTCTCACTGAGTCCTCACATGGTCCTTCAACTGTGCATGTGCTAAGAGACAGATCTTTTCCTCTTCCTACAAGGTCACCAGGCCTATTGGATTAGGGTCACACACTATGATCTCGTTTAACTGTAATTATCGCCCTACGGGTTTTCCATGGGGGCAGGGGGTTTAGAGCTTTATCAGGTGAACCAGGGGCACAGGGTGGGGAGGGGACTCACTTCAGTCCATAACAATGGTGTTATGTGCTACTGTGAGACAAAGGAACTGTGATGTTTGAGCTAGTGGAGAGGGAAGTAATTTTGGCTTTAGACATGATGGTTGGTAAATCTATAGTACCATCCAGTATAACAGTCTGCAGTGATAAAAATGTCCTCTATCAGCATTGTCCATTATGGTCGTCCCTAGTAACATGTGACAACTGAGCATTTAAAGTGGCTAGTGAGATCAGGGAACTGGATTTTATGTATATATCCTAAGTTTAACTATACTGGACAGTACAAGTTATAGGAATGCTATGCAGAAGCAGAGTAAAGAGGTTTTATCAGCTATTAGATAGTTAAGGCTTCTCCTAGCCTTAAAGTCTTGAACTATAAGTATTGACTTTAAACTGCCTCTTGTCAGCCATGGAAAATTGGAAGCTCTGAAAAGATATGACTGTTTCAGGTTAATGCAGCTAGTTAGATACAGATCCTCAGTCAGGGCTTAAATATTTATATGCAGCAGTCACGCAATTAGAAAGGTTAGCAGACGGCTGCAGATACACAACTGTTTGTCAAAGACTGAGATCAATGCTTTGGTGTCATCCCGTGGATGTGACATGAAAGCAGATATAAGCTAGAAAGGAAAGCGTATGGGACTCCGTGCCAAGCCTTAATAATACTCATACCTAAAGAGAAGGAAAAGAAAACTGATAAAAGGAAATAGATTTTTATCTGCCAAATGTATACCAACAATAGCCCCAGATCACCACCACCTAACATACTCCAAGTTTATCTCATAGAGGTGATCACAGTTTTAGAGAGAGAGCTCTTGCACCCGCATCTCCGCTACACATTAGCTGGCTGTCCACAGCAAGCCTCTCAACCTCTGGTGTGCCTTCTTTCCCTCCTTTGCATGGGATTAACGGGGGCTTCCCTGGTGGCTCAGCAGTAAAGAATCTATCTGCAAGACAGTAGCCGCAGGAGATGCAGGTTTGATCCCTGGGTCCGAAAGATCCCCTGGAGGAGGGCATGGCAACCCACTCCAGTATTCTCTCCTAGAGAAGCCCCATGGACAGAGGACCCTGGCAGGATATAGTCCACAGGATCACAAAGAGTCAGACATGACTGAAGCAACTTAGCACACATGCATGTAGGGGAATAATGCTAAGACTTCCTTCTGAAGGCTATTGAGAAGATTAAGCAAGATGGCATGTAATATACCTGCAAAGCCCTGGCACATAGTACATTTTCTTTTGCTGATGATTTTTTTTTTGTTTTATCTATTTTTTAATTATCTTTTTTATACTAATTTGTTGAACTCATTTATGTAATTTGGGGTGCAACTTTTGTTGGTTATATGTGTTGCAAATACCTTTGCCCACTCCATCCATAGCTTGCTTTTTCACTGTCTCTTTTCTCTATTTCGGTCTTTGGGTATGTAGCACAGATGTGGAGTCTTAGTTCCCCGACCAGGGATCAAACCCACACCATAGGCAGTGAAAGCACAGAGTCCTACCCACTGGACCTCCAGGGAGTTCCCCATGTTCTTTATTCATTAGATTAAAAAAGGAAACTTGCTTTGTCCCCAACCTTGTTCCTCTTCCTGCATCCCTGATCTGGGCTAATATAGCCTCACCCTTCATCTTGTCGGTCTTTCTGGAAACCTGAGTCATCTTTGACTCCTTCTTCTTTGCCATTCCGCACATCCAGTAACTCACCAAGTGCTACTGATTCTTGGCTCCATAGGCTCTCAGAGAAGCCTCCTCTCTGTGTGCCTACCTCTCCTGTTCTCACTCACACCTGCATGCCCTGTCAAAAGCATCTCTTCTCTGATGTGTTTACTGTACCCGTCCATTCTCTACACCAGGGTGGGATTTGTAAATCCTCTGTCATTTTGCTCCCTTCCCTAATAGTTCCTTTTTGCAGACAGGGTTGAGATTCCTCAGCTCAGCATTCAAGGCCCTTCACAGCTTGCCCCCAACCTACCTCTGTTTTCATATTTCACCTTTTACTTTGAACCAAGAATACATTAAATAAGAATCAGTGCATTTTAAAAATTCAAATGAATATTTGTCGTGTGATTCTGTGTGGACCTGGGAGGAGGAAGCAGGTTTGGGCTTTTTTTTTTTTTTTTGACTTCTGGGAAAAAATGCAAAAATCCCTATTAAACCTTGCAAAGAGATTCCTTACCAATACTTTCTGTAATTAGAGGGATTGTGTGTCCTCATTTGCCCAGGATAATCTTGTTTACAACAGTTGATTCTGTATAATCTTTAGGAGCAACCTCCCCCCATTTCACCCACAAAAGCATTCTTTGTTTAGTCCCTAAGTCATGTTCAACTCTTTGCAACCCCATGGACTGTAGCCCACCAGGGTCCTCTGTCCGTGGGATTTCCCAGGAAAGAATACTGGTGTGGGTTGCCATTTCCTCCTCCAGGGATCTTCCTGACCCAGGAACAAACCCACAACTCTTGTGTCTCCTGAACCGGCAGGAGGATTTTTTACTACTGAGCCACCTGGGAAGCCCCCAATGTGTCCTAGTTTGGACAATAGGTTAGGTGGTCACCTAGAACCTACCTTGCCAAAAGAAGTCAGTCTGAAGACATGGAGGACAACCATGAAATGATTGTCCCCACACATGCATCTTCTTTGGCCTTTGGCTTTGGAGTTTCTCTTCACTTCTGTCAGCACCTCCTATTTCCTTCTGGAACCACCTCAAGGCTGCTCAGTCCTTTGCTGAAGCATCTCTTCCCAAGTACTGCTTCATACCTCCCAAACCTCTTTATTAAAGATCACCTTATGGCCCCATTCTCTGAACCTACTCGATGAGAAAACTAATGACTAAAAGGTGGCCAAATGTGCCACTTTCCCAGAGAGCATTTATGAATTTTGAAAGGACCTTAAGAACCCTGACCAAAGGAATGACTAATGGAGGAATTTTAGAACTGTGTAGGTGTCAGCAATGTCATTAAAGCAATGCATCAGAGGCCACGATGGCATGAGGGACCGGAGGGACGAGGGATGACGTGAGCCATTGCTCACCCCCCTGACCAACAGAATGAGGAGAAAGAGATGGGCAGGGGATGGATGGGGGTTGCGTGGGGAGCACATAGTAATGAATGATCCCGTAAACGAAGAGAACCGTGACAATTAAAGAAGGAAACAACCCAGGGAAATCACTGCTGGGGACTCCCTGAGCTTGTATTTGGAAATTGAACATGAGAAAAAAAAATTGTCAGAAGTAGCGGACACACAAACCGTTACAAAGAACCAGCAGCATTCCAGCCAGACCAAGTCAGCTAGCCATGCAGGATGCACAGGATGATTGTTTTCTGGCGCGTCTCCCTCCCCACCCCCGCAATCCCACCCC
>SJYV01024144.1:0-26485 GCA_006410875.1 Neotragus pygmaeus | reverse complement strand
AGCTTTGCTTTGCTTAACACTGAAGGTTGCTCAAGCGTGAGCTTCCTGACCAATGCTGTTCAGGAAAAATAGATGAGAAGAAACTTTCTCAAGTGGAAAACTAAAGAGTTGACTTTAGGCAAGAGAGTATTTAAAAGGTGTCAGAAAGGGAAATGGGAAGAGAGAATAGATCTTGTGTGAGGAACACTTTACAAAGTTAAGGCAAGAGAAAGGCATTTTGGAGTCTAGGCTGAGAAGGATAACCCTAAATGGGGCAATGAGACTGTGTCTAGGAAGGAATTACGTAGAATAGGAGCCCTTCCATCAACAGGGCAGGAGAAATAGACACTGGAGGCAAACAGGGTTGTATTTTCAGCAATTTGTTTCTTTCTTTCTTTGCTCACTGCTTTCCTTCCTCCTTTCCCATGTCCTTCCTAATCTCCTCCCCTGCCTCCTTTACTTCCCTTACTGTCTTCAGCTTTGATGTGGACCTTTGGGGTGCCTGACTCTGCCAACCCGCATGGGACTCACCATACTCCAGGCGGTGACCTTTAGCAGGGTCAGTCTGTCTCAGGACAAGGGAGAGAGATGATAGAGGAAATTGTTACAAACAGAAGCTCAATACCAGATATGGCCATATTCCTCTTTTAATAGAAAAGTTTTGATTATTATATCTTTTCAGGGTCATATAAAAATTGGTCAAAACCTGATTCATCATCTGTATAGAAGGCCATGGGAGGTTGGGCTTTGTCAGCTTGGAAAGACTATTCTCAAAATATTGAAATGCTAATTCACACATGACTGATAATTCTGTGGAATAAAAACTCAATCTCATTTGTAATCAAGAGAGAAGAAAATCAACAAAAATACATGCCTTTTAAAAAAATTTTGTATTAGTGAAAACTTAAAATCAAAAAGAGAAAAATACCAAGATTTGTGATGATGGAGTAAAATAGATAATCATATACTATTTATGGAATTATAAATTGGTGTAACCATTTTTGGGAGACTGGACAATGTATATCCAAAGCCCACAAAAGTTTACATAAAGAAAGAAATCACAAATATGCCAAAATAATTTTATACAAAGGTATTTATTCAGTGTTTTTTAATAGTGAAAAAATATAGAAAATATGCAACATTAAAAATTTATTTTTTATCTAGGATTNCCAAAGCCCACAAAAGTTTACATAAAGAAAGAAATCACAAATATGCCAAAATAATTTTATACAAAGGTATTTATTCAGTGTTTTTTAATAGTGAAAAAATATAGAAAATATGCAACATGAAAAATTTATTTTTTATCTAGGATTTTATTTATTTATTATAGAAGTATATTTGGCATATAACATTGTATAAATTTAAAGTGAAAACATGTTCATTTGATCCATTTCTATATTGCAATATGACTGCCACTGTAGCAATAGCTAAGTCAAAACCACTGTGAGATGTCCCCTCTCACCTGTTAGAATGACTAGCATCAAGAAGACAGAAGATAACAAGTGTTGACCAGCATGTGGAGAAAAGGGGGCCCTTATTTTCTGTTGGTGGATATGTCAATTGCCTTCAGCCACTATGGGAAACACTATGGAGGTACCTCAAAGAATTAAAAATAGATTTGTCATATGATCCAGCAATTCCACTGTTGGTTATATACCTAAAGGGTTTTTTAAATAAATTATGGGGTCAATTAAAAATCATAAGAAATATATACATGAAGAATGTTCATATTCTAACTTAAGTTTACAAAGCACTTTATAGAACAATATTACATGTAATTCCAATTCTTGTCATATTATACATGCATATCAAAAAGTTGTTTAGTCGCTAAGTCATGTCTGATTCTTTTGTGACCCCATGGACTATAGCCCACTAGGCTCCTGTCCGTGGGATTCTCCAGGCAAGATACTGGAGTGGGTAACCATTTCCTTCTCCAGGGGATCTTTCCAACACAGGGATCAAACTCATATCTCCTACACTGGCAGGTGAATTATTTATCACTGAGCCACCTGAGAAGCCCATATTCAAAAGTAAGATGGTTTATATATATGTAGATTTGCAGTTAATGTTATTTTAAAGAGTGAACTCACTCCTTTGGCCAGGGTTACTGTACAGGTCCTGATGTGACAATATGTCTCTTAGCCCAGAACTCCCGGCCCTCATGCTGCTCTGACTAGCTACCTAGAACGCTTCCCCACCCATTCTTTCTTTCTCTCCCTCTAATCATTCTTCAGAAGACAGTTAAAAGATGACTTCTTTTCTAGAAGCCTTGCCTGATACCTGGCCCTGGTCTGGTTCCTCTGTTGTGTGCAGTCTTTGTATCTTCTTCTTTCAGAAATACTCCCAATTTGTAACAATTCACATATCTGTTAGTATAACCATCTTGTCACCATCATTCCCACTTGAAGGTAAGCTGTACCAGCACCAAGACAACATTTCTTTTTATTCACTATCATATTCCCATACCTAGCCAGTGCCTGGCCCATATTTTGTGTTCAATAAATACCTACTGAATAGATGGATGACTACCTGAATATTCATATTTCAATGAATGAATGAATGTATAAGCATCAAGGTTCATCCTAATTTGATCTCCTAGAAATCTTCCAGATAAAATAATGCTCAAAATTGGTAAGAAATCCAGAGGAATCCTCCAAGTTTGTTGTGCTCTCAAGTCAAATAGCCTTCATCACTCAAGAGCATAGGTACCAAATTCCCAACATACACTTATTCATCTATTATACAGTATAGAGGTTAAGATCACAGGTTCTAGGGTCAATGGCCTAGTCAAATACTTGCTGTATGAATCCCAGAAAGTTATTGAGCAGTTCTGTGCCTTAGCTAACTCATCATATAACAGGAATTTTAGTACATATCTCAAGAAGTTGTTGGGAGAAATAAGTTAATAGAAATAACTCATAGAAACCGGGACATGATCACAGTGTATGGGATCAATAAATGTTAAGTATTGTTAGCATTACTATTAATTTTTGTATCCAAAAACCCTTGCACTATGAGCTATGGAGGATACAATGATAAATTAGGCAAGAATTACCCTACGAGAGCTAGCAGTTAAGCAGACAAGATGAAGAATGTAATCGTGGAATGCACAGATGAAAGAGGAGAGCTCAGAGAATTCAGAGGAGGGAGCAAGGTGCATCCAAGGTAGATTCTTTTCTGGGCATCAGATCAAAGACAAACTCTGATGTTGTTTAAACAGCAAGATATATCTTGTTTATATTTTAATGAATTCAGATAGATACTCTTAACCAAATTAGACAACTCTGCCCCAAGCTGGTTAGCCGCTCTAGCTTATTGGGGATGTAGTCCCAGCAAGGGGCAGCCACAGCTTTGTGCATGTTTTGAAAGGATTCACACAAAGACATCTCCATGCCCAGTCTCCTGAAGACAAGCTGGCCAGTGCACATCAACATCAGACTCAGAACGCTCCCAGCTGGCCAGTCATGGTGCACTTTTCTACAGACAATTCTCTTCTTGTTTTTGAAAAAAGTTTGAAGAATNCACACAAAGACATCTCCATGCCCAATCTCCTGAAGACAAGCTGGCCAGTGCACATCAACATCAGACTCAGAACGCTCCCAGCTGGCCAGTCATGGTGCACTTTTCTACAGACAATTCTCTTCTTGTTTTTGAAAAAAGTTTGAAGAATCCCATGGACAGAGAAGCCTGGCGGGTTACAGTCCATAGATTCGCAAAGAGTCGAACATGACTGAAGCGACTTAGCACACACACACACTTGGGTAAGGAACCTTCCCTGCTGCTGCTGCTGCTAAGTCACTTCAGTGTCTGACTCTGTGCGATCCCATAGACAGCAGCCCACAAGGCTCCCCCGTCCCTGGGATTCTCCAGGCAAGAACACTGGAATGGGTTGCCATTTCCTTCTCCAGTGCATGAAAGTGAAAGGTTAAAGTGAAGTCGCTCAGTCGTGTCCGACTCTTAGCGACCCCATGGACTGCAGCCTACCAGGCTCCTCCGTCCATGGGATTTTCCAGGCAAGAGTACTGGAGTAGGGTGTCATTGCCTTCTCCCCAAAACCTTGTTATTCTGCTATTCCTGGTGAAGATGAGAAACCACTCTTCTTCTTGCTTAGCTATGGCAGTTCTCTGCCAAGATAAGATTATACCAGAGAAGAGGATTATTATTTAATAAAACAGCTTGCCCAAGTCACTGTTAATCACGACAGTCATTTTATGAACTTCTTAGAGAAATATCACCTCCTACAGCCCACTAGGCATTTCTTGTATACATTTTCCCTTTCTGCATAACAATCAACAATCAATAAAGGGCATTTCTGTGGAGTATTGCTTGCAGGCAGATAGCCCCACCAAAACTTCCCCCTATCCTCATCACCATCCCCGCTACTTCTCACACATCCTTCCTTCCTTCGAGAAAGGTTTATTTATCAACCCCACCCCATAAAGAATCTGCCTGCGATGTGGGAGACCTGGGTTCGATCCCTGGATGGGGAAGATCCCCTGGAGAAAGGAAAGGCTACCCACTTCAGTATTCTGGCCTGGAGAATTCCATGGTCTGTATGAGGGCTTCCCTGATAGCTCAGTTGGTAAAGGATCCATCTGCAATTCTGGAGACCCAAGTTCAATTCCTGGATAGGAAAGATCCCCTGGAGAAGGAATAGGCTACCCACTTCAGTATTCTGGCCTGGAGAATTCCATGGCCTGTATAAGGGCTTCTTCCCTGATAGCTCAGTTGTTAAAGGATCCATCTGCAATTCTGGAGATCCAAGTTCAATTCCTGGATAGGAAAGATCCCCTGGAGAAGGGATAGGCTACCCACTCCAGTATTCTGGCCTACAGAATTCCATGAACTATGTAGTCCATGGGGTTGCAAAGAGTCAGACATAACTGAATGACTTTCACTTTCACTTTCCATAAATGTATTACACTTGGTCTTTGGAGTGAAATGGCCGAGTAACATAGCTGATGGACAGAAAGCAAGGTCGATCAAATCCAAACACAAACCAATTTGGACTTTANCAAAGAGTCAGACATAACTGAATGACTTTCACTTTCACTTTCCATAAATGTATTACACTTGGTCTTTGGAGTGAAATGGCCGAGTAACATAGCTGATGGACAGAAAGCAAGGTCGATCAAATCCAAACACAAACCAATTTGGACTTTAAAGAGACCTAATTCATGACATCTCGAAGTAGTTCAAAACCGTTAAGTGACCACACAAGTTTTGTGGTTACAAAGTCAAAGTGGATTTATTCAATAAATATTTGACCACCTCCTCTGGGTCATACCCTGTGCTAGTTGCTGCTGATTTAACAGGCAAGAGTCTGGCCAAGGGAGTTTACTTTATATCCCAAAACTTGATGGTATTGTGGGGAGTGTCCTTTACTCCCAAACTTCCAGAAGATGTACTGATGGTAGTGACAGGAGCTGAATTTGCTTGTGTTCAACTTTCATTTTCTAAGCACCCATATGGTGCAAAATATTTTTTCAGTATGGCAGGATTACATTCAGGTCATATAATACATTGGCCCTGTCCTCATAGACACTACAGACTACTTAGGAAAGACCAATATTTGGACAGGTCAAAATACATGACCCACAGCTTGAGGCCTTGAGCACCAGGAGCCAAAACTGTTGGGAAAAAATCCACTGATGGATGCTCATTGAGCTACTCCTTCAACTTCCTCTTGGCAAGAGTTTTATTTCCCATCTGAAACTGCTCTCCCCCAAGAAGGTCCAGATTAAGACTGCAAAGAGGGGCCCATGGAGAAAAAGCAGCCTCCACAGGAAGCATGACAAGTGGCATGTGTCTGGTTGCAAGAAACAGAAAACCCAACTCAACCTGTACAGGAAATGAAGAAATAAATTGCATGTGGTGTTGAAAAGTTCAAAGATAGAGTGAAATTCAGAGGCTGTTTGATCAGGACTCCAACACAGCCTTGGTGGTAGTCTCCACTCTATCTTCTTCTGTGTGTTATCTTCAATCTTAGGCTGGACTCCTTTAAGACAGGATGGATCAATGGATACATCAGTCCCAGGCCTCCAGTTTCCACGTCACCACTTTGGAGGAAAAGAGAACTTTTATTTCTCCAGCCACCAAAGTCTTCCTCTCTACTGAGTCCATCTTAGTTCTTATACCACTTGGAACTAATCACTAAGAATAGAGCAGTGTCAGGGGCTGACTGGCATAGGTTTAGAAATAAAGTAATCTCTAGGCAACCATGGCAACGGGATGAGTATGTTGACTGGTTCAGGTTAGTCAGGATCTCCCTGCTTTGGTTGAGGGCTGGGATGGTCAAGAGTCAGTCCTACCCACCTACCCACTAATGATGTGTTAGGAAGCAGGAAGGGAGACATTTTTCCAGAAAGGGAAGCATCAGCTCACACAATAGGTAGACCCTCCGAAACTGGAAAGATTCAGACTCATTCACTAAAAGAAGGCAGTAATATGGTAAGTGATATCTGGGGAAATGAATCAGTCCCTGTAAAGCATTTAGTAAGAATGAGCCACTAAACAAGAAGAGTGTAATGACGGGGCTGCTCTGCACACAGTGACTCTGCAGACTGCCTGAGCTCAGGATGACTTTACCGCTGTTACTCTGGCAGCAAGCCCTCCTTGTCAAGATGGTTATTATGGGACCAGCTGAGCTTTAGAAGCCTGGAGGGTACTTTAGTGCCTCCTTCATCTCAGCGACATTTATTACCTACATCATAACATAGCCCCCTCAACATCAAAAGGGAAAAAAAAAACAACTGGGGGAAGATCAGTGGCAGTGGAACCAATATACCTCCTTTTGGCCCCTTCTCAACACAAATCTAAACACCTTACCAGGCACTGGAGCAGGGCCCTTCGTGGTTTAGTATCTCATGTGGCTCTCTTCTCTGAAGGGAGCAAGTCAGTTTCAGTTGCCACCTGCATGGGGAGATACCACAGCGGCCACACGACGTGGATAAAAGCCCTGGTTTGGGAGTCTTCGAAGCTGGGGTCAGGGCCTGGCCACAGTGTGATGTCTCTTGAGGGACCTCAGTCCTTTTGTCTTTCTGGGTCTCAGCTCCTCCTGTAAAATTAATTAACGTTGCCCTACCACGTTTTAAGAGCCTAGGTTTTTATGATAAACTTCCCTGATAGAAGAGTCTCCATTCTAGTTCAAGACTGAAAAAGGTGCTCTTCTGTAGTTCTAGCGCCCCAGTATACAGAGATCCGAGTTGGGATTTTGTGGGGACCTCTTGCAAGATCAACACTCCTGAGGGGAGACAAGCAGTAGGACTGGGAGATGGACAGGTTGAACTGGGATGCAGTCTTTTCTTATTAACTTTCCTTTTGGCTGCATCGCAGGGCATGTGGGATCTTAGTTCCTCAACCAGGGATTGAACCCAGGCCTTTGCCGGTTAAAGCTCTGAGTCCTTATCACTGGACCACCAGGAAAGGCCCTGCTTCACAGAGTTGATACAGGCCTCACTGTTATCAGGCAGGGAACAGTGGAGCTGGATGGACCTCCAGGGTCTATGCTGAGGTGGGGAGGGTCTGGGTTTTAGCGACAAGGCACCAGGTGCAGCTTCCCTCAGAAAGAGGGCCTGACCTAGGTAAGGGAGGGCTCTCAAGCTGTTGGCAGTTGCCTGATAAGGACACAGCGCTCAGCTTCCAAACAGCCAACACCCCTGGAAACCAGGGACAGAATGCCTCCATCCTGAAGCGGGATTCAGGGGTCTGAGTGGCAGCAGTGATACCCACTGCATGTCCTGTACCCATATCCTCTAAGGATGGGGACCAGGGCAGCGAGTCTTTCCCTGACAGGGAAAGGGAACACCTTTCCCTTCCCAGTCTCTGGCCCTATAGGATGGCCGGAGGCACCCTACTTTCCCTCTAGTGATTTCCTAAAGGGAAAACTAATGCTGGAGTCCCTCTTGCCTAGCTTTCATGGATGGTATGACTGACCATAACTCAATTATGCAAACAGCCCTCAGAGGCAATCAGGCTCCTTAATAGTACAGAGGATATTACTCTAACCCTGTGAGCACTGCCTTTTAAAGGGCATTTTAATTTATCCCCCAGAAAAAAAAAAGAATTTGACGTGTTCAGTGTTACCTTTGAGATAAGCTCTACCCTTGTATACTCTTGCAACAGTTCCTTTGTGTGATATTATTAATATTTCCTTAATTATACCTAGGGGAACCAGAAGCCCACAGCCTTTTTCTAGAGGGACCCTATGTCTGAGGAACTCTTACTTGCCTTTGGCTGAAAGTAAAAGAAAAAAAGCTTTCCTTACAAACTGAAGCGATGTAGCTAATTTAAACATTCATTTATTTTCNTTATACCTAGGGGAACCAGAAGCCCACAGCCTTTTTCTAGAGGGACCCTATGTCTGAGGAACTCTTACTTGCCTTTGGCTGAAAGTAAAAGAAAAAAAGCTTTCCTTACAAACTGAAGCGACGTAGCTAATTTTAACATTCATTTATTTTCCTTTACTCCACTGTTTTTCTCTCATTTAACTGTTTTAGAGTATACTTTTCTTCTATTTCTGTCCTTTGGTTTTGAGTGAAAGGCACATCTTAAAAATATCTAATCAATAAAGAAGATGCAATTCCATTATGCATCACTTCCTTTAATAGGTCCTATTTTAAACCTGGACTTCCTGGAACTAAGATAGCCAGTGATTTATCAGAAATAATTAGACAATTTGAATAAAGTATATTTGCAGGTCCACAACTGCCTCTTGGGATATAAATTTATACAAAGCCATCAAAAGAATGCTGGTAAAATCACTCCACTTGAAATGACATTCTCACTTAAATAGAATTATCCTATCAAGATTGTTCAGGGGAAAGGATGTAGAGACAGAACCCCAAAATGGTCTAGAACCTGTCAGTTTAAGTGAATTCAGCTTTCCAAATGTAACTCCAGTGTGTGAGAAGATATATTCTTGGCTGAGGAAATTCTCACTGTTATAAATCAATTGCACTTTTGTTTAAAAATAGGAAATTTATATATTTATTTGGCTGTGTAGGGTTTTAGTTGCAGCACATGGAATCCTCATTAATCTTAGTTGTGTTATGCGAGATCTTTTGTCGCAGAGCACATACTGTTTAGTTGTGGCACACAGGCCTAGGTACTCAGCCTGTGGGATATTAGTTCCCCAACCAGAGGCTGGACGCATATCCCCTGCACGGCAAAGTGAACTCTTTACCACTTGACCACTAGGCAAGTTCCTAATTGCTCTTTTTTTTTTTTTCCACTGAAAATCTACATTATGCTCCACACTATTGGTCAGAGAAGAGTGTATCAAGAAGTGTTTTTAAAAATGTCCTGCCCTCAAGAAATTATAATCTCACTGGGGAGAACAGACTAGCACACGAGATCGTTAAAGCCCAGTAGAATCTAAAATACCCCGAGTTGAGTGGTAGTTCAGGGAGGGGAGAACCCAGTCACCGCAGGCTGATGTAGCTATGAAAGCTTTCACGAAGGGGTTAGGAGTGAAGCGTTTGAAAGCTCCAGTCAAACTACAAAAACTACTTTCCGGGAGGGGCAGTGTTTTAAGTGTTCATTACTTTTTAATGTCTTATCCGTAAATTATTGATTAGACCACTGAACACTGAGTTGTATTAATACTTGACAGTACTAGCAGACAGTGAGTCAGGTGAGCTTGGAGGGAGGAAGGACCTAGAGAAGCTTTGCAAGCTGGAGGCGCCACATGAGGAAGGTCAGAGTGCATGAGAGTCCCCGGGGGGGGGGGGGGGGGCATTCGGGTTTTGACTGTTGAGCCACGTGGACAGAAAGCCTCAAAGAACGGAATACAGGCAACCGAAGAGTTCTCCCAAAGCGGTCTGCCTGCAATATGATTCAGGGCCAAATTTGCTGCCCCTCCACTGAATAGAAAGGGCATTGAGTTTATAGCTTCTCTTGTTATTTCAAAAATCCCTGGTCCTGGCATCGTCTGCAGGTGGAACTTCACAGCCCCACCCTTCTTTGCCAATTCTCAGTCTTTCCAAGTGCCGGAGAGCATCACAAGCAGACCTGAGTCACAGCAGCATGAGTCAGTACTTCCAAGGAGAAACCGAGAAGAGTGCGTGGTGGCAATCGATAAGAGTAATTATGAACTGAGCAGGTATCCTGCCTGGTACTGCTGAAGTTACTAGTCAGTACTTCAGTTAATCTTCAAAAATCATACTTTGAGACTGTGCTTATCCCATTGTACAGATGAAGACAGTAACCCTCCTGGAGGTTACATAACCTCCCTTAAACGAGGTATTAGAATGCACTCCCTAATCCATTCATTGAAGTAATAATTGATTGAACAATCAATCAAGAATGCTCCATAACTCCAGAGGTGGAGGATATTGCCCAAGAGGCTCACTGCATTCCCATTTCACTGAGAACAACAAGGAAGTCAGCATGGCTGATGGCTGGCAGGATGATACTGGAAGTCATGAGGACTCACACCAGCCAGGGCTTAGAAATCCAACAAAAGGCTGCAGACCCTACAGATTGCTCTCAGACTCCATCAGGAGGCTTGCACACCAGCAGCTTGCAGTACTATGCCTGCAGACACTTCCAACTTGCCCATGGACATCCAAGTGCTCCAGACATCTCAACCCCTACTGTAGGTCTGGCTCCCCACAGGTCTCGATGATGAGCACAAGCCTCTGTAGGTGACAAAAAAAGAATGCTCCATGAGAACAGAAATTACCAAAATTATGAAGATTTGTAAAGTGTCTGAGTATGGACAAAGTACTTATATATGACCTCTCCTGGTTCTCACCACAATTCTCCAAGTAAGACATTTTGCTTTCTCCTTCAGCAGATAAGAAAATGGACAACCAGAAAGGGTATATGACTCGCCTGTGACTTCTCAACTGGTCAGAATCGCTTGAAACAAGATTCCAACCCAAATGTTTGGGCACCAAAGCTATTTTTGTTCCCACCAAGGGCTCCAAGACTAAGAGAAGGAAGACAGTCTGCTGGGAGAAAAGCTGCCCTTACCCGGATGAACACAGTTACAACTAACAGAATTGGTTCAGCTTTCCCATGACTATTGTTTTTGTGATTCTCTCTATCCCCATTATCTTGTGTACAAAACTGCCTTTTTTCAAAAGATTTGTGTGTGTGTGTGTGTCGTTTGTGTGTGTGTGTGTGTCTGTGTGTAATCCTGATGTATAGCAGAGAAGGTAACAGTATGCAAAGATTGCAGCCTACCTTGAAACTAGTCTTGGGCAGAAGAAAGGCATAATCATAGTGAACTCAAAAATCCAGAGAGGAGAAGCCAGCAGAATCCTTGGAGGGGACAGAGTATATGAAAAAGAGAAAACAGAGCAGAGAAGAGCAAGAACAGATCTGAAACGTGACATCAGGGCTTCACTGGTGATAGACCTGCCCAGTCCCTGCCACTGGGGATAATGTAACCATGACATCGAGGTCCCTGGGACCAAGCCTCTTCAGCCAAACTTCCTGCCCATCATCCTCCAGGATCCAACCCACAAAGCCAACCCCTCTCTTGGAAAGGCTGCGTGGAAACCATTAAGATAATGCAGTTCCTTCCTTGCTGACTTTGCCACTGGGAGCACCAGGCAGATCCCTTGAGCCAGACTATCTTTGAATGGAAGAAGCAGAGGAGTTGCTGCCATGGCAACGCAGTTCCCCTGCCCATTTAGACCATCCGTGAGCTGGGGGAGATCCCTGGAGGAAGGGGTTCCCCACCTACTTCACCAAGGCAGAGAGATCACCAAGGACACACAGATGGAGAGGAGCCTTAGGGAATGTTCCCTCCAGCCTGAAATTGATGCTGGTTAGTTGCTGTGGCAACCGGATTCCTTGCCCACCAAACCATGAAGGAGGGAGAGTGGCAAAGCCAGAGGGCTGCAGAGGAGCCTGCTCTTGCCAGTGTAGCTCTGGGCTCCTCTCGGGCTGTGTGGGTAGCATCTGTCTTAGATCAGAGGCATCCTTGGGAGCCCAGCCCTTTCCAGAGCATCTGTAAGGATGAACTGGATACTGTCTCTTTTCATGACAGGATAGTACTGATGAAGTAGAAGGGCCAAACGGAACAGCTAAAGAAAACAGGTGGATGGTTGCTCTCCATCTCAGCAGTGACTTGGTTATTGAGAAGCCTCTGAATTGCAGTTTGAATTAAATTTCCTTATTTTGGTCTCAGTGCTTGAGTTTCCTTGGGTATACCCATCAACTAATTAAAACCTAATATTCAAATAGGTGGGGTTTGGTTCTTGAGAACTGGGAGTTGTTGTAGAATAGAACAGATCCTGGAAAAGACCCTGATGCTGGGAAAGGTTGAGAGCAGGAGGAGAAGGGGCAACAGAGGATGAGATGATTGGAGGGCATCACTGACTCACTGGACATGAGTTTGAGCAAATTCCAGGAGATAGTGAAGGACAGGGAAGACTGGTGTACCACAAGGAGGTCACAAGAAGTCAGACACTACTTAGCAACTGAACAACAAGAACAGGTTCTAGTAGGGAAATTAAAATTCAATTTACACATGTGTGTGTGATTTACATGATTTAAAATTCACCAGAACTGTGAGAGCAATGAAAAATTAATAGAAATAACAAAACTGTTTTAGGAGTCAAAAGGCATGAGTTCAAGAGTCAAAATGCTACTGATAACAAGAAGTATGTGACCCAGTTAAAGCATGACCTTTGTTGAAGTCACAGAGGTGAGGGTCTGCATGCCTGTTTATTATCATAACTACTAGTCAAATCCAGAGACTAAAGAGTGAAAGGTGAATAAATCACACCAGTGTATAATTTATTGGCCTTTTAAAAGATAGCTGTATTGATGTATAATTGATATACAATTTAAACTGTATCATTTTATAAGTTCTGACATGTGTATACCCTCTTGAAACCTTCAGTGCAATCAAATCAATATGTTCATGTCTCCTCATACCTCTTGGTAATTTCTTCTTCCTATCTTTTCCTGTCCCCCCACCCCATTCTACACCTAAGCAATCCCTGATTTGGCATTTGTCAGTATAGATTAATTTGGATTTGCTAAAGTTGTATATAAATGGAATCAGACAGTATGTACTTTTTTCAGTCCGATTTACTTTGTTCAGTATAATGATGTTGACATTCATCCATGTCGTTTTGTGTACCAATACTTCATTCCATTTTAATGCTGAGTATATTCCGTTGTGTGGATATACTGAAATTTGTTTATCCACACATCTGTTGGTGGACATTTACATTGTTCCCTAGTGGCTCAGACAGTAAAGAATCTGCCTGCAATATGGGAGACTCAGGTTCAACCCCCCTCCCCCAGGTTGGAATGATCCCATGGAAAAGGAATGGCTACCCACTCCAGTGTTCTTATCTGGAGAGTTCCATGGATAGAGAAGCCTGGCAGGCTACAGTCCATGGGGTTGTAAGGAGTTGGACACAACTGAGTAACTTTCCTACTTTTTTCATTGTCTAGTTTGAGATTCTTACTCATAGAGCTGCCAAACATTTGTGTAAAGTCTTTGTGTGAACATATATTTCCTTTCTTTGAGGGGAGGAGGTAACCCTATGGTACATGTGTGTTTAACTTTTTCAGAAATTGCTTCCCAAAATGATTATACCATCAAGAGTATATGTGAGTTCCTAACAATGAAAAATCAGAAAGAGCAATTAAGGAATCAATCTCATTCACCATTGCAACAAAAAGAATCAAATATCTAGGAATAAACTCACTTATGGAAACAAAAGAACTGTATATAGAAGATTATAAGACAGTAATAAAATAAATCAAAGATAACATAAACAGATGGAGAGATATTCCATGTTCCTGAGTAGGAAAAATCAATATTGTGAAAATGATTATACTACTAAATGCAATGTACAAAATTAACACAATCCCTATCAAATTACCAATGACATTTTTCACATAACTAGAACAAAAAATTTCACAATTCATCTGGAAACACAAAAGACCCCGAAAGCCAAAGCAGTCTTGAGAAAGAAAAAGGGAGCTGGAGGAATCAAGCTTCCTGACTTCAGGTTATCCTACAAAGCTACAGTCATCAAGACAGTAGGGTACTGGCACAAAAACAGAAATAGAGACCAATGGAACAAGATAGAAAGCCCAGAAATAAACCCATGCACCTATGGGTACCTTATTTTTGACAAAGGAGGCAAGAATATACAATGGGGCAAAGACAGCCTCAATAAATGGTGCTGGGAAAACTGGAGAGCTACGTGGAAAAGAATGAAATTAGAACACTTCCTAACACCATACACAAAGATAAACTCAAAATGAATTAAAGACCTAAATGTAAGACCAGAAACTATAAAACTCTTAGAGGAAAATATAGGCAGAACACTTGATGACATAAATCAAAGCAAGATCCTCTATGACCCACCTCCTAGACTAATGGAAATAAAAACAAAAGTAAAAAAGTGGGACCTGATTAAACTTAAAAGTTTTTGCACAGCAAAGGAAACTATAAGCAAGGTGAAAAGACAACCCTTAGAGTGGGAGAAATAATAGCAAATGAAACGACCGACAAAGGATTAATTTCCAAAATATACAAGCAGCTCATACAATTCAATACCAGAAAAACAAACAACCCAATCAAAAAGTAGGAAAAAGACCAAAGTAGACATTTCTCCAAAGAAGACATACAGATGGCTAACAAACACATGAAAAGATACTCGGCATCACTCATTACTAGAGAAATGCAAATCAAAAGTACAATGAGATATCACCTCACACTGGTCAGAATGGCCCTCATCAAGAGGTCTACAAACTATAAATGCTGGAAAGGGTATGGAGGAAAAGGAACACTCTTGCACTGTTGGTGGGAATGTAAATTGATACAGCTACTATGGAAGACAGTATGGAGATTCCCTAAAAAACTAGGAATAAAACCACCATATGACCCAGCAATCCCACTCCTAGGCATATACCCTGAGGAAACCAAAAGTGAAAGAGGCACATGTATCCCATTGCTCATTGCAGCACTATTTACAATAGCTAGAACATGGAGGCAACCTAGATGCCCTTCGACAGATGAATGGATAAAGAAGTTATGGTATATATACACAATGGAATATTACTCAGCCATAAAAATGAATGCATTTGATTCAGTTCTAATGAGATGGATGAACCTAGAACCTATTATACAAAGTGAAGTCAGTCAGAAAGAGAAAGATAAATATCATATTCTAATGCATATATATGGAATCTAGAACAATGGTATTGAAGAATTTATTTACAGGGCAACAGTGGAGAAACAGACATAGAAAATAGACTTATGGACATGAGGAGAGGGGAGGAGAGGGTGAGATGTAAGGAAAATGTAACATGGAAACTTACATTACCATATGTAAAATAGATAGCCAAAGAGAATTTTCTGTATGGCTCAGGAAACTCAAACAGGGGCTCTGAATCAACCTAGAGGGGTGGGATGGGGAGGGATGTGGGAGGGTGTTACATGTATACCTATGGCTGATTCATGTTGAACTTTGACCGAAAACAGCAAAATTCTGTAAAGCAATTATCCTCAATAAAAAATAAATTAATTTTTTAAAAAGAGTATATGTGAGTTCCATTTTTTCCACATCCTTCCCAACACTTGGTATGGTCAGTCTTTTTAGATTTTAGCCATTCTAATAGGTGTGTACTGGTATCTTTCTGGGTGATTGATTTTTATTGCATTTCTTCTCATTGGATCATTTTCATTGCCTTCTGGTTTCAGAAAAGCAACAACATCACATGAAACGTGATGGGGGTGGGTGGTGAATCAAACCAGTTAACAGGCCACATACCTAAATTTGCATTAATGAGAAGAAATTAGACTTATTTCACCATAATTTACTGTCAAATAATTACAGCTACTGTGCAATGACCTTAGTACAAGATGTTGAGGGCAGATGACATTTTATGCTTGTCAGTGATCATAGTGACAGCTACTACTTATCAGGTTCTTATTATGTATCAGACCCTATGCTAAGGGCTGACATAAATTCTTTTATCTCCCCAAAAATATAGTAAAGTAGGCATTATTGTGCCCATTTAGCCATTGATGGAATAGAGGCAAAGAGCATTTGGGTATATTGGGACTAAGTAGAAAATACCTGGCCCAAAGCCAACCCCGATGCAAAGCTGATACCTTTAATTACTCTTCTTTGAGCTGCCCAGGTGGTTATGAATATAGAAGTGACCTGCTTCATGATGGCACCTGGATTCTTTGGGACAGGATAATAAAAATGAAATTGAGGGGAAAATTATTAATTTTCTTCTCACATTTGTCATTTAGTATCAAGTCTTTGAACATTTTCATTATTTCCTTATCAGTTTTAGGCCCTCCCTACCATGCCACTGTGTGCTTTGCTTGTATGGCCTGATTAGTTCCTAAATACCACAATAATTCTGTGGTTTCCATTTTATCTCAACATACATATACAGTACCCACTCCTGAACGGGCAAAGCAAGTTTTATGTTACTATCTGCTGCTATAAAAAGGGACCTAAAGACAAACGATATATATCTATATATATATATATCTTATTTTAACATCCTTACAAATCTGCTAGGAAAATAAATATAATTCAGGTTCATGGCTGGTCATTTAATGTATGTAAATATCAAAATAAAAATACTCAAACTTACTAGTTTAAAAATATGCAAATTAAGGGACTTCCCTGGATGTTCAGTGATTAGGACTCTGAGGTTTCACTGCAGGAGGCACAGGTTTGATCCTGGTCAGGGAACCAAGATCCCACACGCTCTGTAGCCAAAAATTAAATAAATAAATAATATAAAATTAGAAAAGAATAAAATGATAGGGAATAATATTTTTTTTAATGCAAGTTAAAGTCAGGCTCTATCAGTTATATGTCAGCTATATCTCAATAAAGCCAAGTTTAAAATTCTGTTAATTTCAAAAACAGACCATATCTTATTATCTATATCATTTTATGTATTTGCAGAGGCATGTTTACACGCACACACACACAAACTAACAATGCCAATGAAGTTGTGATAGCCCTGGACCTTTCATGCACAGCCAGTGGGATTTTTAAATGGCAACTGCTGTTCTCAAAGGAAACTGGGCAGGGTTGTACTGGACTGGCCAGAAAGTCCGTTCAGTGTTTTTGTACCATCTTATGGAAAACCTAAATGAACTTTTTGGCCTACCCAGTATGTATATCCAAAAGCGCTCCTACCACTTGACCTGGGAATTATCCTTCTAAAAATCTACCCCAGGGAATGAGGTTCATTACCTAAGATTTACCTAAAGGCTATTTATCATTGCTTTGTCACAGTAGAAACGATAAAACCACTAAATTGTTGACAATAAGAGAGCAATTAAATAAACCTTGGTCCAGTCATATATGGTGGACTATTGTACATCTATTAAAAATTACATCACTATTTAAAGACAGCAGCCTCTGCCACCCTGTAATGCCAAGTGAAAAGAAGCAGGATACAAAATTATATGTAGAATATGGTTCCAATCTTGTAATAGAAATCACATATATACATACAGTGAAACTTCATCAAGTATTTATATTTTTGGTTTTCAGAAAATAAGCTATAGTTGGAAAAATACCAAAATGAAATAACAGTGATATGGTGTGGGGTTTTAATTTTATTCTTTATGTTTTCCCTGTATTTTCTACAGTCAGAATGACTACTTTTACAGCCAGAAAAAAGATAATAATATTTAGGGGGTTTTGTTTTTTTTTTTTAAAGCAAAATGATAAATCAGCCAGGCTCTGACAATTCATTGCCCAACTTCCTCCCTTGCCTCTTCCATATAAAACAGGGTTGACAAGGCTTGGGAGAGCCACCCAGAATGGAAGTGGCAGCATTGTTGTGTGAAATGAAACGGCTTTTCTACTCGTCCTCTAGAATCTGTAAAAGGAAGACTGACCCCTGGTGACTTGTATGGAAGCACTAAGACCTAACAAAAGCGTCTTGAAGAAGGTCATTACCCCCACAAAGGAGGAGGAAGGCTGTGTCAGAGCCTGATGTGCCTATTTCTAGCACTCGCCTTTGTGTGACAACAGCATGACTGGATTATCAGCAAAAGAATCCTAGGAAAAGGCCCTACAAATAAGGAGTCAAAGTCATGTGAAAGGGTCAGAGGAAGAAAGACCAAGGGTAAAGGGTGGGAGGGACATATTCTACTGCAGACAGAAAATAGACACCCATATATCAGCTGCATCCCCGACCGTCATGGGGAGTCACTCACATCCGGTGACATTGCTTTCTGTCCTTGATTATCTCAAATACAAGAAAATATTATCAATCAGCCTTTCTGAAAAATACCAACTAATGAGCCACATTTCCTTTTCCTTCATTTGTCTGTGTTAGCAGTGTCGATGCAGACCTTCCTGAAATAGAAGCCAGCACATTTCTTAAAACATATTTTTTTGATGAGTGGCACTCCCCACTTGCCCTTTCCTATTATTTCTCATGCTTCTCACAAGAAAAATAATTCAAAAAAATTTCCCGATTGATTATGCTTTGGTTACTGGAAAATTTTTTAAAGCTACCTTTCCGAATTTCAGTTATTTCCATAACAAACTAAAAAGAACTCTATTGCAGATATTAATGAGAACTAAGAACATGGATATAAATGTTCAATCCATTTCAGTAAGCTAATCACAGGCATAAAGAAACATTCAGAGAAGTTATTCACTGTCATGAGAAGATCAGAAAAACTATCACTTTCAGATGCAGTATTTATGAAATATTCCCAGGGATTGAATCAGCCCTCCAGCATTTGCGCTGGCCAGATTCAGTTTTGTCAATGGCAACATTTGCGCAGCAGCGCAAACAATGCCTTTATGAGGCAGAGACAGGGTCGGCTGTAGGAGCCAGTCTTGTGTGACACGCCAGCACAGGCCTGTGAAAGGAAAACATGGAAAATTCCTAGGTCCTAAAATCCTAGCATGGGGGAAAGGGAAGTTGCAGAGGCTACAGTGTGTGTGCACAAGAAAGGCTACGGAAATACAGCACAGAAAGGCTTTCAGGTCCCAGGTCCCCAGAATAAGCTCTGGAGAAGGTTAATTTGCAGAGCTGCAGGATCGATCCTTTTCACTGTAGGAGCCTCTTAAAAGGTAGATAAACTTTCAGGGTCCCTTTTGGGGAGACTTGCCCTGGGCACGCTGCTGATCATCGTCACCTGAGCACAGTCATACACAGAAGGACAACACGAGGAAGCCTACCTAGGTCTGTGCCTTTGGAAAAGAAAGCATTGCACGCAGACAATCTGGAGGGCTTTTAGTAAGCAACAGATTCACAGGTATCAATACAAATATAGAAGCCAAACTTCACTTAAGTTCTGTAACTGTGAGCGAAGTTGCTCAGTTGTGTCCTACTCTTTGCGACCCCATGGACTGTAGCCTACCACGCTCCTCCATCCATGGGATTTTCCAGGCAAGTGTACTGGAGTGGATTGCCATTTTCTTCTCCAGAGGACCTTCCCGACCCAGGGATCGAACCCCGGTCTTCTGCATTGTATGCAGACGCTTTACCTTCTGAGCCACGAGGGAAGTCTGTAATTCTAAGAAAGCTAATATATGACTTCTTGATCCTCATAAATCCATCTTTCAGAAAAGACTCTAAAGATATTCCAGTTCTTTGGAAGAGGTCTGAGAAACCCTTAATTAAATTTTGGGATTTAGATGATGAAGGGATTCAGAATAAAGGAAGACTCAGTGATCTTTGAGGTTGATTAGATATGGTCACATCAGATTTAGGAATTTTCTTTTGAAAGTGTTAGAAACCTGCTGGCAGAGAGGTCTGAAGACAGTGAGGCTGTCCATAGCAGGCAAGGGCTGGAATGGCCACAGGCAGCAGATGAGTCCACTTTACCCACAAATCTGCAAAGGCTCAGATCCGCTCAGAATCAGCCTTGGGATTGAGGTCCCTGTCTTCTCCAGGTCAGCCTACTCTTCGGATCCTTTCTGTAAACAGGATCTGCCCCATTCCAGGGTCTCTCAAAGATAAAGTTGTTCAGGAGATAGCCTTCTGAGGATGCCTGGGATTAGAGTTTGGTCAATGTGTCTCAACTTTTAAATTCATATTTGGGTGCATATTAAGTTTGTCAAAAAGGTGGAGACCAGAAATTGAGAAACAAAACGAATGAGCTTCAACGCTCATAGAAAAAAACAGAAAAAAATGAAGGATATGGCAGAGGAAAGCATCTGACATGATAGATAAGATAGGCTGAGCTAAAATAATAGGGTTTAAATTGAAAGCAAGCAGTTAGCAATAGAGGATAGATTTTCTAGTCCTTTCTACTCATATACATTCAAAAGATGTAGAGTAACCGAGAATGCATGATGTTCTGTGTCACAGTTATCATAGAGAACCAACCCTTCCCCCAACCCCAGCACACATTAAATCTGAATAAAGAAAAAAAACTCATGCTTCTGTGCAAAGGTAGGGAGTAAAGGATCAGTGACAGGCAGGACAGGTGTATCTGCCAGTCCCAGAGGGGCACCTTTATCATGGCCCAGGATTCAAGGTGGTTAATACACACTACAGGGATTTAATTGCAATGGACCAACATTTAGTGAGCACCTACTAAGCCCAAGGACTGGAGACTATGGAAACACAAAGATAAGTAAAAAGATTCTTCCCTTCTCAAGTTCACAGCCATCTATTGGGAAACAGATGAGAAGAGATATAAGTGAAACCACCATCAAAGAAGCCAAAACTTTTGTTCAGAAAAACAGCAATCTGTTCAAACGTAAGCCAAAGGCAAGATGTCTCAGGCTTGGCCAGTCTGCCAAGAAGACATCACTTGTGATTTTAGGGGTTCCCAGTCTAAAAATGGCAAACCACAACCCCTCCCCTTGGAGCCCCCGGGAAATTAAAAATCCAGCATTTTGCATCTTTGAAGGTTTTCAGCATCTGGAGCAGGTATAACGTCTGAGTATAGGCTCTGGGCTAAAGATTCTCTGGATTCAAAATGACTCCACCATCATCTACTGTGAAGAAGTGAAGTCGCTCAGTCGTGTGCGACATTTTGCGATCTGATGGACTGAAACCTACCAGGATCCTCCGTCCATAGAATTTTCCAGGCAAGAGTACTGGAGTAGGTTGCCATTTCCTTCTCCAGNACCATCATCTACTGTGAAGAAGTGAAGTCGCTCAGTCGTGTGCGACATTTTGCGATCTGATGGACTGAAACCTACCAGGATCCTCCGTCCATAGAATTTTCCAGGCAAGAGTACTGGAGTAGGTTGCCATTTCCTTCTCCAGTGGATCTTCTTTACTCAGGGATCGAACCCAGGTCTCCTGCATTGCAGGCAGACACTTTATCCTCTGAGCTATCAGGGAAGCCCTGTGTCATCTACTGTGTCTTTGAGTAAATATCTTCCCCTCTCTGTGTCTCAGTTAGTTTATCTGTAAAATGGACACCTTCAACACAATATTGTTGAGAGCATTAAGTGACCCAACATCTGCAAAGCATTTAGACGCATTTCTGGGACACAGAAAGCACTGAATAAACATTAGCAACTTTTCTTGAAGAGTCCCTTGACTGGGAAGTTCTCACTAATCCTTATCAGCCAACATCCGAACCAGGGCAGGAAGAGCCATAGGTTTAGGAGGCTGGGGGTGAGGAGAAATGGGCTAAGGGGCGAGAAGAGTAGCGGAAAACAAGAGCTGGCTGGTTTTCTGTGCAGCTGGGTGTCTCCCACAGTGGCAGTTCTGAGCTGGGACTGGGAAGGCAGGAGAGTTGCTGGGGCGTGAAATGAAAGGAGGCATTTGCTCTCCGTCTCAGGCAAGCAAAGGCCTGCGTGGGTGCCTCGCTTGCCTCACCACAGTTCCAGCCCCGCCAAACGGTCCTGCTGGTTTCCTCCTCAGGCTGGCTCCTTGGGTTTACTGGCATCGTTTTTGCAGGAACAGGAAAGGACATGGCCAAATAGGTGAGAGAAAGAAAAAAGTTAGTCAACTGATTAGTCACGGAACATCTGTAAGGCCACCTGCAGTGAGCGATCCCAAGTGTGATGCCCTAACATGGCTGCCCCCAGGAGCGGTCCCGTCAACGGGGCAAGGGGTGGTGTCAGGACCCCCAGCCCCACACACCCCACTCCCTGCTGAGAGAGCAGACCCTGTGGAGGGGAGTCCGCGACTGTGGGTTGGGAGGGACGGCTGGCTCGGCAGCAGGGACAGAGTATGAGGTGGCTCCCAGAGTTGCTGAGTCTCTTGGAATGACTCNCATCATTCGTTGTCTAACTGCTAAAGTTTCAATGCTTTATTGCACAAATTGATTTTTCCTTTAACACTAATTCTTCAGGTATCATTTTGTTAAAGTCTTAATAACTCTTAGTCAAACATATTAACTATAAAAGTTCATGTGTTCTGGGAAACACCTGCTGTCCCTGCATACCCCTTCCTACTCCATTTCTGTCATATACACAGTCATACCTGCGATTATCCTAACGAGAAATATGTTCGTTTCATATCAACATGGCACAAGTTCAAAGTTCTAGCTTAGAGATCATTTGACATATTTTCAGAAGGTTACTTAAATCTTTCCAGGCTTTCAGTATATAAAAATAGAGATGGTAGCACCCATCTTACATTCTTTATTGGATTATTATAAGAAGATTTATATTTTACATTTTTGCCAGAATATTTTTTAAAGAAAAAGCTACTTTTCCCTTCCCTTATTTAAGCCTCTAGACAGATTTCCATTACTCGTAGATGAAGNAAATAGAGATGGTAGCACCCATCTTACATTCTTTATTGGATTATTATAAGAAGATTTATATTTTACATTTTTGCCAGAATATTTTTTAAAGAAAAAGCTACTTTTCCCTTCCCTTATTTAAGCCTCTAGACAGATTTCCATTACTCGTAGATGAAGCCAAGTCCCTTAGCACAAAAACATTGCTGATCATCCGGCTTACTATGTGTCATCCTTTAACACTCTTCATTTTCCTCTAAAGACAGCCACACTGATTTTAGTTCTTACAGTCTTTATACATCCTCTGCCCTCTGCCTCAAGGCCTTTGCACATACTACACTCCCCTGAATGAAATATTTCTTGCTCCTCAACTTCATATCCCACTTCTCTTATTTCCCAACATGACTTGCTTCTCCCCATACTTTAGTACTCAACATAATCATAACTTCTTGGAAACTTATAAAAAACGTTCAGTTTGGCAAACAATCTATGCAAGCCATATGCTCTATGTTTTATCCCAAAGCCTCTAAAATACTGATAGGTAGTTAGGAAGATTAGAAGTTCCTGTTCATTTTGGAAGATGGGAAGAGGTGACTTGTACTTTAAAATCACCTTTTATTTCCCCACTGAGATGTTTAATAGACTAATCACATAGAATTAAATCAAATATGAATGGCTATAGATGTGCTTGTTAGGGAAAAAATTAGATTCTGTTTTATTTCCCATTGTTAATTACTTTTGAGGCCTTGGGTAATTTATCACAAATCTCTGGGCCTCAATTTTAAAATATCCTTATTTGTAGATGTTTAAATGTTTATAATAGATAGGGACAGTGATGGGTAAGTATTTTGGTTTAACTTAGAACTGTGATATCATCTGTGGAGAAAACTTAGAACAAAAATATCTACATTATGAATGTGAAAACAGGTTCTTTACAAAGTAAACTTTTCCAAATACTGCACTGCATTCTGGACTGACCTGCTGCTGTTGACAAGCCGCTCTGTGCCTTTACTCCATAAAAATTTCGGTTTGGGTGCAGCTTTAGGTTTGCATTCAATTATAACCCGTCCTCCTTTAGCAGCCAGGATCTTTTTCTTCATAGGATTCATTTCAAAAGTTGGAGCCAAAGCTAAAAAGAAAGAACTAGTTATTTTCTTTTTTTGCTAAAAAGAAAATTCTTCTATACTATAGCATTTTTTCCTTTTGATTAATAAGCCATAGAAAGGATTGTTGCTGTTGGTCATTGTGTCTGATTTTTTGTGACCCCATGAACTGTAGCCCATCAGGATTCTCTGTCCATGGGGTTTCCCAGGCAAGAATACTGGATTGCCATTGCCTTCTTCAGGGGATCTTCCCAACCTAGGGATCAAACCTGGGTCTCCCGCATTGGCAGGTGGATTCTTTACTGCTGAGCCACTTGGGAAGCCAGAAAGGATTAATCTCACCAAACATTATCCACTATGACCAACAGACATTCCATACATAATATTAGTAGTTTTTCTTTGTTTTAATAACTTCACTAAGGTATATTTTATTTATTAAATCTTGCCCATTTTAAATATGCAATTCTTGGTGATAACTGGATTATTATAAATTTTAGTTGCAGTCAAATGTAACTTCACAAGGGAAGTTAAGTGAAATGCTGGAGGAAATAGAACACCATTATTAATACTGACACATATTTATAATTAGTATTCTTTAACCACACTTTGAACAATCTCTAGTTTACAAGTGAGAAAACTAATATCTATTAAGATTATGTAACTTGCCAACGGTGCAGCAGGCAGAGGGTTATCAGGTGGGAGTTACATTTGAATCTAGTCCATCTGATTCACAAGCATGCTCTTTTCAGTAAACTATAAGACTCCTCCTTCATTATACAAACACTTATTGAGCACCAACTATGTGCAGACACTATGAGACGCCTTAATAAACAGAGAGCCTTGCCTTTAAGACCAACCTACAAACAGCTATGGGGATGATATTTTCAATTAACTGAGGATTACATGGTATATCTCCTTACCTCAAAGTATAGAACAATAATTATGGAAACAGTTAGAGCCTAGAATCACTTACTTAATGATATCTCACTTTCTTTAGTGTCTCCACATCTGGCTCATTTCTCAATCTCTTCATCATGCCCCAAACTCCAGGGGAATTCCTTCTATTTCCACATATTCCAGTTATCTGTAACTGTCCTATCTACAGCTTTTTCTGAGTCTAAGTATATCTTTATCCAGGTCTTGGTGCTTCATCAGAGCTAGTTTCATGATTCTCAAATTTTATCTGAGCATCAGAACCATCGGAGGATCTCGGTAAAAATGCTGCTGAGATCTCAGTAGGTCTGGGGTGAACCTGAAAATCAGCACTTCTAGGAAGTGAGGAACATACTCTGAGGAACACACTTCTTATGGAAAAGATATAGGTTATTCCATTGTTCTTTTAGTTTGTGTTTTATAATTAGTAAGAAATATATAAGTAAACAACCAACTCATGTTGTATACCTAATACAGCATGTGGTACTCTGTCTAGGTTCAATAAATATTATGCGAAACATATTGTTTGTAAAATGAGAGAAAATCTAATAGAATTATATTTAAAAAGTCTAAATTCATCTATAAAATGAGAATTTTTCTTGAATCAGTTTAGTTTTAATAAAATAGTTACTTTTGTCCAGTCATTAGAATGATTTAATGCTTATGTAATATATGAATTTCTAGTGACAGAATCTAGACTGTGTACATATATATACATACATACATGTGCATGTATGTATATTCTCTTTTCTCTTCATTGAGCTTTAGTACAGCTCAGTTCAGTAGCTCCATTGTGTTCGACTCTTTGCAACACCATGCACTGCAGGATGCCAGACCTCCCTGTCCATCACGAACTCCCAGAGTTCACTCAAACTCATGTCCTTCGAGTTGGTGACACCATCCAGCCATTTCATCCTCTGTTGTCCTCTTATCTTCCCTGCCCCCAATCCCTCCCAGCATCAGAGTCTTTTTCAATGAGTCAACTCTTTGCATGAGGTGGCCAAANTGTTACCAACTGGGTAGAAGCCATAACTTTTCTGCACCCCAAATCCATTCCCTCTTCAAAACAGGGAGGACACTGTCTCCCTTCAGCAAACTTCCCAGCAATCTGGAAGGTAAACGATTTCAACTTAGTAAAATAAACTTTAGGAGCTTTGGACTGTTTGAGGAAAAGAAAATGGAGATGCTCTGAACCAATTTTGGGCAGGCTTTTAAAGACCAGAAATGTATACTATACAGTTTTGATAATCTCTTCATTAAAAAGAAAAAAAAAAAACCTAATGCATACTAGAGGTGACAGTGGGAATGTCAATCAATAGAACTGAAAGCACATGTGGATAACTTAGAAATTTTTTTAATTACCTGTAAGCATCCTGCCCAGTCCCTCAGAGAACTTGAGTCCACTGTTGCAAAGCTCTCAGCTTCCCTCCTATACTGTCCATCCAGGGTACTCTCAGGGAATATATTACTGTAAATTTGCATACATTAGCATTATCAAGAACACAAAATGGTCCTATTATTATGTAAGCAGCCTCAGTTTTAACAAGCTGTCAGTCAACTGCCTTCAGGCTTGGCAGCATCTAGGCTGTTGGCAGATAAAACATTCCAACCTGCTTTTTCCTGTCATGTTTTTGACAAACATTATCATGAGCCAGGTGCCTTTTCGAGCCGTCACCTCATTTCAGGCAGCTGCCTTATCTATCAAGAGGAGCACCCATTAAGAATTAGGGACATTATTTCAGCAGGTAATTAACCAAGCTAAATGAGCATATAAATTCATTTCCAATTCAACTTTCCGTTTCTTTTCCCGGCTGCTAATAGAGGGAGC
>SJYV01024141.1:0-10170 GCA_006410875.1 Neotragus pygmaeus | reverse complement strand
TGAGGTGGCCAAAGTACTGGAGTTTCAGTTTTAGCATCATTCTTCCAAAGAAATCCCAGACTTAAATTAATCTAAATAAAATTTAAAATTCAGTTCATCAGTTGCACTAGCCACATTTTAAGTGCTCAATAATTACATGAGACTAGTGGCTGTCTGCCTTATTGGACAGCACAGATTAGAACTTTCTATAAATTTCTACTAGGCAGTACTGTTCTGCATGGACTATGAAGAATAGAGAAACTCCAAATTTTACTTTAACTATGCATGTTGCTTTTCAAATTATTGTGAGATTAAAACTTAAAAGTTGGTATGAAATCAGTCTGGAGAGTATGGTCTATGGTTTCATCAACTGTATCAAATAACAGTTTCAACATTTACATTATTATGTTTGATTATTTATATTCACACATTTTTTTCACTTTTTGAGACATTTAAGAAGCACCAGTTCTTTGCTTCTCACCACAGAATCTAAATAGATCTGCAATTTATGAGCAATTACTGAGTTACTTGTGATATGAAGCAACCATTTAGGCTAAAAATCTCTGGTGTTTTTGGAATTTGGAGCTACTTGGGATAGGGGAGCCTCCAATGAGGATCACTGAGACAGCAGAGAAAGAGAGAGACAGCATCTCTGGGGCAAGATTTCCTTGGCAGTGAACCAAAAGGAACCAGAAGGGGCCATCCTGACAGCTAGAATCCTTTCAACCTCAATGGCTTTGATCATAACTCCATTCCCACTGGAACTGGAAATACTCAGGAGGCCTACAGCATGTGCAGACAACAGTCAATTTCTAACTGCTGGTTGTATGAAATTTTAGCTCATAGGCCTTCTGGTGTTCCAAATTCTTGTACACTGCAAGGAGGGCTTCATGCCAGAGACCACAGCCCTAGTAGTGACCACACAGAACTACCTGATAAATCTTCACATTATTTGATTCTCTGGGACTAGATTTCTTCCAGCTGGAGATAACTAAGGAAGAAGAAGGTTACAAATTAACCTGAGTCAATTTCTTATTATTAGCTTCTTTGGGACAGACATCAGTAGCTTCCAACAGTTAATAGACAGGTTAAGCTATAGGACTTCACCATAATCTTGCTCCAGATGGTATGTTACAATGAACGATAGACTCTGGTCAAATTCAACAAACATTTATTAGCAAGCCATTATACAATCTATTCTGTAAGCTCCATGACATCCCAGCTCTATCTCTCTGCAAGGCACCTTACCTATTCACTGAAGGCAAATGCTGCAGAATACTAGGGTACGATCTAACTAACCAGGTAAATCAGCCAAGTGGAGTCAGTTACAGATGTACTTCTCATTGGAACCCTGTAGCTTGTGCCTTGGTTTCCTCATCTATAAAATTAAAGTGGTAAAAGTTCCTCCCTCACAGATTGTTACAGAAATTAACAGAGCTGATGCACAGTACTGGATACTTACGAAAGCTCTATTCTAGCACTCGAAGAGGCTATGTCAGAAACATCCTCTACCCTCAAGGAACTGATAGAACTTCTGCAGAAACAAAACAAATACGTGGAAAAGTTATACGCTAATGAAAGATGGAACAAATTATTTCACTTCCACCATTCCAAAAAGAGGATCTTTGAAACTGAAAGTGCCTGTCCAATTGTACAAAACACAGTTGCTATGAGTTTAAGAAATGTTACAGCTGCCCTGTTCTCAGGAAAATTTAACTTCCAGTCTCTAAGTACTCTCTTCACAGTCAAAGGAAAAAAGTTTATCTGACCTTCGGAGATGGTCAGATTTCCTATTTCCTGAGGAAATTTCTCACGATTGGCTTGACTTAAAACTCACATTTAACATTTAATCCTCAAATGTTTGCTAATTATAAATTTATATTTATAAAAGCTAATTTACATTGGCTTATTTCTGACTCTATATTAACCTCAGAACAAATAAGGCCCTGCTAGGCAGTTCCAAGAAGAGGCTATGTAAATGAAAGCTTGACATGCTCCTGTTTTCTGGAGAACTAAGAGATGAAGGGTTTAGAAGATAGGAAGCTACCATAGTAGAGAGGAGACCAAACATGTACTCCTGAAGACAACAGTAACCCTGTTCTCTTCAGAACCCCACTAAACTGAGAATAAAGGAATAATGTTTTAAAGTTATTAGCCCCTCAAAGACAAATACAGGAGAAGAAAGGAAAAAAAGTCAGAATTTTAGAAGATGGAAAGCAAACAGACGAATGGGTAACTTGGAGCACAGAAGTTAAAAGCTGAGTTCCTGCAGGGAAGAGAGCCAACAGGAAGACAAGCCAGTTTTCCACTGAAGAAGCCCCCAAAGTTAGAAACTGAGGAAATATGTACCTATGAAAGGGAACCTCAAAAGGAATGTAAACAAGTCACTGATGCCAACCAAGGTCACTTGCCAGGGTCCAGCCCCGGTGGATCCAGGGAATTTGAAGCGGGGACGGAGTCGGCATCTAGGAAAGGACTATTTAATTAGAAATATAAAGAGAGATTAGGAAAGAATAGTGTAGTAGGAAAATTAGTGGAGAAAAGATGCTGAATAACTTGGTTTACGCAGAGAACCGATAAAACTCCGAGACAAGGAGTTTGCACCACCTACATAGGCCACGGCCATCTTCCCGGTCTCCCTAAGGAGTGGGGACACAAAGTGCCCCCCCGTTCAGATCTTAGAAGCCCTGGCAAAATTAGTAGGTTTGGCGAGTTTCCACACTCCAGATGGGAATTCAGCCAGAAAAGAAGAGAACGAGAAAAGACCACACGGTAGAAACCAGTCTTTNGAGTTCACTCAGACTCATGTGCATCGAGTCAGTGATGCCATCCAGCCATCTCATCCTCTGTTGTCCCCTTCTCCTCCTGCCCCCAATCCCTCCCAGCATCAGAGTCTTTTCCAATGAGTCAACTCTTCGCGTGAGGTGGCCAAAGTACTGGAGTTTCAGTTTTAGCATCATTCTTCCAAAGAAATCCCAGACTTAAATTAATCTAAATAAAATTTAAAATTCAGTTCATCAGTTGCACTAGCCACATTTTAAGTGCTCAATAATTACATGAGACTAGTGGCTGTCTGCCTTATTGGACAGCACAGATTAGAACTTTCTATAAATTTCTACTAGGCAGTACTGTTCTGCATGGACTATGAAGAATAGAGAAACTCCAAATTTTACTTTAACTATGCATGTTGCTTTTCAAATTATTGTGAGATTAAAACTTAAAAGTTGGTATGAAATCAGTCTGGAGAGTATGGTCTATGGTTTCATCAACTGTATCAAATAACAGTTTCAACATTTACATTATTATGTTTGATTATTTATATTCACACATTTTTTTCACTTTTTGAGACATTTAAGAAGCACCAGTTCTTTGCTTCTCACCACAGAATCTAAATAGATCTGCAATTTATGAGCAATTACTGAGTTACTTGTGATATGAAGCAACCATTTAGGCTAAAAATCTCTGGTGTTTTTGGAATTTGGAGCTACTTGGGATAGGGGAGCCTCCAATGAGGATCACTGAGACAGCAGAGAAAGAGAGAGACAGCATCTCTGGGGCAAGATTTCCTTGGCAGTGAACCAAAAGAAACCAGAAGGGGCCATCCTGACAGCTAGAATCCTTTCAACCTCAATGGCTTTGATCATAACTCCATTCCCACTGGAACTGGAAATACTCAGGAGGCCTACAGCATGTGCAGACAACAGTCAATTTCTAACTGCTGGTTGTATGAAATTTTAGCTCATAGGCCTTCTGGTGTTCCAAATTCTTGTACACTGCAAGGAGGGCTTCATGCCAGAGACCACAGCCCTAGTAGTGACCACACAGAACTACCTGATAAATCTTCACATTATTTGATTCTCTGGGACTAGATTTCTTCCAGCTGGAGATAACTAAGGAAGAAGAAGGTTACAAATTAACCTGAGTCAATTTCTTATTATTAGCTTCTTTGGGACAGACATCAGTAGCTTCCAACAGTTAATAGACAGGTTAAGCTATAGGACTTCACCATAATCTTGCTCCAGATGGTATGTTACAATGAACGATAGACTCTGGTCAAATTCAACAAACATTTATTAGCAAGCCATTATACAATCTATTCTGTAAGCTCCATGACATCCCAGCTCTATCTCTCTGCAAGGCACCTTACCTATTCACTGAAGGCAAATGCTGCAGAATACTAGGGTACGATCTAACTAACCAGGTAAATCAGCCAAGTGGAGTCAGTTACAGATGTACTTCTCATTGGAACCCTGTAGCTTGTGCCTTGGTTTCCTCATCTATAAAATTAAAGTGGTAAAAGTTCCTCCCTCACAGATTGTTACAGAAATTAACAGAGCTGATGCACAGTACTGGATACTTACGAAAGCTCTATTCTAGCACTCGGAGAGGCTATGTCAGAAACATCCTCTACCCTCAAGGAACTGATAGAACTTCTGCAGAAACAAAACAAATACGTGGAAAAGTTATACGCTAATGAAAGATGGAACAAATTATTTCACTTCCACCATTCCAAAAAGAGGATCTTTGAAACTGAAAGTGCCTGTCCAATTGTACAAAACACAGTTGCTATGAGTTTAAGAAATGTTACAGCTGCCCTGTTCTCAGGAAAATTTAACTTCCAGTCTCTAAGTACTCTCTTCACAGTCAAAGGAAAAAAGTTTATCTGACCTTCGGAGATGGTCAGATTTCCTATTTCCTGAGGAAATTTCTCACGATTGGCTTGACTTAAAACTCACATTTAACATTTAATCCTCAAATGTTTGCTAATTATAAATTTATATTTATAAAAGCTAATTTACATTGGCTTATTTCTGACTCTATATTAACCTCAGAACAAATAAGGCCCTGCTAGGCAGTTCCAAGAAGAGGCTATGTAAATGAAAGCTTGACATGCTCCTGTTTTCTGGAGAACTAAGAGATGAAGGGTTTAGAAGATAGGAAGCTACCATAGTAGAGAGGAGACCAAACATGTACTCCTGAAGACAACAGTAACCCTGTTCTCTTCAGAACCCCACTAAACTGAGAATAAAGGAATAATGTTTTAAAGTTATTAGCCCCTCAAAGACAAATACAGGAGAAGAAAGGAAAAAAAGTCAGAATTTTAGAAGATGGAAAGCAAACAGACGAATGGGTAACTTGGAGCACAGAAGTTAAAAGCTGAGTTCCTGCAGGGAAGAGAGCCAACAGGAAGACAAGCCAGTTTTCCACTGAAGAAGCCCCCAAAGTTAGAAACTGAGGAAATATGTACCTATGAAAGGGAACCTCAAAAGGAATGTAAACAAGTCACTGATGCCAACCAAGGTCACTTGCCGGGGTCCAGCCCCGGTGGATCCAGGGAATTTGAAGTGGGGACGGAGTCGGCATCTAGGAAAGGACTATTTAATTAGAAATATAAAGAGAGATTAGGAAAGAATAGTGTAGTAGGAAAATTAGTGGAGAAAAGATGCTGAATAACTTGGTTTACGCAGAGAACCGATAAAACTCCGAGACAAGGAGTTTGCACCACCTACATAGGCCACGGCCATCTTCCCGGTCTCCCTAAGGAGTGGGGACACAAAGTGCCCCCCCGTTCAGATCTTAGAAGCCCTGGCAAAATTAGTAGGTTTGGCGAGTTTCCATACTCCAGATGGGAATTCAGCCAGAAAAGAAGAGAACGAGAAAAGACCACACGGTAGAAACCAGTCTTTCCAGGAACTGGTCTGTTTCTTTATTTTCCAGGTTCACTTTTATACTTTTAGTTATACATAGAGATAAATGTAAGAAACAGAGTCACGCAGGGTCTACCCTTATCTAAAGACAACGTTCTCAGCATATTTTTGCTCTTACAAGGGTCTTACATTTGTTTTACAATATCTTCTGGTCCAGAAAATATTAACATTTTATGGCCCCACCTTTCTTTCTATTGATAAAGGTTAATCAATCAGAAAACTTGTTTCCCCTTAAGATCTACTTAGTCTTAACATAGTGATAAAGTTACATTTTTACATAGCAAGGACACAATGATTTATAACAAGGAAAGAGGAGTACAGTGATTTATAACAAAAGAGAAAATTCATTAACTCAAAAGTCTAGTATTGCTAACATCAAAACTACTGTATTTCTACATTCCAATTACATTGATTAACATACTCCCAGGTACCTGAGGATATGGAGGCCTGGCGGCAATCATTAACTCAGCAATGAAACCCTTCACCAACATGATTTTTATCTTTAGATAAACCCTATGCTAAGACTTTCAAAATACTCCAAACTATCTGTGCTGTTTATGGTTGAGAGGTTGTAAACAATCATGTAAGTAGTAGCAAGAGTGTGGATAATCACAAGCTAGTCTGCCAGCAGAGAGGTTTTTGGACTGAAACACCCTTGTCACGCCCAGGAGATTTATTAACTGGAGTCCTCAGTGAATTCCTTTTCAGAGAGAGGTGGTGGGGGATAGCCCCCCCATATAATGTCAGAAGAGTAGGCGAAAAGCACAATGCAGTAAGGCAGGCAGACTCTGGTTTTGGGGTAGATGCACGAGCAGATCCAGCGAGGCTCCCTTAAGGCCCGACTCGCCTTTGCCTGTCGGGCCCCTTAACCTCATGACCTTTGCCATGTGCAGGACTCCTCATGTTGGCTCCCGGCAGTCACTGAGGTCATATCAGATAAAAATTCCACCCAGGAGATCAGTGCAAAAGTAGGGTGGGATTCTTAGGAGTTAGGACAGACAAGGGTCCAGAGTCCAGGAAGTCAGTCTGAATACTTCAGTATTCAGAAAATAGCCTGACTCTAGAAAGGCGTTTGCTTGCTCAAGGAATTTTTGAAGACAGATAAACTCATTTAAAGTTAAACTGGTTGTCCAAGAAACCAAATCATTTAGACTTTTAATAATGTACTCTGTTAATGAATGTTTTGTATTTATTTAATGTGGAAGCACAGTTAACTAACTTCCATTTAATCCAACTTGCTGACTTAACCACAACTTTCATTCCTTCTGTAAAATAAATTAACTGATGCCTACACTCTTCTGTTCTACTAACTTATGCCCACTAACTGAGTAGTAGTATTTACCAAGAGTTGGTTGGTTTTGTTCTTAAACTTCTTTATGCCAGTTGTACAACTGTAACTATGTAATTTAATTATTATATAAGTCAATAAAAATGGAGTGCTAAAGGGAAGAGAAGCTGTTTGTATGGAAACTAAATTGAGACTAGTAGTCATTCTTGGCAGGTTGGACACTTGCATTTATCTCCTGCCTCTCAAAATCTCACTAAAATGAAGATAAAGGCACTGTGACCCTGTGGACTGTAGCCCACCAGTCTCCTCCATCCATGGGATTCTCCAGGCAAGAATACTGGAGTAGGTTGCCATTTCCTTCTCCAGAGGAATCTTCCCAACCCAGGGATCGAACCCTGGTCTCCTGCACTGCAGGCAGGCGCTTTAACCTCTGAGCCACCAGGAAAGCTCCAGGTAAGGGCACAAAAGGCATTAAACCCACAGGGCAAAGAATAAGAGAGGTGATACACTAGACTTGAGCTGCTGACAAAATTTTTGGATAGACTAATTGGTGATTAATTTTGTTTCAACTTGTTCCACTCTGCAAGCATCTATAGGGGTTATTGTTGTTGTTTACTCACTGAGCCGTGTCCGACTGTTTGTGATTCCATGAACTGTAGCCCATCAGGCTTCTCTGTCCATGGGATTTCCCAGTCAAGAATACTGGAGTGGGTTGCATTTCCTTCTCCAGGGGATCTTCCTGACCCAGGGATCAAACAAGCATCTCCTGCATTGGCAGGCAGATTCTTTACCACTGAGCCACCAAGAAAGCCCATCTGTAGGGGAGAAAGCCTCTAAAAGCAAGTTGAGTCTTAAATATAGCTAGACAGTACACTTTAGTTTGAAAATCCCAAGCAGCCCCAAAATGTAACCCATAAAACTGTTGCCTCCTCTTCCTTTTGAGTTTCCCACCAAAGATTCAACTGACACAAAAATATGAAAGAATTTACTGATTTTGTAAGGAAGGTAAATAAGGGCGTTCACATTGGTCAGCATTTCATTTGAAAATTTCTCCCAGGTCTGTCTCTTCTCCTAGGTTTCTCTCTTCTTTACTCCCCTCATGATGTTTTTATCTTTCACTCTCTTCCTTCCCCACTCTGCAGACCAATTTAAGTATGCCCAAGATAGGGACAGAAAAAAACCAACATGTCACTGATAACTATCCTCATTACAAGACAAAAAGACATAGGTCTTCCTCAGTGGCTCAGATGGTAAAGAAGACATAAAGGGATTCATTTTTGAAAAAATTTTAAAAAATCACTCAAAAAACCACTCATTGGGGGAAAAAAAGCAAAAGACATACAAATGGAAAGACCATTTAAAAAAACCCTACTGCCCTTACTCCACCAAAGATAAACGCTAATAATATATTGGTATATTCCCTTGTGGATTTTTTTCTTTAAAGACAGATACGTCTAACCATTATAAAAATGAGATCTTAGTACACAATATGTATAGTCCACTTTTCTACTTAATATATTCTAAACAGTTTCCACATCAAATGTATCACTGCATGATTATTTCCCAAGCTTTTAAAATGTTTTTCAAACTTGGAGAAAGGGTGAGAGAATAGTTCAATAAACATCCTTAAACCCTTCAGTAGAATATTACTCTGAACATCTCGCTTTTCTACACAATTCAGGTCTTCTGATCAAAAGCATTTACAATCAATTAAAAAATATTTGTGTAAGGAGCTGGAGATCAGAATGTGGCACCCCCGAATATGCCACATTGGCATAAGGACTATTTTGAGCTGAAGGCAAGTGAAAAACAGCAGATGCAGAAAAGGCTCTCTATCCTCCCCCAATCTGCCTAAATTCAGGGCATAAATTTCCCTTTGTGAACGTGTCCCCCTTCTGTCTCTTACATCAGGAAGAGCAGGATAACTCTTAATCATCAGAAACAAGTTGACTAAACTCATTAGAGCCCAAAGATGGCAGCTACATAACAAACTTTACTAAAAACAACCCTTAGTTTCCATTAGTTTTCCCCACGTGCTTACCTTCTCACAATTCACTACCCATAAAAACCTAAATCCACTTTCCTTTTTCTTGGCACTTCTCCACAAATTTATTGCTCTTTCTTAAAATGGTATATAACTCTCTGGGTCTGATCACCTCTTTGGGATTTTTCACTTTATTTCTGTTAGGCCTCCCATATGTATATGAAGTAAACCTTTTTCTCCTGTTACTCTTTTGTCAGTTGAATTCAAAGAGTGCCAGATACTGAACCTAAGAGGGTAGAGGACAGAGGATATTTTTTTCCCTCCCCTACAGAGACATTCCAGGGTAGAAAAGCTTAGATGTGTTTCTCTCCCCAGAGATGGTTCAGAGAAGTAAAGATCTCTCCTTCCCCTCTTGGAGAAGACTGCCTTACATTCTAGAATAAAGACAAGGTCACCAACAGCCAAACATCAGAGTTTCCTAATTTCAGGGCTTGTCTCCTGTAATGCACCCCACTGCATAGGCAGGTACCATCTGGTCCCCACTATGTTGTCGTATGTGGATGGGACTTGGGAACCAACATAAGATACTGCTCTGGCTGCTGCTTTTGCCATAAATAGTAAACTGTTTGTGCTTTCAGACTCAGGGGGCTTATTATTTATATTGAACATATACATATAATAGAATAACATCTATATAATGACATTTACATTATATATATATAGAGGGAACATACACATCTTCTTCCTGCCCCTCTATCTGGACCCAGACCAACCTGCCCACACATACCTTAAATCACAAAGTGCACCCTGAAAGATCAAGCTCTGCCCTGCTTCTCTTCCTTGGAAACTCCACATTCTGTCTACTTAGTCCAGGTCCCAGTGCATGTGTGCCCCCATGGTGTTCAAAAGAAGAGAACGTCTCCTCATTGAGCGACTTGGGTGGAGAAGCCAGCTCCCTCACCACAGGGTGCTGGAACGTGGGCTAAGTAACAGAGAGAAAAGCCTTGAGGTTGCCGTTTGGGAGGAAGACCCCTCAAACTGACAGTAATGGTCTCCATGGACAAAAATCTGGGCCCCTTGCTGCTGTTGGGCCCTAAAAGAAAACTACATATTAAAATATGAGAGTGGTGGGGAGGGGGTAGGCTACCTTGTTAGCTTGCAAGCAGAGTAAAAATTTCAGGCCTTTTATAGTTTGACTTAACAATCATATC
>SJYV01024138.1:0-13973 GCA_006410875.1 Neotragus pygmaeus | reverse complement strand
GTGGCCTGCCTGTGTGCTGACCTGGCATGGATGGAGCTGAGGTGGTCTGTGTGCCTGGTGATTTTTAAATATGAAGTTTAGGTATCAAATGGAGCCTATTGCTACCTGAAGTGTCAAAATGGAATTACATACCTATTCTTCAAAAGCATTTTAAAAATATGCCCTCCAATGGCTTTGTTATCTGTAGCAGGAGTTGGCTATCTTTTTCTGTAAAAGGCCAGAAAGTAAATATTTCAGGCTTTGTGGGCCTCTGTCAAAACTACTCAGATCTGCCTTTGTGGCATGAAAGCAGCCATAGTTGATAAGTGAATGGGTATGGCTGTGTGCCAATCAAACTTTACAAAAGAAGGTGGAAGGCTGGATATGGACAGTGGGCTACAATTTGCCAACCTATGTATAGTAGTTTATGGCTCAAGTAAAATAAACAATTCCTACAAGATACATTTTATTTTTTTAATTTACTATGTCCTCCAGGGCTTTCCTGGGGGCTCAGTGGTAAAGAATCTGCGTATAAAGCAGGAAACATAGGTTCAGTCCCTGGGTTAGGAAGATCTCCTGAAGAAGGAACTGGCAATCCACTCTAGGATTCTTGACTGGAAAATTTCATGGACAGAGGAACCTAGCAGGCTATAGTTCATGAGGTTCATGGGGTCGCAAAGAGTTGGACACAACTGAGCAAGTAAACAACAACAATATGTAATGAACACCTATTACATGCTAAAAAATAGTACTAGGCTTGAGATTATCAAAATGACAACAGTCCTTGTCCTTAAGGAGTTGAATTTTGTTACGAAGAACACACTCAATCCATGAAATATAGAGATTGTGGTATTAGATGTAAGAGCCAAATGCAATGGGATGCCTAGAATAAAAGACTTTGATATCAATCTGGGGATGAAGGAAGGCTTTATAAGAAGTCAGTGTTTCACTGGAGGCTTGAAGTTGAATAAGAGGAGTAAGGGTTTCCTCAGTAGAACTGCAACATTGGAAAAAAAATTCAGTGGGTGCCAAGGCAAATGAATCTGAGAGAACAGGCTTGTTTGGGGGAAATTACAAGGCTAGACGAAAGGAAACAGCAGGAGGTAAAGCCACGTAGAAATCAGAGCCAGATCCTGGAGGGCTATCTCTGTAGGATTTTACTCAGCCAGTGACGGCTAGTCATTAAGGAACCTTGGTTAAGAGAGGAGCATGAGCAGATCTGCATAAGGGAAAGATGACTGGAAACACAGTTGTAAAGGAATTGAGGGAGAAAGCAAGCCAAGGATGCAGAGATCAGAAGAGACACTGGACTAGGTAGGATGCTGATTGAAATTGGAATAGATGGGGAGATACTTAGAACCACAAAGATGCTTGGGGGCAAGCTGTATCTAGTGGGGGGCTGGGAAGGGGTCATCTAGGATGACTTTAACATTTCTGGTTTGAACAACTGGGAGGATGATACACTAAATCACTAAGATGAGAATGAGCAGAAGAGAATTAGGTCTGGTGTGTATCTGTGGGGGGTGGGGCACGTGGAGAAGAAAGATGTTCAAATTTTGAAAGTGATATTTCATCTCTAAAAACAAATAAATAAAACACATTCCCAAATCTGGCAAAATAGAATCTGGCCAGTTTACATCTGTCTTGAGCCTTCGTCTTCTTCTCTCAACTACAATAGTTCCTTCACAATCAAGTAATACATAGTTTTGGAAACTGTTCACAAATGACTACACTTAGCATAATAAAAAATGAAGGGTGGTGTTTTAAATTCTTCTGAGTCCATTATACATCATAGCCCATGACTCTTAACTTCGTAGAATTTGTAACTTCTTTGGAAAATTTGGAATTATTAGCCAAAAGGGAGAAAAGTCTTGGTCTATTTGTAAAGACTTGAATGTATGGAGTTGCTGTCTCCTGTGACTTTAGTTCTTGCAGCAGCTGATGGTTCCAGAGAAGGCTACAGACAAACCCAGAAAGAGAAAAGAAAGGGACACTTTCTTGAAAGCAGGGCAGCTGCGTTGATCAGGCTTTGGAAAAGTCATTTCTCAAAGGAGACAAAACTGCCCCCAGAGTCAATTGGTTCTTAACCCTATCCTTAGGACGTGGCTGAAAAAACAATGTTCCTAGGAGAGAAAGTTATCAAATAATAAATGAAGAGGGACTTCGAAGACATTTCAAAAGCTGTGTAGTATCAAATGTGTGGCATCTTAAAAATATCATTCAGTTACATTTTTGATTATGGGTAATGGACTAGGTTGTTTCATAATCACAGACATAATGTACCAGAAACTTGAATAATTGAAGCCTGAAGAGTTTATTCAGACATGGAAAAGTCTGTATGGTCTATTTTAGTTCATCACCCTTCATCCTCTCCACCATCTCATTGTCTTTTGCTACTACCTGCCAATCAGCAGTCACAATACATCAAATAATCTCCATCTTCCCCTAGGTCCCAATTTTCTCAGTGTTCCCAGTTTATATTTCCACCATTGTGAATTTTTAATGACTTCGTTTCAAATTAAGTGCATGTAATTTTAACATTTTTTTTTTAAGTTGGAAACACGAGGTTCATTTTGGGGAAATTATAAAATGAACACAACTCACAGGCTAAACCCTGTGATACCATGAACTACTTTCATAGTATCTTGGGATAAAGTCAGGAGGTGTGTAACTGCCTAAATGACTTAGAACAGTGTTCTTCATTTTTATTTTTATCCGTAATGCAGTAGAGGCATTTTGAGAATAAAGACGTCTAATTTCAGAGCCAAGCACACATAGAGTCAAGGAAATGTGACAACACAATGGCTGGGAAAGCTGCAAACATGTCTTAGAATTACAGTTGGATTGCTTTTTAAGGTGTGATAATTTAGTGACCCTGGGGTCAGGAAGATCCCCTGGGCAAGGAAATGGCAACCCACTTCAATATTCTTGCCTGGAGAATCCCATGGACAGAGGAGCCTGGTGGGATATGGTCCATGGCATCGCAGAGTCAGACTTGACTGAGCGACTAAATAGCAACAACTGTATAAAGTACAGTAGTATAGTATCTTTATTTCAAGCCCAGGATGTCCAGAGGCAAACATAAAAGCTTGCTATTTTTTTGTGTTTGTTTTTTACGTATTACTTGTGTGAGTCTTATAAACTTATTATAGTACAGTACTATATAGCCAATTGTGTTAGTTGGGCACCTAGGCTAACTTTGTTGGACTTAACGAATAAATTGGACTTGTGATCTCAATCTTGGAACAGAGTTCTTTCATATATAGGGGACTTAGGATACTTGGTCGAATCCATCCACCTTACTTGTCTCAATCCACATCATCTTTTACAATTAAAGAGCTTTTTCTCAAAACATTCATCCAAGGTTTATGCAAGTTATCCTAAAGTTCAAATCAGAGTATTCTCAATGAAGCATTTGCCCTGAAGTCTGAAATCACCTTTTTTTTTTTCCTGCCTCCTCATTTCTTCATTCAGGTTGCTACAGCTTAGGACAGAGTCCCCAGATGCGGCACCCATGGGAACCACACCGACCAGTGTGTGTGTGGGGGGCAGGGGGCAGTCCATGAGCTGTCCCCATCTCCTGTTTGCTTCTTCCTAGAATTCCCAGGATCTCAGTGTTTATGTGTGTAAAATATATTTGTCTTTATATTATGAAAACTGTCAAATATGAGCAAAGACAGAGACTAGACTAATGACCACACAGAAGTTTTGAGGCAGGTATCTGCTCTGCCGCTGAGCACCTATATATATGGTTTTCTGATTGGCCCACACAATCAGGATTGAGAACCATTGTGCTCAAATGTTGACCAGATTCGGGTTGGGTTCTAGTAAGTCTGCTCTTCCTAGAAAATTCAAGATATTAACTACCACCAAAGAAAGATACAAATTTACCACAAGATGTGATTTTCTGAACAAAACGTGAGCTTTAAGGCACCTAGCAGTAAGTGTGTTCTGCTTTCTTTTATTGAACAAATGCAGTGATGCCATAACCACAACAAATGACTTGAACCTGACACTCAGAGGTGAAAACCTATACTCTTAGCCACTACAATATCCTGGCTGGTGGATACAAAGCTTGAGAGATGCTCTTCAGCCTGGAGTCAAGTTCTGTGGAGGCAGAGAGAAGTATAGTGCGGAGTTACTAGACAGAAGGTGTGGCAGTCAGAATAACAGCCCCTGCCCCCAAAAATGGCCACCTCTTAATTCCTGTGACTGTGTTACTTTACCTGGCAAAAGGGGCTGTGTAGCTGTGATTAAGTTAAGGGATCCTGAGATAGTGAGATTATGGATTATCCAGACAAATGCAACATCATCAAAGAGTCCTTACCAGAGGGAGGCAGAGGTGGCTGTGTGTGTGTGTGTGTGTGTGTGTGTGTGTGTGAGAGAGAGAGAGAGAGAGAGAGAGAGAGAGAGAGAGATTTGAAGATACTAGGCTGACAGCTTTAAAGATGGAGGAAAGAGCCATAAGCCAACCAAGAAATGCAGGCAACTACTAAAAGCTGGAAAAGGCAAGGCACAGATTCTCCCCCAGAGCCCCCAAAAGGAATACAGCCTTTGATGTCAGTGGAGTGAGACTGACATCCAAAACTGTATGACATTAAATTTCTGATGTTTTCAATTTATGATAATTTGTCACATCAGTGATAAATAGGAAACTGACAGAGAAGCAATAGGAGGGAGCATTAGAAGAGAATGTGGGTGAGGTCAAGGCGACTGAGTTCAGATGATGATAAGCTCCCAAACACTGTAGAAGGTAGATCTTGACCTGTCAGATTTTTATTTCCTGGTGCTAAAGTGCTGCTTCACATTATAGGTATCCCGCCAATGATTTAAGCTGGAAAGTTTCCAAGACTGGAATCCTGAAAGCACTTTCCCCACTAATTAGAATTTTAGAAAGTTACACTAGTAAATATTTCAGGCTTGTGGTTCATATAGTCTTTGTCACAACTACTCAGATCTGCCAATGCGGCACAAAGGCGGCCATAAATCACATGTAAATAAAAGTTCCAACAAAATTTGAGTCATCAGTTCAGTTCAGTTCAGTCGCTCAGTTGTGTCTGACTCTTTGAGACCCCATGGACTACAGTAGGCCAGGCCTCCCTGTCCATCAGCAACTCCTGGATTTTACTCAAACTCATGCCCACTGAGTTGGTGATGCCATCCAACCATCTCATCCTCTGTCATCCCCTCCTCCTCCTGCCCTCAATCTCTCCCAGCATCAGAGTCTTTTCAAATGAGTCAGTTCTTTGCATCAGGTGGCCAAGGTTGAGCCACCAAATATCAGGTGGCTGAGTTTCAGCTTCAACATCAGTCCTTCCAATGAATACCCAGAACTGATCTCCTTTAGGATGGACTGGTTGGATCTCCTTGCAGTCCAAGGGACTCTCAAGAGTCTTCTCCAACACCACAGTTCAAAAGCATCAATTCTTCAGTGCTTAGCTTTCTTTACAGTCCAACTCTCACATCCATACATGACTACCGGAAAAACCATAGTCTTGACTAAACGGACCTTTGTTGGCAAAGTAATGTCTGTGCTTTTTAATATGCTGTCTACGTTGGTCATAACTTTCCTTCCAAGGAGTAAGTGTCTTTTAGTCATAGACACTAAAATTCTAATATCATATAATTTTCAAGTCACAAAATATTCTTCTGACTTTTTTCAACCATTTAAAAATGCAGAAAGCTTTCTAGGCATAGAGATCATACAAAAACAATTTGGCCCACTGACTGTAGTTTGCCAACCCCTGATATAAAGAGATTGGGGTCACTTAGGCCCCTATGCACATTTATTTGGCATCTGCTCTCACATGACCAAGACCCAGTCCCTATCAGCTAGATTCATAAGAGCAAGAGCCTCATCTGGTTTACTGACCCTGGTGTTCCCAGTACCCAAGATAGTACCTAGGAATTAATTACCACTGAAGAAAAAATAATTCACAAATAATAAATATCTGTCAGTCTAAGAACTACATGGATAAGGTACATCATGAGTCCAATAGGAAATTGGAAACTCACCAACTCATGTAATACTGTGTCTATGAGGGAGAATATCTTCTGGATTTGAATAAATTGCTAAGAAACAATCTTTTGAAACAAAGCCTGTAGATGAGCCCCCAAATGCCACTATATGGGGGCAGAAAATAAGTGTAAGAATGTGAGACCTGAGGAATAATGAAGCTATGACATTCACACGCACACATCAGATCTCTTATGAGCAAGAAGACACAAACACAAAGGTCAATGTTGCCCCGTGGCACTCACTACATGGGCCACGAAGCAATAAACAAGTACCCAGAAGCGTGCCAAAGCCCACCAGCACGGCCTAGAATGTTTCTGACTGTTCCTCAATTCTGAAGTACACACTCCAGGCCAAGCATTTTTCTTTGGTGACTGTTTATCTCATAAGTGGATGATTCATTTTAAGGCTCTCCGGATCCAGTTTTTGAGAGGTTGTCACAGGATTTTTTTCTTTTAGATTGAAAGTGGATGATTTCTAATTTGCTTTCATTTCATAAATGTGAGATTGAAAGGGACCCAATGTTTCTGGATAGACAAAAGACCTTGATATTATAAAAAATATCCTTTTATTCTGGGATTCCATGGGAACAGCACTAATAAAGGGTAACAAAAGGATATAGCACAGTGGTTCTTGGGGGTGATTTTTGGCAATTTCTGGAAGCATTTTTGGCTATCATGACTCTCAGGTGGGTTTCCTACTGGCAACTAGTGAGTAGACATCAGGCACTGGCTCAACATCCTACCATACACAGGATAGCCCCCTGCGCCCACAATGAAGAACTACCTGGCTCCAAATGTTCACAGTACAGAGATGGAGAAAACCTGGCCTAGCATGATTTAGATCTGCTCTTAGGTCCAAATCACACACAATCTCCCTAAAATGATGGTGTCAGAAGATATTAACACTCAAGTATCAGTTTCGTTTATCATCAAAGGTATGAACCCTTATATATACCCTTATGCATGCTATCCATGATTATGTATATTATACATGTAGTTTTCTGTATGTTATATAAATAAACAGAATCCTAGAAGTTATTTAGAATTAGCATTAAGAAGGACAAACGCCACAAGCCAATTTAAAAGAGACAAACAAGCCGCAAATCTTCATTAACCGGAGAACAAATCACCAAAAGCATTAACTAAAGAGATTTCCTTCCCACCAGAAGCATATGTCTCCATATTGAGAAAAAAGAAGCAAAAGGCAAACTGAAAAACCAACCATCTAATATCTGTGATTTATTCAGAAAGGTCATTCTTTTGAGCTAAATCGCATCTTTACAAACAGACTTGATTTTCCCATGAAATAAAATTGACTGAAATGATTTTGGTTTTGGTCTATACCACATTGTTTTCTTATGTCCTTGAGATGCGTCTCTAATTACAGCATCTCTTTAACCTCTTCCAACTGTAAACTTCCCAAAGCCCAGTGAGCCAACAAGAAGTGATGCAAGGCTGCTCAAAATACGGCCTGTAGACCTGGGGCAGTAGAATTACCTGGGCAGATGATTCATGTCAACATGTAGGTTTTGGGGCTCTAAGACAGATTCAGGGAATTAGGGTCACAAGGAACAGGGCCCAAGTACCTTCACCATAAACCAGAATCCTCAGGAGATTCTCATCTTTGCACAATAAAGATTGGGACTCACTGGGATGGCAGTAAAGACTTGGATTCATATGGTTATGAGCTCTTTGGCATGATTCAGAAAATCTCAAATCCTCAGTTTTCTCATAAATAAGATGGAGCAAAAAATAAGACTTACTCCCAGGTTTGTAGTGATGGTATGAGACAATGCAAATGAATTGCTTGCTGAGTGTATACGAGTTCCTAGCAAGCCCTGAATACATGGTAATTAAAGTTATAATTGGACTTCACATGGAAAAGAATCTGCCTGCCATGCAGGAGACCGGAGTTCAGTTGCTGGGTTAAGAAGGTCCCCTGGAGAAGGGAATGGCAACCCATTTGACTATCCTTGCCTGAAGAATTCCATGGACAGAGAAGCCTGAAGGAGTACAGTCCATGGGGTCGCAAAGAGTCAGACTGGACCGAGTGATTAAGCATGTTTACACACACACAAAGTTATAATTAATTTTAACCATCATTCCTCTAAATTGGCCTCCCTTTCAAAAACTTAGCAGTTTTAGTGATACCAAAAACTCTTAAGAAATGTGTGTGGAATTCATGAATAAACGGTTCCACTATGAGTAAGATGGAGGAGCACATGGCAACCAACTCCATATTCTTGCCTGAAGAATCCCATGGACAGAGGAGCCTGGTGGGCTACAGGCCATAGTGTTGCATAGAAGCGGACACGACTGAAGCGACTTAGCACGCACGCATGCACAACTGGATTGTGATTCCACATAGGTGAGAAGCAGAAGAAAAGACCAGATCAGTAAGTTAAGGGTGGGAAAACTGGCATGCCATTTAGATAAACCATGCCAGGGGCTGAATTTCTTTTGTCTTCTACTGTGGCCACCTGTCATTTACTAATAATTAATACTTGCTGAAGTGTGGCATAAGTTTAAATACCAGGCTCACAACCAACATTTCCGAAAAGGGCTGCCTAGTTCTTTATAACTCCAAAATAAACACATCTCCAATGACAAGGAAATCCCTTCCCCATGAGTTTCCGGGCAAAGTTGAGGGTATTTGCATAGCTGTCACACTCCTGTTTGGACTCTTCAAAGAAGTTATTCCTTTATGAACTCAACAAAATAACTTTTGCTAATTCTTCTTCTCTTGATTCTTCAAGCACTCCTTCTCAACAGATCTTTAGGAATATTTAATACTTCTATATCTCACTTAATTTTTTTATATTATTTATCTATTCTGCTTCTTTTTCAAAAGCAGAAACTTTAGAAAATTCTGAACATTTTGTTGGTATAACAGTGCAGTTTTACTTTTTGCCTTAGTATATTAGCTATTGACTGCTAGTACAAGAGGTGCCAAAATATGTTAGAGTAACATGATGGAAAAATGGACTTCACTCATTCAACAAATATTAACGAGCACCTTTGAAAAGCCAGGCACCGTTCTAGATACTGTGGATTCATTGGGGAACAAAACAAAGAGCTCTCCTGTCATGGAGTGTCTAGGCCAGTGGAGGAAACTGATGAGAAATAAACATAATCAATGAGTCGATTACATAGCAAGTGATAATGTAATAAGCCCCAAAGGAAAAGAGAAGGTAGAGGAAAGTGAGGGGCATCAGGAGTGTTGGGAAGGTTTCCAGGGCAACTTTACTGAGAAGGTGATATTTGAACTAACTCTTATGGAGGTGAGGTAATGAACCAGGCAGATTTCAAGAGATGAGCGTCCCAGACAAGTATGAGTTGACACAGGGGCAGCTTGGGGCAGTGGCTAAAAGCAAAGGTTGGCAAGCTTGGTTGCCTGGGCTTGAGTCCCAGTTCTGCCACTTTCCAGCCATGTGGCTTTTCACAAGCTTATTTTCTCTCCCCATGCTTTGTTTTCCTAATCTATGAAATGGGGATGATGACAAGCCAGGGCCTACTGATTGTTTTTGCAAATAAAGTTTTATTGGCACATAGCCACAGTCATTCCTTTAGGAACTGTCTACAACTGCTTTCACACTACAATGGCGGAGTTGAGTGGTTCTAACAAAGACTGTCTGGCCTGTAAAGGTGGAAATATTTACTATATGACTCTTTACAGAGAAAGTTTGCTGGCCCTTGGACTAAACTAAAAGTAAATCATTAGGGTTTCTCTTTGGGATCATCATTCTCCTCTCCTAAGATTTTGTTTCTCTGGGCAACATTCCAAAGAATCTATAAAGATATCACATGACACAGTAAGACATTGTAAAGTATGTAAAAGCTGGAGTGAAATAAAAGTGATTCTCTGCAAATGGCCTATTTGTCTGGATTACTGATAAACCAAAATTGAAATGAACACTGTGAAAACCAGTGCTGTGCTACCACCACTCAAAAAACAACAAACAAACAAACAAAAAACTCCCAAACGTCGCTCATCTTGTTTCACTCATATATCTTGTTTCAGTGGAAAGAACCTTTGGCAGGGAAGAGACACAACCACATATTCGAAGTCCCCAAAGGCGAAAACGTCAGAACAAAAGGCCAGTTTCATCTCTGTGTATCCTGAGTTGAATTGTGGACTTGTCTACCAGCCACCGATTTAATTCTGAGTTTTAAGATTCACTTGAATCTTGGATGGGGAAGAGATAAAAGAGCCCGCACAGATCCCAAGAGTATGGAAAAATGGAGACCCTTTCAGGAATTAGAAACTTCTCAATGACAGCTCCAGCAGCTGATGGTTTTGCTTGTCTTTCTATAATTAAATTTAGTTCACTGAAATTAGAATGACAGACCTCCAGAGATGGATTGGACCTTGCAGATACGGCTAACAGTGTCCACTCTCTGCTAGCTACTGTTCTAAGTCCTTTATTTATATTAACTCATGTAATTCTTACAACAACTCTAAGAACTTTGTTACCATTATTATCCCCATATTTCAGATGAGATTAGCTTAACGTGTCAAGATCACGCACCTAGTAAATGGCAGAATTGGAATTTGAAGCCGGGATGTAGATTCCAGAATCGAGACACTCACAACCATATGTATTTCACCACTTCTCCTGATGAATCAATCCAGTCCCTACCTTGGCAAAGGAGCAAAGAAAAATCCAAAGAAGTTAGGTGACCCCTGCAGTAGCAGTGGGATCTGCATTGTAAGAGTCACATTCTACCTTTTCCACCACTGAATCTTTTCATTCTGAGACATACCCTTATAATAGTATAAACCAGAAATTATGTAAAAATCCAAAAGCTTAAGGTTTTACTCTTTTATAAAGCAGAGCACATTCGATTTATGATTAGGCTTATCTAATGTCTGAGCTGTTCTGCAAAGCCCATATTTATCATAGCCACGGCAAGTAAAACCTTGCCCTGAGTTTAAGAAGTCTGGAGGGGAACATAAGCTACTTTACCCTTTCAGACCTGAAAACAGCCTGAGCTGAACCTTTGTAGAAATCAGCCCAGATCCACTTCATCACAGTACGCTCCTTTCTGGTCCGATTTGCTCATTTCAAGCTGCTCCAATATCATCAATCAATCTACAAATAATGTTCCTATAAATCTCCATTGGCACAGACAGACTTAGCTGTCACACATCACAGACAATAATCAATCCACTTTTCTTCCCAAATCACAAGACAAATGTGGAAGAATCACAACATTATATCACAATAATCTGGAAAAGAGGAAGTATAGATATTTATATTGCTTACCCATGAATTACATTCAGCTGTGTCTTTGCTGTCCTCTCTAATTTCACTGAGCTAAGCTTGGAGTAGGAACTTGAGTCTGTTTAAAAAAAATCATTTTTTTGATGAAAAATACATCCTGAAATGGCAGATTGTAGCGAGTGTCTGAGAAGTGGCCCAGCTGGCATAGCTGTGACTCCCACGATACCTTTTGTTGCCAGAGACCTCCGCTACCATACGTCTCGGGACCAAAAAAAAAAAAAAAAAAATGCTATCTTTTCATCGGACCATTGAGAAGTTCCTGTCCCTTCAGAATGGAGACAGGCTGTGTCGCTGAGTAAGTGAGTGAGTGAGCGAGTGAGTGTGTGTGTGTGTGTGTGTGTGTGTGTGTGTGTGTGTAAGCAGTGCTAAGGGGGAGGAACAAAAAGAATGCAGAGAAATTGAAACTGGATTTCCTGATTTTTATTTTAATAAGACTATTTTGAAGAGATATTCTGGAGTTAGAAAAAGATTCCTCTAAAAAAATCCCCTTTTCCACAGGGATCTACAAATGGTAATTGGATTGTAACTGTGCAAACTGTCCTTATTAGGAATCAACCAAAGAATGACGGAAGCCTCGGGTAAAACCTCTGAGAGCGTGATAAAGCACATAGGGTGCTTTCTTTGTTTAGGATAAAGTCTCAATTCTTACATTCCATTTTAAAAACACTGACTTCTTCATTTTTCTAACACTAGTAAAAAAAAAAAACATTAAAAATCAAAAAGGTTTCATTCTCCCTTATACTGAAGCACAACACATGCTCTGAATTTTACGCTCTTTGTAAAACAATAGTCCTTGAGAAGTTGTTCATTTCCTGCACAGGGGGTGTGGAGGTCAGAGTGGGTGTAACCACTGTGGCCCCGTTTAAGAGGGTGCAGGTTGGGGGTGGGGGCAGTGGAGAGACAGCCTTGAAGAACAGAGACAAAAGGAAAGATTAAAAACATACCGTGATCACTAATTACCTTGATCTCCATGTATTCCACATGGCACAGAACCAAAAATAACTCAAAAAGACATCTTTGTTTTCCAGTCAATATGAAGTTATAGTTCTCCTGTGGTTGCAAGTGAGTTCCAACAAAAGAATCACTGTGATTATAACTGACAAACTGAGCAATGATTTCATGGAAGAGCTTACTGACTCAAAATTTAGGGACTCGGTACATTTTTTACTAGGATTCTGTGAGGTTAATCATCACTTGAAATAAGCCACACACAGCTTCTGTAGCTCCTGATATTTATTTAGTGAGAGGAAAGAATTTAAAAACAATAAAAATACATCAGATGTTTTTCTTTACTAGAACAATTACACTTAAAGAGAAATTCAGAGTAAAAATTTGCCTGTTGTAGCATATACCCTCACCTCCACTACCCTCAAAACTCAGATGTTGAAAAGTCATCATTTCAGCAAATAGTGAATAAGGTTCATGTAATCTGAATACACATTTATGGAATTTAGACCTACCAATCAAAGTTATTTAATATACTACTTTGCATGGAAATGATAAGTATGCGATTCATTTGTCATTGTTGGGCAAGTGATCTTCCAGTTTATGAATAGATGGAAACAGCCTGTAGTCCTCAGTGAGTCCTTATTAAGTGTCAGATATTGTTCTAAACATTTTATGGGCACTGACTCACTTAACTGATGAAAGAATTATAAGAAGTAGTTTACATTTTTATCCCCATATAATAGATGAAAAACAGAAGCTGAAGAGGTTAAGTAACTTACTCCCAAATTCACAGCTCATAAGTAATGCAGCTGTGATCCCAACTATATTCAAGTTTTTCTATCAAATTGGCTGGAAGACAAAGCCATAGTTCACAAGCAGCCATAGTCGGAACCACATCATGGTGTTCAGTAAGAAATAGACACAGGGATTTAATGAGTACAATTACCTAAGCTTGGAGTGGCCTGTTCATTTGATGGAGATACACACTGTCAGGTCCATGAATGTTTCATGTGAAAGTGAGCACTTCTTCAAGTGGCTAATCTCAAGTAATCTCAAGAGACAATGTCTCGTGAAATTCCTAGTTTGTTTAACAGTGGAAACAAGTCAAGTCTTGAGAGGATATGCAGAAATAATGGAGAAGCTGAGTATCCCTGGCATTTTTTGGGAAAATGCACTCAAGCCAGAAAAACAAAGGGTGACATAAGGAATCTTCTTTAAGATTCAAATACTCTTTAAGTAGAACCAAGAAGAGGCCAAAAAGTCACCCAAACAGCCTTTGAAATAAGTATCAGGAAGCAATCATAAGGTCCGATCTGTGGAAGAGTTTTGCCACCCAGAAAAAAATGCCAGGAAAATGGTAATCTTTTACCCACTTAACTCTTGATTAGCCAAGGATACCAAGCAACAATTTACAGCCTCAAAATTTAAGCCATTAAGCATTTACTCCTGACTCTTATTCTGGATTATTACTGTTTATATCACTAGGGACATTTTGCACTTTCAGGGCAAAAATATTATAGAACCACTCTCAAACTTTTGGAGTGAACACATTTCTGATGATACCACTGTTTTGCTTAAAACCCTTTGATGTCTCTTCTTTAGCTCATGGATAAAGTTCAGATTCCTCTGCATGGCATCCATTGCCATGTGTGCTGATTTAAACAGAATAAAATCAAATATTCATTGCAAATCAGAAAATAATAATAATAATTGAAAATATTGAGCATGTATTAGGTGATATGC
>SJYV01024135.1:21678-33936 GCA_006410875.1 Neotragus pygmaeus | reverse complement strand
AAAAAAAAAAAAAACAGACAAAAATAGAAGAAAGAAAACTAAGTATGATCAAAAGTCATCATCAGTATAGATACAGGAAATGATGTGACAGACAAGGGCTTATACAAACAGCTCAACAATAAAAAAAACAAACAGCCCAGTCAAAAGTGGACAAAAGACCTCAATAGACATTTCTCCAAGGAAGATATACAGATGGCCAGTGGGCATAGGAAAAGAAGCTCATCATCACTAGCTAGAGAAACGCAAATCCAAACTGCAACGAGGTGCCACCGCGCACCAGTCAGAATGGCCATCACTGAAAAGTCTACAAATAACAAATGTCGGAGAGGGGATTGGAAAAAAGGGAGCCCTCCTTCACTATTGGTGAGAATGTTAGTCAGTGCAGCCACTATGGAAAACAATAAGGAGGCTCCTCAGAAAACTAAAAATAGAATTACCACGACGTCCAGCAATCCCACTCCTGGGCATATATCTAGGCGAAACTCTAATTCAAAAATATACACACACCGGGATGTTCACAGAAGCACTGTTTACAACAGCCAAAACATGGAGACAACCTATACGTCCAACACCAGATGAGGGATGTGGTACACACGTACCATGGGACGCTGCTCGGCCATAAAAAGGATGAGAGAGCACAGCTGCAGCCACACCGGCAGACCCAGAGTCTACCGCACTGAGTGAGGCGAGTCATCGGGGGAAAGACAAGCATCGCATGCCACTCACATGTGGGATTCAAAATATGGAACTAATGAGCCATCTACTAGACAGAGGTCTCTGTGAGAAAACTGAAGATACCAAGGGAACATCTCATGCAAAGATGGGCACAATAAAGGACAAAAATGGCAAGGACCTAATAGGAACAGAAGAGATTAAGAAGATGTGGCAAGAATAGACAGAAGAACTCTTCAAAAAAGTTCTTAATGTCTCAGATAACCACATGGTGCGATCACTCACCTAGCGCCAGACATCCTGGAGTGTGAAGTCACGAGGGCCACAGTTAGGAAGCATTGCTACAAAGAAAGACAGTGGAGGTGGTTCAGCTGGATGAGTGAAGTGGTCCAGCTGGATGCAGCTGAGCTACTTCAAATCCTAAAAGATGATGCTGTGAAAGTGCTGTACTCAATATGCCAGCAAATTTGCAAAACTCAGCAGAGGCCACAGGACTGGAAAAGGTCAGTTTTCATTCCAATCCCAAAGGAGGGCAATGCCAAAGAATGTTCAAATTACCATACAATTGCACTCTTTTCACATGCTAGATTATGCTCAAAATGCTCAAAGCTAGTTTCAGCCAACAAAGGTATTGTGTGTTTTTTTTTTGCCAACAAAGGTCCATCTAGTCAAAGCTGTGGTTTTTCCAGTAGTCGTATATGAATGGGAGAGTTGGACCATAAAGAAAGCTCAGCACCGAAGACCTGATGCTTTTGAACTGTGGTGCTGGAGAAGACTCTTGAGAGTCCCTTAGACTACAAAGATCCAACCAGTCCATCCTAAAGGAAATTCCAGTCCTGAACGTTCATTGGAAGGACTGATGCTGAAGCTGAAACTCTAATACTTTGGTCACCTGATATGAAGAACTAACTCATTTGAAAAGACCCTGATGCTGGGAAAGACTGAAGGAAGGAGGAGAAGGAAACGACAGAGGATGAGATGATTGGATGGCATCACCAACTCGATGGACATGGGTTTGGGTGGACTCGGGGAGTTGGTGATGGACAGGGAAGCCTGGTGTGCTGCGGTTCACGGGGTGGCAAAGAGTCAGACACGACTGAGTGACTGAACTGAACTGACTGAGGTTTCAGCAGTTCATGAACCAAGAGCTTCCAGATGTACCAGCTGGATATAGAAAAGGCAAAAGAACCAGAGATCAAACTGCCAACATCCGCTGGATCATAGAAAAATCATGGTAATTCCAAAAAAAAGACTCTACTTCTGCTTCACTGACTCTAAAGCCTTTGACTATGCGGATCACCACAAACTGCAGAGTATTCCTAAAGAGGTGGGAATCCCGGACCACCTGACCTGCCTCCTAAGAAACCTGCATGCAGGACAAAAAGCAACAGCTAGAACTGGACTGGGAACAATGGACTGGTTCCAAATTGGGAAAGGAGTACTTCGAGGCTGTATATTGTCACCCTGCTTATTTAACTTATATGCAGAATACATCATGAGAAATGCCGGCTGGATGACTCACAAGCCCGAATTAAAATTGCCAAGAGAAATAACCTCAGACATGCAGATGGCACCACCCTTATGGCAGAAAGTGAAGACAAACTAAAGAACCTCTTGATGAAAGTAAAAGAGGAGAGTGAAAAAGCTGCCTTAAAATTCAACACTCAAAAAAATGAAGATTATGGCGTCCAGTTCCAACACGTCATGGCAAATAGATGGGGATAAAGTGGAAATAGTGTCACATCATTTTCTTAGGCTTCAAAATCACTGCAGACAGTGACTGCAGTCACAAAATTAAAAGACGCTTGCTCTTTGGAAGAAAAGTTATGACAAACCTAGACAGTGTATTAAAAAGTCACAGACATTACTTGCCAACAAAAGTCCATATTGTCAAAGCTATGGTTTTTCCAGCAATCACATATGGATGTGAAAGTTGAACCATAAAGAAGCTTGAGCACCAAAGAATTGATGCTTTTGAATTATGGTGCTGGAGAAGACTCTTGAGAGTCCTTGGACAGCAAGGAGATCAAACCAGTCAATCCTAAAGGAAATCAACCCAGAATATTCATGAGAAGGACTGCCGCTGAAGATCCAGTACTTTGGTCATCTGATGCAAAGAACCAACTCATTGAAAAAAGACCCTGATGCCAGAAAAGATTGAGGGCAAGAGGAGAAAGGGGCAGCAGAGGATAAGATTGTTGGATGGCATCAGTGACTAGATGGACATGAGTTTGAGGAAACTCAGGGAGATAGTGAAGGAAAGCGAAGCCTGGTATGCTTCAGTTCATGGGATTGCGAAGAGTGAGACACAACTTAGCAACTGAACATCAACAGCAAAACAAACACAGACGCACAGACACAGAGACTCGTGGTTGTGAGCAGGAGAGGCAGGGGAGAGGGGTGTGCTGGGAAGAGGGGGTTGGCAGGTGAAAACTACAAGGCTTAGAATGGATAAACAACGAGGCCCCAAGATATAGTACAGGGAACTATATTCAACATACTGCGATAAACTGTAATGGAAAAGAACGTAAAAAAGAATGTATATATGTATAATTGAGTCACTTTGCTATACATCAGAGATTGGCACAACACTGTAAACCAACTATGCATATATTATATACAGGCTACCTTGAAAACATATCAGGAAATAGACTCAAGCAGCACATAAAATAACTGCACACTATGAGCACACGGGCTTATTCCAGGGATGCAATGTTGGTTCAACATTCAAAAGTTGATCAGTATAATCCACCACTAACAGGCTGAAGGAAAACTATCACATAATCATACCAAAGCAGAAAACGTATTTTACAAAACTCAACACCCATTCATGATAAAACTCTCAGAAAAAATAGGAATCCAAGGACTGACTCAGCTTGATAAAGAGCATCTGCGAAAACACCGACAGCTAACAGTACACCTTAGCAGTGAAGACTGAACGCCCGCCCGCTGAGCTGAGGTGCCAGGGAAGGGTGTCTGCTCTGACTGCGCCAAGTCAGTTACTGTGACGGTGGGTGCAGCAGCCACGGAAATCTAGCAAGAGCCGGAAAATAAAAGGCACAGGGGGCTTTGCTGGTGGTTCAGCGGTTAGGACTTCGCCTTCCAATGTGGGGGCTAGGGTTTTATCTCTGCTTAGGGAACTAGACCCCACATGTCTCATGGCCAAAACAACACACATGAAATGGAAGCAACGTTGTAGCAAATTCAATACAGACTTTAAAAAATTAAAACATAAAAGGCATACAGGTCAGAAAAAAAGAAACTATTCCTATTTAGAAATGTCACGTCTATCTATATAGGAAATCCCAAGGGATCTCCAAAAAACCTCCTAGAAAAGTGAGTTCAGAGAGGTCAGGAATATAAGATCAACTCACAAAAACCAGTTGTATTTCTTTATATGTCTCTGTGCTCAGTTCCTTGGGCATGTCTGACTCTGCGACCCTGTGGCTCATCTGGCCTGTGGCTCCAGGCCAAGAATACTGAGGGGGTTGCCATTTCCTACTCGAAGGCATCTTCCCGACCCAGAGACCCAGCCCTCCACTCTCGTGGCTCCGGCTTTGGCAGGCAGCTGTCCACCCTGTGCCACCCAGGAAACCTGTGTTTCAGCACACTAGCAATGAAAGTCTATATGGACACGAAGATTTAAAATACAGTACCATCTACAATCTGACAAACACATACAGGACTTGTATGCTGAAAACTAGAAAATTCTGATTGAAGAAATCAAAGACAGTCTAAATAAAAGGATAGATACTCCATGTCATGGATTGAAAGACCCAACACAGTAAAGATGTCAATTCTCCCAAACTGAATAAAATGGGAGGAATCTATCTGGTTCAAAAGATTTATAGTGCAGCTACAACACTGAGGACTGTGTGACTCCGGCAGAGGGGCAGGCATGGCACTCACTGGATCAGAGCTGGACCACGCGCGCGTGCCCAGCGGGCTGTCTGCAAAGGTTCAAGCGCAGCTCAGTGGAGGAAGTCCAGCACGTCAACAAGTGTTGCTGGAGCAACTGGATGTCCAAAAACCCGGAGACAGCGAGGAAGAAGGGAGGGAGAGAGAAAGAAAGAAAAAGGGAAGGAGGGAGGGAGGGCTGTCTCTTATACACATCTAGATGTGTATAAGAGACAGGGGTGGCAAAGAGTCAGACACGACTGAGTGACTGAACTGAACTGACTGAGGTTTCAGCAGTTCATGAACCAAGAGCTTCCAGATGTACCAGCTGGATATAGAAAAGGCAAAAGAACCAGAGATCAAACTGCCAACATCCGCTGGATCATAGAAAAATCATGGTAATTCCAAAAAAAAGACTCTACTTCTGCTTCACTGACTCTAAAGCCTTTGACTATGCGGATCACCACAAACTGCAGAGTATTCCTAAAGAGGTGGGAATCCCGGACCACCTGACCTGCCTCCTAAGAAACCTGCATGCAGGACAAAAAGCAACAGCTAGAACTGGACTGGGAACAATGGACTGGTTCCAAATTGGGAAAGGAGTACTTCGAGGCTGTATATTGTCACCCTGCTTATTTAACTTATATGCAGAATACATCATGAGAAATGCCGGCTGGATGACTCACAAGCCCGAATTAAAATTGCCAAGAGAAATAACCTCAGACATGCAGATGGCACCACCCTTATGGCAGAAAGTGAAGACAAACTAAAGAACCTCTTGATGAAAGTAAAAGAGGAGAGTGAAAAAGCTGCCTTAAAATTCAACACTCAAAAAAATGAAGATTATGGCGTCCAGTTCCAACACGTCATGGCAAATAGATGGGGATAAAGTGGAAATAGTGTCACATCATTTTCTTAGGCTTCAAAATCACTGCAGACAGTGACTGCAGTCACAAAATTAAAAGACGCTTGCTCTTTGGAAGAAAAGTTATGACAAACCTAGACAGTGTATTAAAAAGTCACAGACATTACTTGCCAACAAAAGTCCATATTGTCAAAGCTATGGTTTTTCCAGCAATCACATATGGATGTGAAAGTTGAACCATAAAGAAGCTTGAGCACCAAAGAATTGATGCTTTTGAATTATGGTGCTGGAGAAGACTCTTGAGAGTCCTTGGACAGCAAGGAGATCAAACCAGTCAATCCTAAAGGAAATCAACCCAGAATATTCATGAGAAGGACTGCCGCTGAAGATCCAGTACTTTGGTCATCTGATGCAAAGAACCAACTCATTGAAAAAAGACCCTGATGCCAGAAAAGATTGAGGGCAAGAGGAGAAAGGGGCAGCAGAGGATAAGATTGTTGGATGGCATCAGTGACTAGATGGACATGAGTTTGAGGAAACTCAGGGAGATAGTGAAGGAAAGCGAAGCCTGGTATGCTTCAGTTCATGGGATTGCGAAGAGTGAGACACAACTTAGCAACTGAACATCAACAGCAAAACAAACACAGACGCACAGACACAGAGACTCGTGGTTGTGAGCAGGAGAGGCAGGGGAGAGGGGTGTGCTGGGAAGAGGGGGTTGGCAGGTGAAAACTACAAGGCTTAGAATGGATAAACAACGAGGCCCCAAGATATAGTACAGGGAACTATATTCAACATACTGCGATAAACTGTAATGGAAAAGAACGTAAAAAAGAATGTATATATGTATAATTGAGTCACTTTGCTATACATCAGAGATTGGCACAACACTGTAAACCAACTATGCATATATTATATACAGGCTACCTTGAAAACATATCAGGAAATAGACTCAAGCAGCACATAAAATAACTGCACACTATGAGCACACGGGCTTATTCCAGGGATGCAATGTTGGTTCAACATTCAAAAGTTGATCAGTATAATCCACCACTAACAGGCTGAAGGAAAACTATCACATAATCATACCAAAGCAGAAAACGTATTTTACAAAACTCAACACCCATTCATGATAAAACTCTCAGAAAAAATAGGAATCCAAGGACTGACTCAGCTTGATAAAGAGCATCTGCGAAAACACCGACAGCTAACAGTACACCTTAGCAGTGAAGACTGAACGCCCGCCCGCTGAGCTGAGGTGCCAGGGAAGGGTGTCTGCTCTGACTGCGCCAAGTCAGTTACTGTGACGGTGGGTGCAGCAGCCACGGAAATCTAGCAAGAGCCGGAAAATAAAAGGCACAGGGGGCTTTGCTGGTGGTTCAGCGGTTAGGACTTCGCCTTCCAATGTGGGGGCTAGGGTTTTATCTCTGCTTAGGGAACTAGACCCCACATGTCTCATGGCCAAAAAAACACACATGAAATGGAAGCAACGTTGTAGCAAATTCAATACAGACTTTAAAAAATTAAAACATAAAAGGCATACAGGTCAGAAAAAAAGAAACTATTCCTATTTAGAAATGTCACGTCTATCTATATAGGAAATCCCAAGGGATCTCCAAAAAACCTCCTAGAAAAGTGAGTTCAGAGAGGTCAGGAATATAAGATCAACTCACAAAAACCAGTTGTATTTCTTTATATGTCTCTGTGCTCAGTTCCTTGGGCATGTCTGACTCTGCGACCCTGTGGCTCATCTGGCCTGTGGCTCCAGGCCAAGAATACTGAGGGGGTTGCCATTTCCTACTCGAAGGCATCTTCCCGACCCAGAGACCCAGCCCTCCACTCTCGTGGCTCCGGCTTTGGCAGGCAGCTGTCCACCCTGTGCCACCCAGGAAACCTGTGTTTCAGCACACTAGCAATGAAAGTCTATATGGACACGAAGATTTAAAATACAGTACCATCTACAATCTGACAAACACATACAGGACTTGTATGCTGAAAACTAGAAAATTCTGATTGAAGAAATCAAAGACAGTCTAAATAAAAGGATAGATACTCCATGTCATGGATTGAAAGACCCAACACAGTAAAGATGTCAATTCTCCCAAACTGAATAAAATGGGAGGAATCTATCTGGTTCAAAAGATTTATAGTGCAGCTACAACACTGAGGACTGTGTGACTCCGGCAGAGGGGCAGGCATGGCACTCACTGGATCAGAGCTGGACCACGCGCGCGTGCCCAGCGGGCTGTCTGCAAAGGTTCAAGCGCAGCTCAGTGGAGGAAGTCCAGCACGTCAACAAGTGTTGCTGGAGCAACTGGATGTCCAAAAACCCGGAGACAGCGAGGAAGAAGGGAGGGAGAGAGAAAGAAAGAAAAAGGGAAGGAGGGAGGGAGGGGGCAGGGGGGGCATACCTCAATCTAAACTTCACACTTTATACAAAAATTAACACAAGAAGAATCACAGACTTACATGTAAAATAATAAAAATGTTAGAAAAAAATATAGGAGAAAATATTTGATTTAGGACTAGGCAAAGAGTTATTAGATTTTATGCCAAAAACGCAGTCCACAAAAGAAAAACTGCTAAACAAGACTTTATCCAAATTAAATATGTATGTTCTTTGACATGTCAGGCGAGGAGTATGAAAAGACAAGCTGCTGACTCAGAGAACATATTTCCACACCACACACCTGACAACAACTCGTATCCAGAATACATGCACATGTATAGACTGTAGAGCAAAAGAACAATCCAGACCATGAGCTAAAGATAGGAAGAGAGATTTCACTGAAGAAGATGCACAAACAGCAAATCAGTATGAAGAGATACTTAGCAGTATCAGCCTCTGGGAAATCCATGATGATACATGTCTGCACAGTCAGAATGGCTGAAGTTAAAAACACCAAATATCAGTAAGGAGATAGAAAAACTAGATTAATGATACACTGCTGGTGGATTCAAAAGAATACAGGTCTTTGAAAGGCATTAGTTTCCTAAAAAATTAAACATACAACCCAGAAATTGTACTCTTGAGCATTTAACCCAGAGAAATGAAAACCTTCCTTTGCACAAAAACCTGTCCACAGGATTTCCCTGGTGGCTCAGTGGTAAAGAATCTGCCTGCCAACGCATGAGACACGGGTTCAATCTCTGATCCAGGAAGATTCCAAGTAACTACTGAGCCTGTGCTCTAGAGTCAGGAGCTGCAACTGCCGAGCCCACTCATCACAGCCACTGAGGCCTGCACACCCTAGAGCCCGTGCTCCACAAGAGAAGCCGCCGCACCAACAAGCCTGTGCACCGTGACTGGAGGCTAGACCCCAACAGGGACCCAGCACGGCCCAAATAAATAACTTAAAAAAAAAACCTGCCCACAAACGTGTAGACCAGCTTTGCTCATGATAACCCCAAGCACAGACGACACACGTGTTCTTTAACAGATGAGTATTAAACACTGTAGTCCACTCACAGCTTGGGGACCACTCAGCACACAAAAAAAGAAAAATCAAGACACTGCTGACATGCAATAATCCAGATGTGTCTCCAGAGAATTATGCTGAGGGAAAAATAGCCAGTACCCAAAAGTCACACAGGGTCTGGTTTCATCTACATAACATTCTTGAAAAGGCAGAATTATCGATGTGGCAAAAGGCAAGCGCTGACCAGGACGAGGGTGAGAGAGAGGCGGGCGTGCCCGTCAGCGGGCCGCGGGACACCTGCCGACGGGCCGCTCTGTCTCCGCTGCAGCAAGGCCGCAGCCCTGGTTCTGGGAGCCGCCTCTTCCGCAGGCTGCTGGCGGAAGCAGGCAGAGCATCCATGGGCTCCCTCTGTACTGATTCTTACAGCTGCATGTGAGCCTCCCTCACCACAAATAACAGGTTTCATTTTAAAAAGAGCCGGTTCCCACGTGTCCCTGCAGGTGCCTCACGTCCTGCCACCCTCGCCTCCAGTCCTGGCCCCTTTAACCTGTGCATCCCGAGGCTCTGTTCCCACTAACTGCCCGTCTCCTGGGCCTTCTCGGCGACAGCTGGTCTAGAATCACTCTGGAAACGCTGTGCTTGGCTTCCAGGACACGGCACCCTGCGGGGGCTCCAGCTCCCCTCAGGCCCGCGTCATGCTCTCCTCTGGCCCCTTCTCTCCTCCTTGGCTTCTGAATGTTGGAAGTCTGCTGACAGCCAAAGACTCACACAAGCTCCATGTTTAGCCATCTTGCGTCTGGCTCCACACATTCACCCTGGGCGATCTCGTCCTGTCTTGTAATTTGAAGCATCACCCGTGACTTCAGAGCTGCACCCTCAGCCCTGCTGTCCCCCCGAACTCGCTTCTCATACACTCAACTGTATGCTCAGCACCTCCACTTGGATCAAACAGTGTGTTCAGCTTCCTAGGGACAAAGCGGAGTTCTCAGTGTCCACCACAATGTTCTGCTAAAACAAAATTCCGCAATCACCTTTCTCCCCTCTCAGTAAAAGGCACCACCTCTCCTAATGGCTCAAGTCACAGCATCTTTGATCCCTCTTTCTTTCACATTAAACATCACATTGAGCCAATGACCAGGTTCGGTCTGCACTAACTTCAAAATGGAGCTTTTCACCTACATATCTGAAGGCCCCTTCCTCAGATCTTCACAAAACGAGTGCAATGAACAGATGCAAAACCACATGTACTTAGCCATAAGCCCACATTATTTACCTCCTGTGGTCCCTCTGAACATAGTCACAGCCAAGGGTGAAAACGTGGCTAGGTCCGGCAACAATCAACGCACGTAGAAAACACAGGCTGAACTCAGCTGCCATGCTCCTCACCGAGACCTCGTCCCTCCGCCGCGGGCCTGCACAGCTGGCTGCTTTCATAGGGAAAGGAGAGCGCGGCCCTCTCTGCCCACCACGCCTCGCACTGCCCCTCCTCCCAGGGCCTCTGACCCCGGCGCTGCTGACGCAGCGGAGCGGATGGGGGGACAGTCCTCCTTGCACGGGGCCCACTGTCCCAGGATAAACCCTCTCCGGCCTGGCAGGAACTCGCAGCTGACTCATCCCTCACTCATCCATCCACTTGTGTGGGCTCTTTCAGGACCCATCTGACCACGCTCCTCAGAACCCAGACGGCCATTTCACCCAAGACGGGGACCTGCCACCACCGCCAGCGCCTCGGCAGCCAATCTCCCCGAGGCCCCCACGCCCCCAGGGCCGGGCGGCCTGCTCTCCCCAGCCCCAGCCCGAGGCGCAGGCCCGAGGCGCTGCCCCTCGACGGCTCCATCAAGGAGCATTTGTCTGGGGCAACCACGAGCGCCCCGTCCCTGGGCTGTGGGGAGAGCCAGCCTCTCCTGCCAGAGAGCGCTCTTCAAACGTCCTGTCTGGGGACGTTCCTGGCGGTGCAGTGGTTAGGACTCTGCGCTTCCATTGCTGAGAACCCGGGTTCAACCCCTGGTGCGGACAGAAGAGAACAAAGCCTGTCTGATCTCCAGCTACTGGCCCCGTAACCCCTCCGTGCGGAGCAGACTCAGCGTTCTCAGCCACCGGCTCGGGGTCCCAGGCTCACGGCCCACGCCCTGCATGCACGCCAGCGCCCTGCTGACTCGCCGGCACTGTCCCGCAGGCTCTGCGTGTCTGGCTCCCAGACCCCACAGACCTTGCTTTCCCAGCGCCCCCGACCTGCCACCCCTGCGCTCACCCTCCTGCTCCCTTCCCAGAACTTGCCATTACTGACTGGCATTATTTGTCGAAAGCCTCCTGCCCCCACTGTGCCTGCAGCGTCTGTACCCAGTGTGCCCCCTGGAAATGCGTGTCAGGGGAGCCTCTGTGGCCCTTCCCGACCAGCGCCTCCCACCCACCCCGCCTCTGGGGGCACAGCCCACCAGGCTGAGTCACCTGGGCAGTGGCCAAGTCCCACGGCTCATACAGGGCCCCGCTCAGTGGGGCTGGCAGGGATGTGGCCATCTCCAGCTATTTTTAGGGTTTGTCTTTGTGGAAATTGTTCCTGGATTGGCTGGAGGGAGAGGACAGCCAAGCTCCTCATCACTGCCCTTGTCTCTGTTTCTCCCTTGATCAAACCAAGCCTGTCATCAGACACGACTCTGTCTCCAAGGAGGGCTCTGGCTCAGTGGACCTCAGGCTAGCTCTTCCATAACTCACCCTCTGCCACCTTTCTGCCCAGCCGGCACTTACCAAGCACTGCCAGATGTCCAGCCCTGAGACCCACCAAGTCTCCATGAACTCTAAGACGAGTCTCAGAGCAGAGGATTCCAGCCTGTCCCTCCCATCCTGTTCATGCCAGAAGCACGTGGCTACCCCAGAGGCTGGCGGCCCAAGCCCCATCCCCAGTACACAAGTGACAGGTTCAAAGTGAAGTACCTCGCACTCCATGAAGTCCCCTCCGCAGCTCCCGGGCACAACATACCCTCTAGCTACCAAAACACAGCAATCCACCAGCCAGACCTTCCAAAATTCCTGTTTCAAATGCACTGTCTTTCTCTACTTCCTCTAACTTAACTGTCTCATGCCCACAATCACAGGACTCTAGAGCATAGCTCTGTGGGGGTGGGGGGTCGTCACATAAAAAAGACACCGAGAGCTACCCAGGAGTCCCCAGGAAGAGCCTCAGGTGGAGGGGAAGCAGGCATGAGAGGTCATCAGGAAGCCCCGGAGGGCCTTATACCCAGCTTCTGTCCACAAGCACCCACCCCCAGACCACCTTACACTGCTGGGCTGGACTAGAGTCCTAACGACAGGGAAGATGGGGAGGGCGAGCAGGAGAGCAGGAGGGAGACTCAGAGGGGAGCAAGCAAAGGTGTACAACACAGTTCCCACCCCCAGGACCCCCCAGAC
>SJYV01024135.1:0-19544 GCA_006410875.1 Neotragus pygmaeus | reverse complement strand
ATCAGTCCATCCTCCCTGCACCTCAGCCCTGCTCCTCCTGCTCACGAGGCAGCAGCCTGCTGCCTTGAGCCCAGAACAAGCTAACCAGCTTCTCCAAGCCTCACTCCCACGCCTGCATCCAGGGCTCTCGTCACCAGCAGTGGCAGGTCCACCTTCTCCGGAATTGTTTTTTCTAACCTTCACCACTCAGCCCTCACCTTCACTTTCAAAACAGAAGTTGCCTGGAGACTCCAGAACCCAGGTCAGTGGCCCTGCAGGGGAGCTGCCCAAAGGAGCCTGTGTTCCATCCTGGGAGGAGAAGGGAGCCAGAGGCTGGACAGAAGCCTCGCCCCACAGGGGCCCAGGAGCTCCTGGACCAAGACTCGACTCACGTTGTAGAGGATGTCGGTCCAGCCCTCCATGGTGATGCACTGGAACACCGTCAGGATGGCGAACAGGATGTTGTCGAAGTTGGTGATGCCGAAGTTGGGGCCCGCCCAGTACTCCCGGCACTCCGTGTCGCCCTCGCACAGCCGCGCCGGGGCCTCCCTGCCGCATGGGAAGTCACTCACCGGATCTGCGTCTGCGGGGAGAGGAGCAGGCAGGGCTGCGCTGAGGAACCCCGAGCTCCCCACCCCTGCCAGGACTGCGGGGCCCAGAGACCTCGTCGCGGGAGAAAGGGATCAGGCGCCAAAGAAGCTGCCTCCTGCCACCCGGCGCCGGCCCTGCCTCCATCCTCGGCCCCACCCTCAGACCCGCCTTCTCAGGAATAGCTGGTCACCCTCTCCTTCCCCACAGAAAATGCCCATCACTATGTGAGCATGCTGAGAACTCGTTCACCTTAAAGTCAACAACCACCACCTCCCCACCTCCTACTCTTCCTGTCGCCACCACCCCAACTGTCCCATGGCCAAACCCCCACCCAGACTTGCCCAGAACGCAGGTCTGCCTGTCACTCGGGAGCCAGAACCAAGCCGGACGGAGCCCTGCCTCCCCGGCACTCTTCAGGCAGGCCGACCAACACAGGCCCAGAGCACGGCAGGGCCTCGGGGCCCAGGTCTCCTGGCACTGGCCCCAGCAAAAGGGACACGCTCCTGCTGGCAGCTAGGAGCCACGCAAAGAGATGTTAAATAAATCACAGAGAACCCGGGCTAACCTCTGGAACAAGGAGGCAAGCAGCTCATGCTAATCCCTCCCACCCAAAATCTAAAGAAAAAACTATTCTTTAAAAATGCATAACAATGCAAGGAAACGCTCTCCTACCAGGATAGGGGAAATTTTTAGGAATAGCTAGGATGGGAAGCAAATATTCCCAGATTTAGAAGGCAAAACTGATCACACAAGTTTATTCCTTTCCTTCCAATTATCTTAATAAATGCTCATAAAGAAAACCAGGAAGTCATTGTTTGTCTAATTGTAGCCAATTGCATTCTCTGGGAATAATGAGTTTTACCTCCTCCTTTCATATTCTTCTTAGAGTTTTTGTCCTTTTTCTTGCCTCACATCACTGGCCACAACCACCAGGGCTAAATGGATCAGAAGTGACCGTGTGTGCCTTTATCTCATCTTCTACTTCAAAGGAAGAGCTCTCAAGACTGATGACAAAGTGTGATGTCTGAAGGGAGTTTTAGGAAGCTTAAGAAAATTCCCCTTATTTCCAGTTTGATTAAGAGGGTTTTTAAAATTATGAATGATTTAAACTTTAATAAAAACTTTTCCTGCCTGTATTGAGAGGATCATACAGGTTTTCTCCTTTAATGTGTTTGTAGCTCAAGCCACAAAACTTTGTGTCATCCTTAACTCTTCACTTTCTCTACTCCACACACAATTACCCAGAAAACCCAGACGGCCCAGCAGGCCACACTGCAAAATACACCCAGAGCATGGCAGACTCTAAGAGCCACACGGGTTCCCGGGTGCTCAGTGCCAACGGATGTGCCGCCGGTGCAGGAGACTTGGGTTCAACCCCTGGTCTGGAAAGACCCCCTAAAGAAGAAAACGGCAACCCACTCCAGTATTCCTGCCTGGGAAATCCCGTGGACAGAGGAGCCTGGTGGGCTATAGTTCTTGGGGTCACAAGGAGTCAGACACGACTTGGTGCGTGAAACAATGCCGACTGCCCACAGCCTGGCCCCAGCCTCCCTCCGCCTCTCCCGGACTGAGACTTCACTCTCTGCCTCTCCCCGGGTGATCTGCTCCCGGAGCAGCCAGAACAGTCAGAGGCTACCAGCACCCACTCAGGCCCACTGTCCTCCCACTTCTCCAGGAACGAGACTCGGAGCTCGCCATGGCCCGAAGGCACGTGAGGCCCCTGCACTCACTGCGTCTCACTCTGGCCTTCCACACTTACTCGTCCTTGCAACCAGAGCTTCCGGCAGGCTGCTGAATGGGCTCCCTCCCACCTCACTCAGGCCGCTGCCCAACTATCACTCTGACAGAGAGGCCTCCCCAGGCTACTCTCTACGAAGCAGGCCCCCAAATTGTTCTATTTCAGACACCTTTCTTGTTTCCCTCCTTGAAGCCACTACAGTAACTTCCGTAATGACTTCGTGTGTTTGCGTTTATCAGGCTCTTGCCTGGGTCCACTTCCTTTGTCCAGCACCTAGAAAGCCCCTCAGGGCCCAGAACAGTGAGTCTCTCCGGGACGAGCGAGTCTGCAGCCCTCCTCTGGGTCCAACAGGTACTTCAAGGCCTCACCTGTGCTGTTGGAGAAACAAGCCTTGTGGAATTTGCCCATGTAGAACTCGAGGCCAATGATGGCGAACATGAGGATGGCGAAGAAGAGAAGCAGCCCAATCTGCAGGAGCGGGACCATGGCCTTCATGATGGACTTGAGCACCACCTGCAAACCTGGGCAGAGCGGGTGAAGCAGGCAGGTCAGGAGCACAGCGGGCAGAGCGGGGAGAGGACTGGGGTGTGGACAGAACAGCGAGAGCCTGGGCGGGCAGGCCTGAGAGTCCTGGGCCAAGCGTGGAGCACTGTGTTCAGGAGGCCACAGGACCGAGCTGGGCCTCACAGCAGGGGCAGAGAGGGAGTGGCGGAGAAGCGGGACAGCAGGGTGAGCACCCCCCGGGGTGGAGCCGAGCGGCCGAGAGGTGAGGACACACACACACAGGGCAACTGCAAAGGTGACACACAGACACAGACACACGCACACACGCACACGGCTCCATCCTGAGGACAGAGCACAGGAGTCTCGTGGGGGAGCGGGCTGAGCAGAGTCCCAGTGGGAGGGAGGGGCGGCACGTGCGGTCTCAGCAGCAAGTACTGACGAGAACTCGGAGTCTGTGGGGGGCTCGGGGTGGAGCAAAAGCGGAGCGTCCTAAGAGCAAAGAGGAGGAGCTCCTGGGAGCTGAAAGCAGGGGATACTGGGAGGGAGAGCAGGGCATCCTGGGAACTAACAGCAGGGGATTCTGGGAATGAAGAACAGGGGATGCTGGAAGGGAAGAGCTGGGGATCATGGGAACTAAGTGGAGGGGATGCTGGGAATGAAAAATAAAGGTTCCTGACAGACCCACTCCTGAGGGAAAGGAAAACAGGGGTCCTGCTCCTAAGGAGGGTTTTACCACTGACTGTAGGGCATGAGTATGTCCAGGCCGGGGGAGCAATCCCCACTTCCAGCCTTGAACTCGCTCCTGGGTACAGGCCTGAACTGCTTCCTGGCAGGGTCTCGGGGCAGTACAGGGAGCTGAGCAGCAGGCTTCCTTGCAGTGGGCTCAGGGGACACAGTCCTGGGCCTGCCACCCGGGCCCTGAAGGAAATCCAAATTTCCACTGGCCTGGAAGAACATGGGCGCAGGCGGTCACCACTCTCAGGGCAACTGGGCCACCCTCTGCCCTCACAGGGCCTCTTAAGCCACCCAGTCCTGGAACGCGTCTTAACTGGGTCTCAGGTCTCGACAGCCCTGCGTGGCCTGAGCCAGGACAGGCGTCCCTCTGCAGCGTCGGAATGTGCTCCCTGCCCCACCACCTCGGCTCATCTCTCACCTGCGCTTTAGCCCCAGGAAAAGCAGCAAAGAGCTGGAAATACAGCAAAGGGTGTGAGGGGAGCAAAGCTTCCGTGTAGGAGGCCGGGTTACCCTCTAGTCTTTCAAGGAAATGGGAGAGAATGGAGAAGGGCCGTTTCTGCCTTCTTCAGGCCTGGTTCCCTGGGGCTAAGGGTGGCAAGCTCAGAGTCACCAGAGGGTCCAGAGGTCAGGGCCTCACTGTGGCTGTGGCGGGGGTAGGGGACAAGGTCAGTGTCCAGGTAGGCTGGGCCTGATTGCTTTTGCCAGACTCACTTGGAATCCCAGACACCAGCTTCAGGGGCCTCAGCACACGCACAGCCCGCAGCGTTCGCAGGTCAAAGTCAGTGCCAGCTGTGGCAAGGATCCTGGCAGGAACAAAGACAAGCGGGAAGTAAGGGCTTCCGCACGGTGTTGAGAAGAGGGCAGGCCCCTCCCACCACCCACGTCCTGTCCTCCAAGAGCGGTGACATCTTAATGCCTGCGTCCCCCGCCGTCCAAGCACCAGAGTACCAGGCAGGGGAGGCCAGCAACTGCATTCAGACATCCTCGCCAGTAATGCTAGTGATGGCTTTTACCAGCATGACCGCCCTTCCGGGCATCACCCCCAAGAGAACACGTGGTCTCTGGTCCCTGGCCCGGCCTTGAGTCTGTCCTTGAAATGAGTCCTAGCCTGAACCATGTCCCCAAGCAACCCCAGCTGCATTCCAAGCGCCTCATGAGCGATGGTGATACTGGGAGCAGAAGACTGAGCTTGAGGGACTTCTGAACAGATGCCACAGGGCCCTCTCCCGACTCTACCACAGGAGAGCACAGGAACGAAGGGTGGAGAAGGTGACAGAGGACTCAGAAAGCCCCATTAGTGTAAACGCATGCCCCCGCTGTCTCCCATCTTAAAACAGGAAATTCCGTATCTGCCTCCTGCCCCAGCAAACTCCTCTGCTCCCTTCACTCCAAAACTCACTCAAAGTGTCATCCTCGGTCTCCCACTGCTAACTCTTCCGCCTCGCTTCAGCTTTGTCCAGCTGCATTATCAGTCCCACCGTTCCACTCAAACGTTTTGTCAAGCCTTCTTGCCACTATCAATAGTTGTCTCCTGCAGATGTTTCCTCTCTTGCCCATTGGCCCTCTCTCGTTTTCCTCTCTTGCCCATTGGCCGCTCTCTCATTTTCTTCTTGACACCCCGGGAGTACCTTTGTCAGCTCTGCCCCCTCTACCAGACTGGAAACGTGAACACGTTGGGGCCCACCATTCAGAATCCACCCAATAGCTCTGAATACCACCAAAAGCTTATTGCTCCCTAATTTATATCTGGAACTCAAATCTGGAACTCTGGGTTCATATGTCCATCCATTTGCTTTCTTCAACATTTCCACTTGGATAGCAAAAAAAGCATATCCCACATTAATAAAACTAAAGAATATGTTTTAAAACTTTAACGTAAATGTCAACGCATGTTTTATTTTTACGTTCAGGGCTGTTTCATGACGGCAACTGGAGAGCTGCTCGGTCTTTCTCCCAGCGTTGCTTCTCCCACAGTGTCCCCTCCGCTCTGTGACCAGCGCTCGCCAACTGTCACACAAGGCAGAACCAAGGCTTCCCACCTGACTCTCTTCTCTCTCTTACACTCCACATCCAACTCACTAACAATCCTGTGGACTCTACCTTTAAAAAGTCTTGGACTCTCAGTGAAAAAGCCCTGTTGCCTGCCCCTCTGCCCCCCAACTCTAGAGACAGTAAGGAATGACATTTGAGATGCAGCTGGGGTAAAATAAGATGAAACGCTAGGTGGGGAAGAAAAGAAGGGCAACAAGAAAATCTATTCAAACCAAAATTTCACAGCACGTGAGAAAATCCAGTACTAAGAGGGATATTCAACTACTGGAAGATAATAGCTAGAACTTTTAGAGAAAACAAATATTTATTTAAATAATATGAATAATAATCATACTCTAAGCTGGAGACATGGTTGGAGAGTATTAACGGTTTAGGAAACAGTACTAAGGAATCACTCACAAAGAACAGAAAGACAAAGAAAAAATGGAAGAAATGAAATTATACAGAGGCTAGACCATACACCTAACACATGTGGGTTCCAGAAAAAGAGAATAGAGGGAATGTGGTGAAGATGCAACATTTGAAGAGATAACAGATGAGAAATTTCCAGAATTAAAGACTTGATTTCTCAAATTTAAAGTGTATTAGGGGTACAATCAGATAAAATACATCCAACTAGAAATGGTGTGACTAACTACAGAATATCAAGAAAGTATTAAAGGCTACCAAAAAGAAAGATGAAGTACCTAGGGGAGAAAAATGATAGTTAAAAGGAGAGAAAACGTCACCTCAGGAAAAAAAAAGAGAGAGAGAGAGAGAGAGGGAAAATATGCTAGAAGACAATTAAGTAACACCTTCAAAAAGCAGCAGGAAAATAATTGACAACTGAGAACCTTATAACTAGCTAAACTGTGAGAGAAGAATGATGGCAAAATAAACATATTTTCACAGATACAGTAAGTCATCACTCCAGAGCCTCAGTAAAACAACACAGGAACTGAACCCAAAGGGAAAGCGCAGTATACAAGAACAATGTTAGGCACAGAAAATAATTTTTAAGTAATTAATTACTCATTGGTTTTTAAAATTATGATGTCCAATTTTTCACTGTTTTCTACACACAAAACTAACAACCTAGGCAATAACAAAACTATTTACAGAAAGGGTTGTTCCACTTACAGCTGCATCAGATTATGTTATAGAGGTTAAATCGCTCTTCAGTGCATTAGGCCAGAGGATGGCAAACATTTTCTGAAAAAGGCCAGTAGTAAATATTCAGACTTTGTGAGTCACAAGATCTCTGTTACAACCACTCAGCTCTGCCATGTAGCATAAGAGATAACATGTAAATCAATGGTCAAGACTGTGTTCCAATAAAATTTTATTTATAAGCACAGGTTGTGAGGCAGTTGGGCTATAACTGTCTGTCCTCCATGTTAAACAAATGTGTGTGTGCGTGCTCACTCAGTCACGTCTGACTCTTTGCAACCCTATGAACTGTAGCCCACCAGGTTCCTCTGTCCATGGGATTTCCCAGGCAAGAATACTGGAATGGTTTGCCATTTCCTCCTCCAGGGGATCTTCCCAGACTGGGGACTGAACCCGTGTCTCCTTCTCGGCAGGCGGATTCTGCCACTGAGCCACCTGGGAGGTGCAGACCGATGCGCAGCCGTGAATCTGTCTTTAGAATGCTAAGGGACTTTCCTGGTAGTCCAGTGGTGAAGACTTCAGCTTTCAATGCAGAGGGTGCGGGTTTGACCCCTGATCAGGGAGTTAAGATCTTTGTGGCCAAAAAAGCAAAACATAAAGCAGAAGCCATATTATAACAAATTCAATAAAGACTAAAAAATGGTCCATATCAAAAATAATTGTAATAATAAATAAAAAACAAAATTTAAGGATACCTAGTAAATGGATAGAATTACAGTCTATTTCAGAACCAGCGGGGGGTGCAGGGGGAAGGTGTGTAGGAAACAGATAATACAGAACATTAGGTCAAATTACAGAAATCAGACAAAGACTCCTCAAAAAAGGCTAAGAAGGAATATAAAAGAAAACATAAGGCATTAGAATTAATCCAAAATATATCATAAGATATATAAATGAATTTTGATTTCTTATTAAATCATAGATTATTAGATTGGGGCTTTTGAAAGTTCAAACATGCTACTTACAAAAGACATACCTGAAAACAATAGAGAAATGTTGAAAATAAGCAGATTTTAGAAAGTATATACTAGGTAAATGGTACAGGAAACAGCTGATATATAATACTAAAGAAAAATATAATTTAAAAACAATATTAAGACTAAAGAGAGATATAATACATAATAATGAAAGCAAAATTACACCAAGGAATGTGATTATCATTAATTTTTTGCATCTAACATCATCAAATCAAAATAAAGAACAAATGAAAACTCCTCCAACTTGGTGGAAGATTCTTGCAAAGCTCTCAACAGAATCTGAAGGACTAAACATCAAAATGCAGTAATGCTATGCACAATCACAAAAGAATTAGCATCTTGACCATTTTATCGTTCTGACTTCTGTATCTCCCATATACTTCTTTATCTATCTACCTACCTATCTATCAACTACAATCTATCTAGTTTTCTACGAAAATGAGTTCCTAAAAAAATAGAAAATATATATTTTTAGAGTACACAGGAATACCTTTGAAAATATTCTACACCACAAAAGAAGCCTCAGCAAATTTCAAAAAATTAGTGACTGTTATTATTGCACCTCTGCAATTAAACTAATGCAATTAAATAATAATACAACAAATGCAAAGTGAACAATACAAAGAAATAGAGGAAAACACTAGAGTGGAAAAGACTAGCAATCTCTTCAAGAGAATTAGAGATACCATGGGAATATTTCATGCAAAGATGGGCACAATAAAGGACAGAAACGGTATGGGCCTAACAGAAGCAGAACAGATTAAGAAGAGTGGAAAGAATACACAGAACTGTACAAAAGATCTTCATGACCCAGATAACCACAATGGTGTGATCACTCATCTAGAGCCAGACATCCTGGAATGTGAAGTCAAGTGGGCCTTAGGAAGCATCACTACAAACAAAGCTAGTGGAGATGATGGGATTCCAGCTGAGCTATTTCAAATCCTAAAAGATGATGCTGTGAAAGTGCTGCACTCAATATGCCAGCAAATTTGGAAAACTCAGCAGTGGCCACAGGACTGGAAAAAGTCAGTTTTCATTCCAATCCCAAAGAAAAGCAATGTCTAAGAACGTTCAAACTACCACACAATTGCACTCATTTCACATGCTAGCAAAGTAATGCTCAACATTCTCCAAGGTAGGCTTCAACAGTATACAAACCAAGAACTCCCAGATGTCCAAGGTGGATTTAGAAAAGGCAGAAGAATGAGAGGTCAAATTGCCAACATCCAATGGGTCACAGAGAAAACAAGATAATTCCAGAAAAACATCTGCTTCACTAACTATACTAAAGCCTTGTGGATCACAACAAACTGAAATATTCTTAAAGAGACAGGAATATTCCGTATAATGGGCTCCAGTTTCATCTACCTCATTAGAACTGATTCAAATATATTCTTTTTAATGGCTGAGTAACACTCCATTGTGTATATGTACCACAGCTTTCTTATCCATTCATCTGCTGATGGACATCTAGGCTGTTTCCATGTCCTGAGAGGGCGAGGGTGGGATGATTTGGGAGAATGGCACTGAGACATGTATAATATCATATATGAAACGAGTCGCCAGTCCAGGTTCTATGCAGGATACAGGATGCTTGGGGCTGGTGCACTGAGATGACCCAGAGGGATGGTACGGGGAGGGAGGAGGGAGCGGGGCTCAGGATGGGGAACACGGGTCTACCTGTGGCGGATTCATGTTGATGTACGGCAAAACCAATACAATATTGTAAACTAATTAGCCTCCAATTAAAATAAATAAATTTATATTAAAAAAAAGAGAGAGACAGGAATACCAGACCACATTACCTGCCTCCTAAGAAACCTGTATGCAAGTCAAGAAGCAACAGTTAGAACAGGACATGGAACAACAGAATGGTTCAAAATTGGGAAAGGAGTACATCAGGGCTATATATTGTCACCCTGCTTACTTAACTTATATGCAGAGTACGTCATGAGAAATGCCAGGCTTGATAAAGCACAAGCTGGAATCAATATTGCTGAGAGAAATATCAATAACCTCAGATGTGCAGACACCACCCTTATGGCAGAAAGTACAGAGAAACTAAAAACTTCTTAATGAAGGTGAAAGAGGCGAGTGAAAGGGCAAGCTTAAAACTCAACATTCAAAAAACCAAGATCATGGCATCTGGTTCCCTCACTTCCAGGCAAACACGTGGGGAAACGATGGCCACGGTAACAGACCTTGTTTTGGGGGAGGAGGCTCCAAACTCGCTGCAATGACTGCAGCCATGAGATTAAAAGACGCTTGCTCCTTAGAAAAGCTGCGGCAAACCTGGCCAGCAGGCTAAGCAGCAGAGGCATTCCTCTGCCAACAACGGTGCATCTTGCCAAAGCTAGGGTTCTTCCAGTAGGCTCGTATGGATGTGAGAAGCTGGACCATAAAGAAGACGGAGCGATGAAGGACTGGTGCCTTTGAGCTGTGGTGTGTGGAGAAGACTCTTGACAGTCCCTTGGACTGCAAGGAGATCAAACTAGTCAATCCTAAAGGAGATTAACCCTGAATATTCAAATACTGGAAGGACTGATGTTGAAGCTAAAGCTCCAATACTTCGGCCACATGATACGGAAAGCTGACTCATTAGAAAAGCCCCTGATGCTGGGAAAGATTGAAGGCAGGAGGAGAAGGGGATGACAGAGGATGGGACAGTTGGATGGAAAGACTGACTCAATGGACATGAGTTTGAGCAAGCTCCAGGAGATGGTGAAGGACAGGGAAGGCTGGTGTGCTGCAGTCCATGGGGTCCCAAAGAGTCGGACAAACTTGTTGCTGAGTGACTGAACAACATCAGCCACGGGTGTACATGAGTTCCCAATCCTGAACCCCCCCCCACCTCCCACCCCATGTCATCTCTCTGGATCATCCCCGTGCACCAGCCCCAAGCATCCTGTTTTCTGTATCGAACATAGACTGGCGATTCATTTCTTACCTGATAGTATACGTGTTTCAATGCCATTCTCCAAAATCATCCCACCCTCTCCCTCTCCCACAGAGTTTAAAAGTCTGTAAAAACACATTTTAAAAGAAAACTTGCATTACAGAAAGCTTCAAAATGTACAGCTAAATAATTCATTAATGAAAGAAGTAACAATAGACATTACCAAATATGTAGACTCATCGACAGCAACGCACTACATATTAAACATGTAGGGTTCAAGCAAAGTGATGCCTGAGGGAAAACTGATAAACTTAATTGACTCTGTTTTTCAAAGATTAAAAATTAACAAACCAAGTATTGCCATGTCTCAAGAGTCTTAGAAAAGAATAGCAGAGTAAATTTAGAAAAAGTATACAAATGGAAACAATAGACATGGTGAAAATAAAAACTAGAGAAATAATAGAAAGTTGAGTCCTTGAAAGTTTGATAAAACGAGCAGGCTTCTGGCAAGAATAATCAAGAAAAAAAGAGTGTGAACATGTGTACATACACAGATACACACATAAACAAACACACATAGTGCATGCATGTGTGCACACACGTACACCCACACGTGCATATGAGTGCATGTACACACAGGGAACACAGCTACAGACAAGAGAAGGTTTTGGAACCACAAGAGAACATCACTAACGATCTTACAACTTAAAAAGGAAAATTTTTTAATCCATTTACAAAAGGAATAAAATACTTAGGAATAAAACTAACTAAGGAGGTAAAAGCCGTGCATACACTGAAAACTGCAAACCAGCAGTGAAGAAAGGTAAAGAACACGAAACAAAGACAGCCCATGTTCATCGGGACTTCCCGGTGGTCACCTTCCAGGGCAGGGGACTCGAGTTCAGTCCCTGGTCGGGGAGCTAGGATCCCACATGCTGTGCGCTGCGGCCGCTGAGCCTGTGCACTCTGGAGCCTACGCCGCCCAGAGAAGCCTGCAGCTTGACGAGGAGCCTGCGGGCAGCAGCGACAGCACCCGCAGGCCTCAGCGGACGTCCTGGTGCCACACCCGTGACCCAGCGCTGCCAAGCAAACAAGCACACTGCAGGAGAGGGAAGAGACATGAGACATCCCCTGCTCATGAACTGGAAAACAATATTGCTAAGATGTCGATGCCCAAAGCAACCTATAGCAAAGTTCCAATGACATTACAAGAATTACTCTGGATTCAGGTTTCCTCGTCAGAATATCAGATCCAGACAATTTTACAAGTGTGTCCCTACAAACATTCAGAGAAGAGATAATTCTACATTATACAAACTGTTTCAAGAACAAAAATACAAGAGAAGCTCCCAACCCATTCTATGATGAAGGTATAATCTTGATATCAAGACTGTAACTATAAGTCAAAAAGATATGTGCACCCCAATGTTCACAGCGGCCTTATTCACAATAGCCAAGGCAGGGGGCACCTAAATACCCATTGACATTCTTTGCAGAAACAAAAACACTCGTCCTAGAACTTATACAGACTCTCAAGGGACTCTGGGCAGCCCAAACAGTAGAATAATAACCCAAACACAAATCCTCAGATATACAGTCAATTGATTTTCACAAAGAATGCCAGGACCATTCAGTCTGGAAAAGATAAGTTTCTTCACCTAACTGTGCTGGATAACCTCCTGCAAAAAATTAAGTTGGACCTGTATCTTATGCAATATATAAAAACCAACTCAAAATGTATCAAAGATCTAAATGTAATACCTTAATCTATAACATTCAGAAGAAAATATAGGAGAAAATCTCTATGACATTGAATTTGGCAATGATTTCTTGGAAATGACATCAAAAGCCCGAGCAATTAAAAAATACAAAAATTGGATTTCATAAAATTTAAAACTTTTGTACATCAAAGGAGTGAAAAGACAAGCTACAGAATGGGGTGAAATATTCACAAGTCATTTATCTGATCAGAGATTAATATCCAGAATATATTAAGAACTCCTACAACTCAACAACAACAAAAAATACCCAATTTAAAAATAGGCAAAGGACTTGAATGGCTATTTCTTTGGCCTCTGCATATTTGTGCACACTGTACGTCGTTCATAATAGCTTGTCTACAACTTGACTAGGTTGGAGTTCTGCTAACAGTGGCAATCTTGACATTTCTTGGTCAGAATTTAGAGAGATGTAAGACTTCCAATTAATGTCTTATTTACTTCTTTATGTTGATTAGCCTTTGATACATGTGCTGAATCAGAACCTAAATAAAGACAATTTTTTAAAATAAAAAAAAACGTATACAAATGGCCATTAAGCACATGAAAAGGTGCTTAACATTACTAGTTATTAGGGAAATGCAAATCAAAACTATAATACGATCCCAATGACACCCATTAGGATGACTACAACGTAAAAACATAAACAGACCTCGGTGTTGGGAGCATGTGCAGAAGCTGGAACCCTGTGAATTACTGATGGGATGGAGGTTGGTGCGGCCACTGGGGAGACACCGCGGTGATTCCTCCAGAAGCTGGAAACAGAACCACCATGTGATCCAGCAGCTCCACGCCCGGGGATAGCCCACAGGAACCGAAACAGGGTCAGGGACTGTTACACCCAGAATCACAACAGCATTATTCACAAGAGCTGAAACATGAGAGGGACTTCTGTCCTCACCGGATGAATGGAGAAGCAAATATGTTATATACACATGACGGAATGTCATTCAGCCTTAAAAAGGAAGGAAATTCTAATACATAATGAAACTTGGGTGAACCCTGAAGATATCATGCTAAGGGAAATAAGCCAGTCACAAAAAGACACATACTACTTTAATGAGATAATCAGAGTAGTGAAAATCATAGAGACAGAAAGCAGAATCGTGGCTGCCAAGGTCTGCAAGGAGGGAGAGACGGGGCGGCTTTAATGAGGACAGAGCTTCACATTCCCAAGATGAAAAGAGCTCTGGAGATGGATGGAGGTTATGGCTGTTCGATAATATAAGTTTAATACCACTGAAGTACACACTTAAAAGTGAATACTATGATCAATTTTATGGTATGTGTATTTTGTCATGATTTCTTAAATTGTCAAATAAAAGTAGGCCTACGTGCAGAAAGCAAACTTTACAACTTTGGAAAAACAAGACAAAATCATGTGGCAACATTTCTACAGCTATGAGGTAGGGAAGGATTCCTAAAGAACACATTACCATTGGCAAGTCTGAAGTGTCGCACGATAAATCTAACCACAAAAGCTTTACGCTGCAAAAGATGCAGAGAGAGTGAAAAGGAAATGCTTGCGACGAAAAAACTGACAGAGAACTAGCTTCCGAAATATACAGAGCATTCCTATAAATTCATATGAAAAATACGGATCACCTATGAGAAACATAAGCAAATTACAAAAGAGAGAAGATGTTCAAAACTACTGCCAGTCAGGGGAATTCAAATTAAACTAACAGAGGTATCATTTCACATCCTCCACTTAGCAAACAGTGTTAAGCTGGTGATGCCAAACAACAGCTCAGCTGGCAGAAGAGAAAACTGCAGGATCATTAGGGAGAGCATGCGGCCGCTTCTAGATAATTTTTCAATGAACACACAGACTAGACTTGCCACACAAATGTTTGCAGAAATGTACACAAGGCGTGTTCGTTGCAGCACTTGTCTGCAATNACACACACACACACACACACACACACACACACAACCCTTTATTGAAGAACAGTTGATTTGGGAAGCCTGGTGACTCAGATGGTAAAGAATCTGCCTGCAATCAGGAGTTTAGTTCAGTCCTTGGGTTGGGAATATCCCCTGCAGAAAGGAATGACTATCCACTGCTGCATTGTTAGCTAGAGAATTCCATGGACAGAGGAGCCTGACAGGCTACAGTCCATGGTCTTGCAAAGAGTCAGACATGACTGAGCAAGTAACATAGTTGATTTACTGTGTTGTTATTCATTTCTGCTCATAAAAAAGTTATTAAATTATACATTTCTTTCTTTCATATTCTTTTTCACTATGGATTATCACAGGATATTGAATATAGTTCCTGTGCTATACAATGGGACCTTATTGTTTACCCATTCTGTATATAATAGCTTGCATCCATTAATCCCAAATTTCCAATCTTTTCCTCTGCCCCACTCAGGAAACCACAAGTCTGTCTGTTTGTGAGTCTGTTTCTGTTTTGGAATGTTGAAGAGCAACATAATCAGGAAAAGAAAAGAAAAATGAACCCACAGATTATGCACCTAGCCACGACTCCCAATGGAGAGGTAGCCTGGATGCCTGGGTCTGCCAGCAGTGAACAGGGGCTGAACAGGGAGGTGCAGGCTGTATGTACAGGGTGGGGACTGGGCCTGAATGCCCCAAGGACAATCTGAGGGAGTTAACATGAGATAGCAACCCAAACTGTGGGATAGCCAGAGAGGAAAAACAGAGAGAGAGAGAGAGAGAATTTTTCTGCTGAAAGCTCTGAGGCACAGCCTGGCCCAATCACAGAACAAAGGATTAAGCGAATAGCAGAGGAGAGCTAGCCAGCTGTGGACTAGCCCCTCCCCCTGCTGGAGGCAGAGAGACAGGTGAGTGATAGCCAGAGCAAGAAGGCACAACCTTGGTCCCAGGGATGGCATTCTCCACCAAACTGTGCACAGGCTCCCATTTACTAACAAAGTCTTCCTTTAATTCTGGATGGTTGACATCCTCCAGGAGGGTTGCAGTCAGAGATCAGTTCCCCAGAGGAAACACACGGCACACCTGAGATGGTGTTCTTGCGGTGCACCCAGGAAACTAAGGGGCTGGGACTGCGAAGGTAATAAGACGCACCACCTAGCTGGGAGAGTGTGCTCACCAAGCACCTGGTCACCTGAGCTGTATGGACCTGGGAAGGGCACAAAACGCAGGCCCAACCGAGTCTGTGCCCTTGTGGAGTACCCGAGAAACTGAACCTGAGTGGTTTAGACCTGGGAAGTGCACACAACCCAGGGCCTGCTTTAGACAGTTCCCCTGCAGAGCAACCTGAAGCCTGAGCAGTGTAGACCAGGAAAGCACACATGCCATGAGTGGGGGCAAAGCCAATGTGGCCCAGACACCGTGAGCACTCCCCACACATGTCAGTGATATTTGTTTGCAGTGTTCCTCCCTCCCCACAGCACAACTGAGCAAGTGAGCCTAAATAAGTGACCACCTCCATCCCCTTGTGTCAGGGTGGAAATTAGGCACTGAAGAGACTTGCAAACAGAGGAAGGCAAAATAAACAAAGATGAGGGAAGGCTCTGGAAGTGACAGGTACAACAGATTAAAACCCTGTAGTTAGTACTGACTACATTGGAAGAGGCCTATAGACCTTGAGAAGAAATATAAGCTGGAACAAGGAATTATCTGAAACTGAACAGACCCCACACTGCCTTCAACAGCTTCAGAGGTATTCCTAGATATATTTTACTATTATCATTTTGTAATTAATTTTTTTAATTTTTAAGTTCTTTATTACTTCTTTAATTTTCATTTTATAACCTATTACTTGCAAAAAAAGACCCTATTTTTAAAGCAAATTTCAAATATATTTTTATAATTTTTGTGATTTTTAAAATGTATTTTTGAGAGTCTAACCTCTACTCTAGAGTTTTAATCTTTGCTTTTAGGTTTTTTAAAATCAATTTTGTACCTTTAAGAATCCAATCTTCAGTACTCATTTTTACTTAGGAGTATGACTACTAGCTTGATTGCTCTCTCCCCATTTTGATTCTCTTTTCTCCCTCAGATTACCCCTACCTCCTCCCTCCCACTTCTCTTCTCTACCCAACTCTCTGAATCTTTTTGGGTGGTCTGGGCTGTGGAGAACACTTAAGGAACTTATTACTGGCTAGATCTGTCTCTCTCCTTTTGACTCCACCTCCTCTCCTCCTGGTCACCTCTATCTCCTTCCTCCTTCTTCTCTTCTCTATGGAACTCCTGGAGCCTCTCTGAGTGTTCCAGACTGTGGAGAGCACATAGTGAATTGATTACTAGCTAGATTGCTCTCTCCCCTTTTGATTCCCCCTCTTCTCCTCTGGGTCACCTCTATTTCCCTCCTCCCTCTTCTTTTCTCCATGTAACTGTGAATCTCTCTGGGTGTCCCTCATTGTGAAGAATATTTTCACCATTAACCTATATGTTTTATCATTGGTGCTGTATGGATGGAGAAGTTTTGAGACTATTGTAAGAATAAGACTGAAAGCCAGAGGCAAGAGGCTTAATCCAAAACTTGAGAACACCAGAAAACTCCTGACTCCAGGGAACATTAATTGACAAGAGCTCATCCAANATTGGTGCTGTATGGATGGAGAAGTTTTGAGACTATTGTAAGAATAAGACTGAAAGCCAGAGGCAAGAGGCTTAATCCAAAACTTGAGAACACCAGAAAACTCCTGACTCCAGGGAACATTAATTGACAAGAGCTCATCCAAAATCCTCCATACCTATGCTGAAACCAAGCTATACCCAAGATCCAACAAGTGTCAGAGCAAGACATACCAAGCTAATTCTCCAACAATGCAGGAACATAACCCTGAGTATTAAAATACAGGTGGCCAAAAGTCACACCAAATGCATAGATACCTCAAAGCTCACTACTGGACACCTCATTGCACTCCAGAGAGAGGAGATCCAGCTCCATCCACCAAAACACTATTGCAAACTTCCCTAACCAGGAAACCTTGACAAGCCACTCATCCAACCCCAAACACAGGGAGGAAACTCCACAATAAATAGGAACAACAAACTACCAGTATACAGAAAGACCACCCCAAACACAGCAATCTAAACAAGGTGAAAAAGTAGAGAAATATTCATCAGGCAAAGGAACATAATAAATGCCCACCAAACCAATCAAAAGAGGAGGAGACAGGAAGTCTACCTGAAAAAGAATTCAGAATAATGATAGTAAAAATGATCCAAAATCTTGAAAACATAATGGAGTTACAGATAAATACTCTGGAGACAAGGATTGAGAAGATGCAAGAAATGTTTAACAAGGACCTAGAGGAAATAAAATGAGTCAATCAATAATGAATAATACAATAACTGAGATCAAAAGCACTCTGGAGGGAACCAACAGTGAAATAACTGAGGCAGTAGATAGGATTAGTGAGGTGGAAGATAGAATGGTGGAAATAAATGACGCAGAGATGAGAAAAGAAAAAAGAATTAAAAGAAATGAGGACAATCTCAGAGACCACTGGGACACTGTCAAATGCCCCAACATCGAATCATAGGAGTCGCAGATGAAGAAGAAAAAAGAAAGGCCATGAGAAAATGCTTGAGTAATAATAGTTGAAAACTTCCCTAAAATGGGGAAGGGAAACATCACCCAAGTCCAAAACCCAGAGAGTACCAAACAGGACAAACCCAAGGCACATATTAATCAAATTAACGGGGATCAAACACAAAGAACAAATATTAAAAGCAGCAAGTGAAAAACAACAAATAACACACAAGGGGATCCCCATAAGGATAGCAGCTGAACTTTCAACAGAAACTCTCAGGCCAGAGGGGAATGGCAGGACATACTAAGTGATGAAAGAGAAAAACGTACAACCCAGATTACTGTACCCAGCAAGGATCTCATTAAAATGTGAAGGAGAAATCAAAAGCTTTATAGACAAGCAAAAGCTGAGAGAATTCAGCACTACAAAACCAGCTCTTCAACAAATGCTTAAGAATCTTCTCTTGACAGGAAACATGGAAAAGGTTTATAAACTCGAACCCAAAACAACAAAGTAAATGGCAATGGGATCATACTTATCAATAATTACCTTAAATGTAAATGGGTTGAATGCCTCAACCAAAAGATAAAGACTGGCTGAATGGATACAAAAACAAGACCCCTATATATGCTATCTGCAAGAGACCCATCTCAAAACAATGGACACATACAGACTGAAAGTGAAGGGCTGGAAAAAGATATTTCACGCAAATGGAGACCAAAAGAAGGTAGAAGTAGCAATGCTCTTATCAGATAAAATAGACTTTGAAATAAAGTTCATGAAAAGAGACAAAGAAGGGCACCACATAATAATCAAAGGATTGATCCAAGAAGAAGAAATAATTATAAATACATATGCACCCAACATAGGAGCACCTCAATATGTAGGGCAAATGCTAACAAATATTTAACAGGAAATTAACAGCAACACAATAATAATGGGAGACTTTAATACTCCACTCACACCTATGGAAGGATCAACTAAACGGAAAATTAGCAAGGAAACACAAACTTTAAAAGATACAATGGACCAGTAAGACCTAATTGATATCTATAGGACATTTCATCCTAAAACAATGAATTTCACCTTTTTCTCAAGTGCACAAGGAAGCTTCTCCTGAATAAATCACATCCTGGGCCATAAATCTAGTCTTGGTAAATTCAAAAGAATTGAAATCATTCCAAGCATCTTTTCTGATTACAATACTGTAAGACTAGATGTCAACTACAGGGGGGAAAAAAAAAAAAACTATTAAAAATACAAACATATGCTCAAGTCCAGAAAAATAAATGACCCATCAAAAAATCGGCCAAAGAACTAAACAGATATGTCTCCAAAGAAGACATACAGATGGCTAACAAACACATGAAAAAATACTCAATATCACTCATTATTTGCACTCAGAAATGCAAATCAAAACCGCAATGAGATACCATCTCACGCTGGTCAGAATGGCGGCCATTAAAAAGTCTACAAACAATAAATGCTGGAGAGAGTGCAGAGAAAAAGGAACCCTCTTACACTGTTGGTGGCAATGCAAACTAGGATAGCCACTGTGGAGAACAGTGGGGATTCCTTAAAAAACTGGAAATAGAACTGCCATACAACCCAGCAATCCCACTGCTAGGCAGACACACTGAGGAAACCAGAATTGAAAGAGACACATGT
>SJYV01024133.1:35-10610 GCA_006410875.1 Neotragus pygmaeus | reverse complement strand
TCTTGACGCCCTGTGCCTGCCACTGCCCGCCGCCCAACCTGGAGCCGCCTGGCGGCGCGCGGCGACACAGGCGTGAGGAGCCGATCGCCGAGCGAGCGGAGTAGGCTTTGTGTGCCCGCTGTCGGTGGGTGCCGGCCCGCCCGCGCGCCCGGGAGGAGCTGGCGCCCGGCTGGACGGAGCGGCCTGGCGCCCCTCCCCCGGGCCCACGGGGCGCTCCCAACCGCGGCTTCAGCGCAGCCAAGTGTCGAAGTTTAGGCTTCGTGCCTCTTTGCCCTCGGCTCCATCCCTATCGGGGAATGTTGTTAGCTCCGTACCCGGTGCGTGGCTGCGTGCTGGGCGCTGGGGCGAGGGCTAGGTACGGCGCCACTGAGCACACAGAGGTTCGGCCTGGGCCTCGACGTGCTTAGAGTCAGCCGGGTGCTCCCTGAAATGTCGGGCATTGCGCCCTACGACGGCCTTTGTGAAATTTGTTAGCAAGAAGATTTTGGAGTGCTTGTGGCACAAAGTGGCCACGTTCCGTGTGCATTAGATAGAACTCTTCTTCTCTCTGTACTTTCTGGCAAAAGAGATCTGGGCTTCACTACCAGCCAAACCTGCAAAGATGAGCTCCGTTCTAGTGGGAATAGACAGTAGAATGCCAATAAATCCCAATCCCATTTCGATGAAGCGTGGAGTCACTACCTATCTTGGGGAGGTGCAGGTGGAGGTGAGAGTCTGGGAGAGTCTGCGAACGTTTTACAAAGGTGTTGACTTTGAGTTGGGCCTTAAAGGACAAGAATGTGATTTTGCTGGATTCCAGAGACTACATTTCAGCTTTAAGTTACATATTAAGAAATGATAGAGCCAAAACTTGGATTTGGGTTTTTACCATTAAACCAAACAAAACTTTGCCGTAATTACATCTTTATTTTGCTGTCACTGTATTGGTCTTGGATTTGCCAAAATTCCAGACACCTGTGGTAACTTAGAAATAAGATATTTGGATCTTAAAGTATTGTCTAGATTATTAAAATTTTGCAACAAAATATTCTAGGTTTGAAGAGAGAAAATATGTGAGTTTTTCTTCCCACAGTTTCCTGATCCTACTTCAAAACATATGTAGAGTCTCCCTGATAAAAGAACTGCAAGATGAAGCCAAAAGGCCCAGGTCCAGGGCCACATCCTATCATGCTGTTCACTAGCAGTGAAAATTGTGCTACCCTCTGAACATCTCCCTGAGCCTCAGTTTCCTCAGCTTGAGATGGGATCACCTTTCCTGCCAACATCACAGACATGGAATGACTGCTTATCCTTACCCAAGGCCTGAGCTTGTTTCCTATGGTCCTTCATATCAGTTGGTTGTCCTTATGTCCATGGCAATGCATTCACAAGTTTTGCCTTTATAAAGTATGGCCTCTCAGTATAATCCAACCTTGTGATAGGAGTTCTCTGGCCCTGTCCACAGGCATTCCAGGGCTCGGGCTGCTAACACAGCAGGACACTGTAAGGTCCTCATGCATGCCCTCAGCCACAGACTTGCCGATTTGTTTCAATAGCAAATCCAAACTTGTTGCAACAGAGCAGCTAGGTCCCAGTTAGTGTTTACTCTACCATGCATTCCAGTTTGAAATGCAGTCAGTGTGATAGTCCAGATTCTGTCAGTCTAATACCTTTCTTTGTTGTTCTTATTGTTATTAGGAGAGAATCTTGTCACAAGTTCTTAGAGATATTTCAGTAAATCCAGTGTCACAGTTGGTTTCCTTTTAGTGTCCAGGCCAGTATTATAAATATGCTGTTTCAGTGCAACCAATGCGTTTTTAAACTATTTTCCAATTTAGCACACCCCAATTTAGTTCAAGCCAGACTCCTATCCATTTCTCCACTTTATTTCGTGGTGATGGCAATAAGTCTTCTTAAATTCTTATTTTGCAGCAAATCTCTTGGGCCTGTTATTCAGCCCACCATGCAGATGCTGGTTGAAATAAAACAACCAGAGTTCCCTTTGTTGCAGTAATCTCCCAGGCCTTGGTTGCAATTTAATATCCAAGTTCTCCTTACAATAACATCATCAACCAATTCACAGCTGCCTCTAACAACCAAGCCAAGAGCTGAAGAGGGTCAGTTACAGGGGCGGGTGTAAGCCTGCATCCCCTGGGATTCAGGTCTAACTTAGTGCTTTGCAGAATTCAATGTGCAAATGAATCACCTGGGGAGCCTCTTAAAAAGCAGATTCTAACTCAGTAGGTTCGGGGTCGCCTGCATTTCTGTTTCATCATCCCAGGTCCTGCTGCTGATTTAAACCTCCGTTTGATTAGTAAGGTCCAAAACACAGGGTCACGGCCCCCAGATGGCTAGCTCAGCTTGGAGCTAGTTCACAAATGTCTCGGTGAAATGGTTCCTTTGACGCTGGTGTTGGTTCTACATTTGTGTGGGAGGAAGGTCAAGAAAGAAGTCACTGGACTTGGGGCCCTGGGGCAGAGAAGACTTGTGGGTGCTGATCTGGCTCTAGAGTTCTGAAGTGAGTCCGGAGGGGCCATGTCAGGGGGAGATGGCAGGGGACTCATTTCTGACCATGTCAGACAGAAGGGGGAACTGGCACAGCAGCAGGGTTGTGAAGCTTAGAATACTAGAGGAAGGTAATGTGGTCTAGGGGAAACTGTGTTTGCATATCAAGGGACCTGGGTTTGAGATTTGCTTTTAACAACTGACTTAACTAGAATTTCTAAAGAAAATGTTCTTCTACTGCAAAAATACTAATACGAATAGCTACCCTTATGGGGTGGTTGTGAAAAGAAATGGAGATCATCTGAGTGAAAACCTTACCTGTTCATTAGGTTCAAAGGAAATGTCAGTTTCCTTCCCTTTAACTCCTAAAAGAGAGTCGAGGGGTTTGGCTTCCGTCCCAGCCGTCAACACCGTGTGACCTGCCCCCATTACCTCTTCTTGGCCCCGGTTACCCCTTCTGGAAAATGGAGGTGAGGATGATGAATAGTTTAGACCAATAGTTTTCAAAACTGCCTCCGTTGCCCCTTCTCACTGGTGCCACCCAAAGTAAACAAACAAACACCCATGCTTTTATGCATTTTACAATGAGTCAGAGTGGTTAAGAGTCTGAGATTTAAAAAAAAGAGTCTGAGATAACAAAGTCTAAGTACCTGCTTCACGATTGTGACACACTATGTCTCTTTAGGAAAACTACTTAACTGCCCCCAGTCTCAGTTTGCATCTCCGTAAAATGGTCTGTAAAAAGGAGTTCTAGTGAAGAGTGAATGAATTGAATGTATTTTAAAGTGCTTTGAATAGAGCCCAGGAACATGGTAAGTGCTTGAGAAAATCACTTATCACTGTGTTTATATTAGATTTTGAATAATCTTTAGTTGAAGAAAATGGGTTCCTTTGCAGTGAGCTTCTAGGTACCAGCCTTATGCACTGGCACAGCTACAATGGGTGTGGGTGTTCCCATGGGCTTGGAAACCCGTTGACCTGGATGTGAGTCCCACTCCACCATTCACTTACTGCGTGACCTGCCACAAGTTACTCAACCCTTCTGTGCCTCAGTTTTCACATCTGTAAAGGGGGATGTTGATAAATCAATTAATACGTTGATATTCGCAAGTGCTTAGGACAGGCTTGTGGGATCTTAGTTCCCTGACCAGGGATTGAAGCCCTGCCCTGAACAGTGACAGTGCAGAGTCCTAACTGCTGAACCACCAGGGAATTCCCAGGTATTTAGTTCAGTCAGTTCAGTTGCTCAGTCGTGTCCAACTCTTTGCAATCCCATGGACTGCAGCATGCCAGGCCTCCCTGTCCATCACCAANACTGCTGAACCACCAGGGAATTCCCAGGTATTTAGTTCAGTCAGTTCAGTTGCTCAGTCGTGTCCAACTCTTTGCAATCCCATGGACTGCAGCATGCCAGGCCTCCCTGTCCATCACCAAATCCCAGAGTTTACTCAAACTCATGTCCATTGAGTCAGTGGTGCCATCCAACCATCTCATCCTCTGTTGTCCCTTCCTCCTCCTGCCTTTAATCTTTCCCAGGGTCAAGGTCTTTTCCAGTGAGTCAGTTCTTCCCATCAGGTGACCAAAGCATGGAGTTTCAGCTTCAGCATCAGTCCTTCCAATGAATATTCAGGTATCCCAGATATTAGCTGTTAATATATTTATATTAAATTATATTAGCTATTTTCTTAAAAATGCTTATGTTGTATAACTCTTCTGTACGTATAATATCTTGAATAATAAAAATATTTTTTTTTAAGGATTCTGTTTTTTGTTGTTTATTTTTATTTTTTGGCCATCATACAGTTTGCAGGATCTCAGTGCCCCAACCAGGGACTGAATCTGGGCCATGGCAGTGAAAGCCCAGATCCTAACCACTAGACCACCAGGGAACTCCTAGATTCTGTTGAAAATCATCAGATTCATTCTCTAAAGCTATTCTTCTAACATATCTATTTAAACTTTGATTAAAATTAAATGTTCCCTTCCTCAGTCATATGAGGCACTCTTTAAGTGTTCAGTGGCCTCATATGGCTATTGCTGGCTGTACCGGACAACACAAATATAGAACATTTTCATTATCACAGCAGTCCAAGGACAACGCCGTTCCAAGGCCATGGCTTCCCACTTGAGCTGTGCATTAGCGTCACTTGAAGAATTAAAAAATACTAATCCTTGGGCCCAACTCCTCAGAGTTTAAATTTAATTGGTTGACAGTGGAAGCTATTAAAGAGTTTAGGTAGGAGAGAAGCATGAGCAGAGGTGAAGTTCCAGAAGCTTCATCTGAAGGCAGCATGGATGTGGAGGGGCTTAGACTTGCCAGGTCACAGAAAGGTACTGCAGTGGTCTCTGCTGAGGGACGTATGACCCCACATGTGGAACGGGCTCGGGAGCTGCATTCCTGGGTTCTCTTCTCCACTCTTCCAAGAATTATGGTGGCAGTAGCTCCTTAGCCCTCAGGGGAGCAAACTTCAGCCCTCATAGAACAGGAAGGAGGGACTTTTTGGCGATCCACTGCTTAAAACTCCACGCTTCCACTGCAGGGAAGCAATCCCTGGTTGGGGCACTAAGATTCTGCATTCCAAGAGGCATGGGTCAAACAAACAAATAACCCAGGAGGGAGTTGGAACACCTCAAGATCCCCATGAGTTGTAGATACCATTTTAAAAAAATCAGCTTAATTAAAAAAAAAAAGGTGAAGCCAAAAAATAAGATAAAAAATTAAAATTCAGCTTATTTTTGCATATGGAATTAATATGTGCATATGATACGAAATTTAGAAAGTCAAGAAGATAATTTAGTGAAAAGTCATCTCATGTCACCCCCTCCCCATGCCCTGCCACCCCAATTTTCTTCTAAGAGTCAAAAAATTACCAATTTCATATGTTTTCTTCTAGTAATATTCTCTCTATATAAATTTCAAGCAAATATAGAGCTGTTTCCTTTAAGCAAATTGTAGCATCCCATATACACTCTTCCACACTTTACTACTTTTACTTAACATGTATCTTAACTCCTTCCATTTCAGTCCACAAAGATTTGCCAGTCCACATTCATTTTTTATGACTGCATAATAGTTCATGACATTTCTGTGTCAGAAATGATGTATTTAGCCCCTGTTGATGGGCGTTTAGGTTTTTTCCTTTCTTTTGATAATAGCAACAAGTACTGTAGTGGATAATACTGTACCATTTCATCTCAGCAGTGAGGATCCTCACCATTTCCCTTTCCAATTTGCAAGATGAAAAAGGTCATTTGGTGGTGGCGCTAGTGGTAATGAACCCACCTGCCAATGCAGAAGATTAAGAAAAACCNCAAGTACTGTAGTGGATAATACTGTACCATTTCATCTCAGCAGTGAGGATCCTCACCATTTCCCTTTCCAATTTGCAAGATGAAAAAGGTCATTTGGTGGTGGCGCTAGTGGTAATGAACCCACCTGCCAATGCAGAAGATTAAGAAAAACCGGTTCGATCCCTGGGTCGGGAAGATCCCCTGAAGAGGGCATGGCAACCCACTCCAGTATTCTTGCCTGGAGAATCCCATGGACGAAGGAGCCTGGTGGGCTACAGTCCATGGGGTCGCATGGAGTCAGACACGACTGAAGCGACTTAGCACACACACACAAAGGTCATTCAGTGAGATTATTTGCAGGAGTTTGGTGACAGATAGTGCTGGAAGTAACCTTGCTACTTATAGACAGAGGCATCTAAGGTTGAATGAGGAGCCCCCGCTGTGTTCGGCCACAACCCCAGGGTCTGTCTGTTTTTCCCTTGGTCCCTGAGACTTAAAGGGAACCAGAGTCAGGCTGACAGAATAACTGGCTCTGATCACGTCTGACTGCTCTCTTCAGCCCCTTCCCATCAAAGGCATTTCGCTGAGACAGTGGGGAGGCCTGGGGAGGAGAAGAGCCTGGGAAGTGCAAGGGTGAGGAAGGGCCAAGTGCCCTTTTCTGGAATGAGAAGACTGAGCCCCAGTGGATTCTCTGCCCCTCCCACTTGGGGGAGAGAGAGTAACAGTTTTGGCCCTGCTGGAGGAGGCTGATTATGGCTTCTGTGGGCACAGATGGCAATGGAGGTAGTGAAAGGCCTTTTCTGCCACCACATTGCCATAGGCCTGAAGCCTCTTTCATTCATTCCCACATATACTCCTAGGGCATTTTCAGGTGCTGTGCCAGGCCCTGGGGGAGTGTTGGGGGGAAGGGGTAGGTCTGAAGATGAACAGGTGGCTGGGAGTGAGTAGTCTGGTCTCTAACTTTCCTCCTGGAATCTCCTTTTCTGAGCATCCTTCACCCCTCTCCTGTATTTTCTAAGCTCTAGGTTTAGAAAACCCTTTCATGGTTAACCATCACCATCCCCCCCCCCTTTTTTTTTTTTGATGGAGCACATCTTCTGGTAGCTTCCTAAATAAAAATACTTAGAATGGAAAATTCGGAGAACTCACATGTCTGAGTATGTCTTTATTCTACCCTCCCACTTGATTGATAGTTTGGCTTGGTGTTGAATTCTAGATTGGAAGCTTTCCTTCAGAATTTTTTTTACCTTTAAAAAAAATTTTTTTTTTTTGGCTGTGCTGGATCTTTGGTGCAAAGTGTGGGCTTTCTCTAGTTGCAGTCGAGCAGCATGTGGGATCTTAGTTCCCCAACCAGGGCTCAAACCCTCATCTGCTGAATTGGAAGATGGATTCTTACCCACTGGACCACCGAAGGAGTCCCTCTTTTGGATTTCTGAAGCTCTTGTCCATTTTCACCTATGTTACATTCTGTCCTGATCCATCCATTTTAAGAGATCTGTTTCCCCCCTCCCCCCCCGCCCTGGAACTTTCAAGATCTTCTCTTTGACTTCAGTGTTCTGAAGTTTCATACTGGTGTGGATCCATTAGTAACCGCTATGCTGAGCAGTGGGTGGGCCCGTCCAATCAGAAAAAAAAAAAAAAAAAAAAAAAGCTTGTCCTTCACTTCTGGGAGGATTTTTATAATTATTCCTTTGATATTTCCTTCCCTCTTTTTTTTGAGGTAGGGGAACTCTTATTGTTCAGATATTATACCTTCTGGGTGGTTCTCTGATTTTCTGAACTTTTCCAGCTATTTTAGTGAGAATTTTATCTGTGGTCTTGTATTTTTATTTCTCAAGAATTCTATTGTATTTGCTGCTTGTTACTTTTTTTTTATGGCATCCTGTTCTTGTTTCATGTATACAATATTTTATCTGAGAAAGAGGATAGATTTTGGAAATTTTCTTCTCCCTGCAGTTTCTCTATTTTCACTTGTTTGTTTTGTCTCTATCACTCATGTTAGAGTGCCTACTCATGTTTGAGTGAGGGACTTGAAAAATAGTGAGAAACTAAAAAGGCATCTTGGACCTATGGGCATGTGGTTGGAGCTTCTCATTTGAGAACTCGGTGTGGGAGTTTTCTGGATGGGAAATTTGTAGGGGGAATCTCTGATATGGGATTCCATAGATCTTTCCTCTTGGGCTGAACACATTTCCTGTGGAGATTTCCCCCAGTATCTAGCCTTTAGGGTAAAGGCTGTGGGCCAACCTTCTGGGAAAAACAGATCTGGGGTCTCAGTACTCTATGTGCATATTGCTTTAATTTCTTTGATGTCTATAAAATACCCATGCCCTTGACTGTGCCTGGTTTTCTTCATAGCAGAAACCCTCTCTGTTTTATTCCTCTGGGAAACAAACAAAAACCCCCCAAACCTTCCTTTATTTTGTCTGGGTTTGGAGAGAGGCAGTCTTCCATTAGTATGAAGTGGGGGAGGGGATTCAGGGATCTAATGTTGGCTAACCAGCTTTTAACCAGCTCTCACTTTTGTTCCCTTCCCTTCTGGAGGTACCTGATGCCATACTCCTGAGCCTTCTGAGGTTTCTGCAGATAGTTCAGACTGAGTCTCACCATTCCCCAGGGCCAGCTTGCTTCTCAGCTCTCTTGAATGTGTCAAATCAGTACCATCGATGCTTTCCACCTTCCAAAATGTCACTGTGCTCTCCTCTTCTCATATCCCCATCTTTGTGGGTTCAAATCTTTTCAAAATGATCTTTCAGTTCAGTTCAGTTCAGTTGCTCAGTCATGTCCCACTCTTTGCGACCCCATGGACTGCAGCATGCCAGGCTTCCCTCCCTGTCCATCACCAACTCCCAGAGCTTGCTCAAACTCATGCCCATTGAGTCGATGATGCCTTAGAAAAATTCCTTTAATTGAAGTTTTAGTAGAATTTCAGGAGGGAACCAAATTAGGTATGTCTATTCAATTTACTATCTTAATGGAAGACTTTATTAATGTTATTACTACTTTTGAATAGGTAATACATGCACAAGTTACAAATTTCGAAAGGTACAAAGGAGTAAGCAGTGAGAAATAAATCTCCTTCCCATCCTGGTCCTCAAATTTCTTTAACCAATTTCTTGCATGAAAATAGCCTTTTGAGGGCAGGGTATCTACCTATTAAGGGAAATCATTAATATTTACAGTAAGAGGATCCTGCTTAGAAAATATTTGTTAAAAAAAAAAAAAAGATCTCTGCCCTTTTGTGGTGTTTCTTCACTGCAGGGCAGCAAGATGTGTTGACCAGGAATAAGGATAATCATTTCCCTTTGAAAGTTTCCCATTCTCTTTCCTGTCATACTCTATCCATTTTTCAGAGGAGGAAAATGAAACTCAGATAAGTGACTGTCCAAATTCACCAGAAAGTAGGTTGGGAAGCCTAGATTGGAAAAGCTGGTATTAGAAGGCAGCAGTGTGCAAAGCATTCCAGGTGCAAGGTAACACTGGAGAGTTTAGTTTCTCAGTGTGGTCCTTAGTACATCTGCTTTGCAATTAACAGAGTTGCTTAAAAATCCACACTTCTGGGTCCCACTTCTGGGCCCCACCCACTGAAGAGGAATCTCTTAGGCTGGAATTTAGAAATTTGCATTTTTTAAAGTTTTTCAATGATCTTGGGCACATTAAAGTTTAAGAATGGGTGGGCAGAAAAATGCTCTGGGCATCCAGAGCAGGGAGCAGACAGATTTAAGCAAACAGATGGAGAAAGCGGCATATGAGTTTGTTGATGAAGGCAAGGTGAGATTTAGACACATGGAGAAGGTGGGGAGGAGGGGACCGTAGCAGGCTTGTCTAATGCAGAAGTCACGCTTAGGCTTTCACTGTCCCTCTTTGTCGTTGCCATCATCATCACCCACCTTGGTCATCCTTTCCATCTTCCTCTTTAGCTTCCTCCCTAAATCTTAACAGTCTCTCAGGGCTGAGCTCAGTAAAGCCTTCTGCTCTGGGAACAGGGAGATGGAGCCCACACAGAGGTGGTTTAGAATATAAAGGACACACACATAGTTGACGAATAGAGGGCACCCAGTCACAGTCAGCAGGAAGGGGCAAGGATGACTATATAAGAAAAGGACACGAAGTTACGGGGGACAGACGACAGCTGCAGAATCACGAGCAGACACATGAAAGGTGGAAAAAGGATGCACATAAACATGGGTGGATATAAAAGGCACTCACAGAGACCAATGGACAAGTCACACAAAAAGGCACAAGGAATACCAAGCACAGAGACAGATACAAAGGACATATGCCGATAGATAGCTGGCGGGACAGGCAGATAGGGATGAACTTAAGGGATGTCTCAAATCTGTGAAGGGGGCTGAGATGTAGCTGGCCCACCATCCCCACTAGGATGAGTTAAAGGGATTAACCTGAAGTACCAAGCTGTGCCTTCCAGGGCCCTTGCCCATCTTTCTGTCTCACTGCCGAGTGAGGTCAGGACCCCGGCTGGAAGGGCGAGGTGTGCTCCTGGATGTGCACTTTGGTAAAGGCGAGATCACTTACACCCACTTATGTTACATTTATTTCAGCTCTCAGATGTTTTTAATTAGCCCTGAGGTCTTGAATCTTTCTGGCTCGCAGCCCAATTTCGTACAGGTCTCTCGAGCCCTGTTTGTTCTTGGGGTGTTTTATTCTAATTTGAGGTTTCAGTGGATTAGGAGACTTCATCAGCCTCATTTACAGATTACTTTCTCTTTAAGCTACTCTACCCACACCCCGCCAACCCCCGCCACCTTCCCAGACGCCCTTTCATTCCCGACATTACTT
>SJYV01024126.1:12293-27326 GCA_006410875.1 Neotragus pygmaeus | reverse complement strand
TGACCAACCTAGACAGCATATTAAAAAGCAGAGACATTACTTTGTCAACGAAGGTCCGTCTAGTCAAGGCTATTGGTTTTCCAGGAGTCATGTATGGATGTGGAAATCGGACTGTGAAGAAAGCTAAGCACTGAAGAACTGATGCTTTTGAACTGTGGTGCTGGAGGAGACTCTTGAGAGTCCCTTGGACCGTAAGGAGATCCAGCTAGTCCTGAATATTCATTGGAGGGGCTGATGCTGACGCTGAAACTCCAATACTTTGGCCACCTGATGCAAAGAACTAACGTATTTGAAAAGACCCTGATGCTGGGAAAGAGTGAAGACAGGAGGAGAAGGGAACGACAGAAGTGTGATGGTTGGATGGCATCACCGACTCGATGGACATGAGTTTGAGTAAACTCCTGGAGTTGCTGATGAACAGGGAGGCCTGGCGTGCTACAGTCCATGGGGTCTCAAAGAGTCAGACAGGACTGAGCAACCGAACTGAACTGAGGAAGTAAGAGAGCCAGGCTTTCTCCAGGCAGCATGGCACCTTGGTTAAGTAAGCAGGGAAAATATTTCAAGCTCCTCAGATTCAGGAGGAGACATTTTTGTTGTATATACAACAAAATTATCTTTTAGATCTTTTTTTGTTTGCTATTTTAGAGAGGAAATTGAAAAGGTGGGAAAAAGCAGGTAGAAGAGGACCATTTACAAGGGGCCCTGGGGACATGGTTTCAGTGTGCACACTAGGACCACAGCCTTGTCTAACTCAGTGAAACCAAGCCATGCCTGCGGGGCAACCCAAGACAGACGGGTCATGGTAGAGAGGTCTGACAAAACGTGGTCCACTGGGGAAGGGAATGGCAAGCCACTTCAGTATTCTTGCCTTGAGAACCCCAGGAACAGTATAAAAAGGCAAAATNAATACACGGTGCTATGAGAAAGTTCAGTGGAATGTCTACCTTCCCATAGATTCGGGAAGCTAGTTTAATTGAAAGACCTAATGGGCTCCTCGAAAACTCCCATTTAAGTTACAAACTGGCAAGTGACTTAACCCTGGGTCACCACCCTATCCACTGTTAGCCCACAGTTCAAGAACCCTTCAGTCTGCTCCCAGTTTGTGTGGGATGTGACTCAGGTCTAGCTAGCCACGGCATCAAGTTCAAGGCTGGTGCAGGAATAGAGCACCGGGTCCACTTCCATCCACAGATGTCAGGCTGAAGTCAGCCCAGCACAGTGATCAGGGGCCCAGACTCTGGGTCCTGACTTCTGCATCCACATGCTGCCTCTGTCACTAACTAGACGAATGGCCAGGGCAAGTTACCTCACTCCTCTGTGTCTGAAAGAATGAGAAATTGTGGTACAATCAGTGGGTTAACATAAGGAGAGGCCTTTGATCAGCGTCTGGCTTGGAGTAACTTTGTCAGTTCTCATCATCTAGTGAGGAAAGAGAAGCACTCTTTCCTACTGAAACTGGAGCCAGGATGCTGTAGCCTTGGACCTGTTGAAGGCCGCCTTGCTGCCATTTGGAATCTGAGAATAAAGCCACCCGAGGAGAGGGGCAGATGGAGACACACTAACTCTAGGTGATAGCTCTGATCATTTCGAGTGAATCTGAGTGAATGCCTCATCAGCTGTAATGAGAGATTCATAATCAGTACACCTTCTAGTGATGTTTCCCTTCAGTTTGATGTGTATCTCTTTTCCTTGCTTTAGGTCTATGACTTGTCTATGTCATTTCTCTTTGTTGCGGTTGTTTTTCAGTCGCTAACTCATGTCTGACTCTTGTGACCCCAAGGACTACAGCACACCAGGCTTCCCTATCCTTCGCTATCTCCTGGAGTTTGTTCAAACTCATTTCCTTCGAGCCGGTGATGCCATCCAACTATCTCATCCCCTGTTGTTCCCTTCTCCTCCTGCCTTCAATATTTTCCAGCATCAGGGCCTTTTCCAATCAGTTGGCTCGTCACATCAGGTGGCCAAAGTAGCTTCAGCTTCAGTCCTTCCAATGAATATTCAGGGTTGATTTCCTTTAGGATGGATTAGTTTAAGTGAATAGTTGATGCTTTCAAACCGTGGTGCTGGAGAAGACTCTGGACTCTGGAGAGTCCCTTGGACGGCAAGGAGATCAGGCCAGTCAAGTAATTTCCCTTATGTCACAGTTGCTGCAAGCGCCGACCAAGTCACCTGGCTTGTTTCCCTGTTTTCGGTCCCTGAACTCCCCCACTTCTGTGATGGGAAGGAGGGACCACCGAGTCCATTCTCTCCCGGGCCCTCCGGGCGAGAGGAGGTTAACAGCGCTCTGTCCCAGGCCTCACTCTTGTTTTTCTGTTTCATTTGTTTTCAGGCCGAAAACACAGCGCTGTTTACACATTATTGCTGTGTCTCCTCGCTCCCCGGCTGCTACAGAACGGGAGAGAAGAGGGGATGGGAAAGCGTGAAACGGGTGTGTGTGGCCAAGAGACCCCGCAGCCCGGGATCCAGGGCGCGGAGCCCACCCCGCAGCTTCCCCCCGACACCCCTTCCTTCTGTGCTTCTGGCTGAGCCGCCCGTGCCTCGGGGCAGAGAGCCGTGGCCAGTGGCCGACACGCCCTCCCGTGACGGCGCGCTCTCAGCTGTGAGCACAGGGCGTGAGCCTGCAGACACGCAGGCACGGCTTGCTGCGCGTGTCGATCGGCTCTCCCTCCCGGCTTTGGAGACGAGGAAGCCGGGCCAACGAACACGCAGAAGGGTTTTGGGCCGCGCTGGAGCTGCATGACCTCAGCCTTCGGAGAGGCGAGAGCCTTCTCTGAGAGTGAACGAGAGGCTGGGACACGGGACGGCGCACGCACTCGGGACGGGAAATGGGAAGCGTGTCACCGGGGTCGGGAGAGGACTGGCCGGCTGCAGGCCGGCGCCTCCCCTGGAGACGTGCACCAGCCCCCGCCGACCTCCCCAGCTGCTTGGCGTCCCCTCCCTTCATGCTCCTGGTCCAGCCACGCTAGCTTTCGCTGGGCCCTGGACTCACCCCGCCCTCTGAGCTCTGAGCCTGCACAGCTCTTTCCTTTGTGCCCAGCAAACTCTTAGGTCAAGTCCCGGCGTGGGTGTCGTTTCTGCCGGGACCCTCCGCCCACCTCTGGCCTTGGTTAACTCCCTGCCGTTTGTACCTGGAACCCCTCCTCTCCCCATCACAACACATGTGTGTGCATGTGCTAAGTCGCTTCAATCATGTCTGACTCTGTGATCCGATAGACTGCAGCCCGCCAGGCTCCTCTGTCCATGGGACTCTCCAGGCAAGGATACTGGCGTGGGTTGCTGTGCCCTCTTCCGGGGAGGTCTTCCTGACCCAGAGATTAAACCTGCATCTCTTATTTACCACTAGCACCACCCCGGAAGCCTCTCCATCACAACACACATCACACTGGATCGTTGTCATTTATGAGGTCATCTTGTCTTTCTCCACTGCTAGACTGTGTGCCCAGGAAGATGGGCACATTCTTTAGTCCACATTCATGGCTGCTGCAGTCAAGGACCCAGCACACTTTCTAGCCATATTACACTCTCAGTAAACCTTTGTTGAATAACAAACTCTGGTGTGAGTCTTAGACTATTCTTAGGGCCCAAGACGATAGTTGTAGATCTTTCCTTTTGCAGTGACTTCTACCTGTTGGATCGGGTGACTTCTTCCCACCCTGACACATAATGCCAGGTAAGGGCATTGGTCCATTTTTACGTGGCTGCGCAGCATATCTGAGCAAGGGCAATCAGCATAGAGTCACCCAGAGGGAATGCTGTCAATATAGAGTCTTGCCTTGTAATGTAGACAATCGGAATAATAATCCATATAACTCAAATGTAATATTTTTCTCTAATGTAAAAAGATTTTTTTTTTTAACCTCCAAAGGGCAACTGCATTATCCAGAAAGTTACTTCAACTCCTGGCTTCACATTAGGTGATGCTGCCTGGACCTTTACCAGCCCTTCCTGAATGGATCCAGTGACTGACTTTGAGGCAGCTACTGGATAACTCCTGACCTATTTCCGTGCCATCTAGTCTCAGAAATTCCTTTCTTTTTTAAAAAATTTATTTACTTATCCTATTTTTGACTGCTGCACGTGGGCTTTCTCTCATTGTGGCAAGCAGGGACCACTTTTCATTGTGATGCCCAGGCTTCTCACGCTGGTGGCTTCTCTTTTGCAGAGCACAGGCTCTAGTGTGTTGTGGCTCATGGTGTAATAGAGCTCAGTAGTTGTGGCACATGGGGTTAGCTACTCTGCAGCATGTGGGATCGTCCTGGACTAGGGATCAAACTCGTGTCCCTTGCGTTGACATGTGGAGTCTTAACCACTGAGCCACCAGGGAAGTCCCGGAAATTCACTTTCTGTTAGAGTTGAAGCACCGTGTTCTCTCTCCTTGACCTCTGTAGTCTCACTGAGAAGAGACGTTCTTGCTATTCAGTTGCCAAGTCATGTTCACGACCCCATGGACTGCAGCCCACCAGGCTTCCCTGGCCCCCACCATCTCCCGGAGTTTGCCCAAGTTCATGTCCTTATCCTACAGACTGAAGGAAGAAGAAGAGGGTGGCAGGAGGATGAGATGATTGGATGGCATCATGATGCAATGGGAAGAGGAGAAGGGGCATCCACTGAAAGTCAAGTAAATAAGCAGAGGGGAGAGAGGGACAGAGGCTTCCTATAAAAGGAAGAGAGGGACTTTACTGTGACAAGTTACACTGCATAAAAATGATGCGTATGTGCATGATAGCTTTCTTTCTCATTGCCTTCTGACACTTGGGAGTTTCCTTTTACATAGCCAAATCTCTCCTAACCAAGACATTACAAATGAAGCAGAGAGAAAATAGCAAGTGAGTAAGTGAGAGACTTTCTGAGTTTGACAAGCCAAGGCGAAGTTAAAACAATGATGACTGGTGATTATGTAACAGTCTTCAAAGTTGGCATGTGAGGTTTATGGTACTTTTGTTAATGAGATGTTTGAGTGGAGAAACAATAGCTTTCAAGTTAAGTTCAGTCAAAGACTCAAAATACCTTTATAGCTTTTTGTTTTTCTCTTGTCTTCTCAAGACAGGCAAAGAGAAATCTGTTTCTTGTGGCAGTGCCTATGACAACAAATTCATTTCCCTTTCTTCTATGTACATGACAGACAACACCGCAGGACTTTTGATATCTTTTCTACCTATATAATTAAGCTCCTGGAGGCTGCCTCCCACTCCTGAAATGATTTGAACTCATGCTTGGGAAGTAAGGGCAAGAGTGTAGGTGGGGACTGGACATAATTAATAAACTGAGACCGAGAAAGGATCATGTTGTCTTAATCTTGGACATCCATCTTAATCTTAATCTTGGGTATCCAATCATCCATCTTCATGGACAGTAACTCTAGTCTTTGATGGGAGAAGTTGTGGGAGGTTGAATTCCAAGGGAAGCAAGAGAGGGTGAAGTTCTAAATGCAGAGGTATTTTTTAGCACTTGTTATAGTCAGGGCAAGACTGGAGACACTGGGAAGGAAGTAAAAAGATGTAAAAGGCACCTTGCTCTCTTTGTCGGTTGACACATTAGCATGGATACCTGTGTGAATATAACTCAAGGCAGAATCTTGCCCTTATAGACTGTCTTAAAGTTAATCTCAGTCTCAGGCACCCAAATCCAGCAGGAGAATCTCAGGGGAAACCCATTTAGGAAAAGTTCCATATGATGAGCCTATACCTTTTAATTTTTATAACAAAAAAAATAGGTCAACTATTTTCATAGCTGAAGAGCTATTATTTTCAGTGATATTCTGGTTACCATATTGTCTAGGGGGACTTATTTTCTATCTTAAATACTTTGATTAATCAAGATATTTTAGGATTCTAGACGTGTGTGTGTGTGTGTGTGTGTTTTCAATTAAGTGTTTGTGTGTTAGCCACTCAATCATGTCTGACTCTTTTGTGACCCCATGGACTGTAGCCCATCAGGCTCTTCGGTCCATGGGTTTCTCCAGACAAGAATGCTGGAGTGCATTGTCATTTCCTTCTACAATTAAGTGTTTAAAAGATCCTAAATAATGAGGATATTTTCTAGCGTTTCTACTCATTGCTCTGTGGAGACTGTTTCTACAGCTCTTAAAGCAATGACTTCTGAACTTGCATGACCAGTAGAAATGAGTGGATGACTTTATAAAAACACAGATTTGCAAGCCCAGCCCAGGTCTATCAAGTAAGGATCTCTCTAAGGAGTTAAGCTCAGGCTTCCCTGGTGGCTCAGAGGTTAAAGTGTCTGCCTCCAACGCAGGAGACCTGGGTTCGATCCCTGGGTCAGGAAGATTCCCCTGGAGAAGGAAATGGCAACCCACTCCAGTATTCTTGCCTGGAGAATCCCATGGATGGAGGAGCCTGGTAGGCTACAGTCCACGGGGTCGCAAAGAGTCGGACATGACTGAGCGACTTCACCTTCATGTATGTTTTTACAAATCTTCTCAGATAATTCTCATAATTAGCTGGCTTAAAGTCTGTATTATACTCTATTACAGAATCTCTTGTGCAGTATTTCCAAAGTTGGAAATGTATGAGGGATAAGCATGTTCTATATGATGCTGGTTAGATAGTCCTGGGTAGGAATAGTAGTTTCCCCACATTTGAGCTGCAGCATGACTTTTAGACTATTTCTTACAGCCTCATCTATAAGATGGAGTTACTACTACCAGGTAAGGAACGGAATGGCTGGAGCTCAGTGGTTAAAATGAATGCAGCCCAGTCACATCAAAGAATAGGACACTTTATAAAAAGTGGTTATTATAGTGTTTGAATGAATGTTTGTGTTCACGTTCTATATTTGCATTGTGCAGTCTAAAATTTTTTCTTAAATAGCAATCTCTTATAAGCATAGCATACTCAAAATTTTTCTGTAAATAACTTTTAAAGAAATCTAACTGGAGGATAATTGCTTTACAACGTTATGTTCGTTTCTGCTATACAGTGTGAATCAGCTGTAAGTATAGTAAGTATACACATGTCCCCTTCCTCTTGAGCCTCCCTCCCACTTAACCTGCATCCCACCCTCTAGGTCATCACAGAGCACCAGGCTGGGCTCTGCGTGTTATCTGGCAGCTTCCATTAGCTAACTACTGTTTTACACACGATGTATATTAATGCATACATATGAAATCTAGAAAAATGGTACTGTAAATAACATTTAAGGGCAGGTGTTACACCATGATGTTAGCCTTGAGGCTAGTCCGTGGCACACACTGACTGCTCAACAAAGCATTCAGATCCATCTATTGAAAAATCTCCACATCTACAGAAATATTATTCCAGACCTCACAAGTGTTGGGCAGTGATGAACGTTAAAGAGAACCTCTCAGAAGTCTGTTCCCGCCCTTCAGGGATGGCTTCTGAAGGATATGTAGGTATACCCACTTAGCCTGCCTCCATTTGTAAGGTAGAAACACTGGCTAAAAGAATCAGCTAGGAAACTAAGGAGGCAAAACACTCTGATATTAGAGGAGTAACGAAGAGACAGACACTTCGGGAGCATTTGTTTCAGCGCAAGGTCACTGTTCATTAATACTCGCACAGATAGCTTATTAACCACCCAGAAAATTCACTTCAAGTTTTCAAGCTACATAATACTCAAAATCACTAGCTGAATATAGATTAGGAGATGCAGGCTTGCTGCACAGAGAGCTCAGACAGCGCTGTAAACCATAAGCTTCATCGATTCTGAAAACAGAGATTATCCCATGTAAGATTTATCCCACCCTCCTGCCCTCCACCCACACCCCAGGACATGACACTTCTTTCTCCAGCCTATTATGGAAGGCGTGGATGAGGGATTGTGCACTCTGAACAGAGCTCTGCCTCAGAGGTGGTGGGTGGATGGTGGATCTGCCGGGTGGAGGATGAAGAAAAATGCCACCCTCTGCAGCAGGAACCTTCACTCTGGGGCCCATTGAACAGCAGTGACCTTGGGGCTTGGCCAGCCTTCCAGGTCTGCTCCTTTAGGCATCTTTTCACCCTTTGTAGAGGCCAGTGTGACATCTCCTTGCTGCCTTGTAGCACTACATGGAATGAATGAATGGCGTCACTCATTCTAAGGTGAATTAAAAAATTTTTTTTAATTTAATTAAATTTGTTTTTAATTTAAGTTACCTGCATCTCACCCCTAAGTCATTATCTCATGGGGGTGTGTGTTTTTTGTGCTGGCAGTTGCTTCTCAAGTTAGGGGCAATCCCCACTGGTCAGGAGTCTCCTGTCCTCTGCTTTCTGCCCTGACCCAGGCCTCTCCTACTCCATGACTTTGCCCCACACTCACATATCACCCATGTGAGCACGTGGGGGGTTCCGGATGCTGGACTGTGAGGATCAGGAGTGCTAGCTCCATCCATCCACCTAGACAGCAGCCCTGCTCATTTCCACTTCGACTCCTGTGCCATTGGGACTGTAGTGCGCTGGCCTCATGAGCCACTCAGGACTTCTCTCGGGGACTTGCAAGTTTCCAGAGATGTGGGTTGCAGCATTTTTAAAGGGGAGTCTTCACTGCGCTCCTTCCACTGAGGTTCAGTTTAGAGTTAGGGATGGTAGAATGTAAGACCGTGCTGATTCTTTTCTCCTTTCTTGTTTTCTCTTCTCTCTTTCTCTTTCTCCCTGTCTCTCTACATCAACTCAGCTCATTCCCAAGACTCTTGCGGGGTCCTCTCCCTGTTTTCAGCCTGACACGAGGCACGGGGAAAGGGCTGTCAGGAAGGAACCTGGATGTCTGTATAGTCTGCTGGAGTGACGTGGGAGTGAAGTACCACAGGCTAAGAGGCTTAAACAGTAGAAATGTGTGGTCACGCAATTCTAGAGACAGAAGTCTGCAATCGAGATGTTGGCTGGGCCGATGCCCTTGGAGGGATTAGAGGGAGAATCTACCCCAGGCCTCTCTCCTTGGCTTCCAGATGGCCGTTTTCTCCCTGTAACTTCATATCACCTTCCGTCTGTCTCCCAATTTCCTCTTCTTATTGGGATGCCTGTCCTATTGGATTGAGGCCCAACCAAATGATCTCATTCTAACTTGATTACCTTTGTAAAGACCCACTCTTCAGATAAGTTCACATTCTGACATTCTAGGGATTAAGATGTCAACGACTGAATTCAACCCAAAACAATTACCAAGGAGGGAAAATACATTGATAATCTTCTCAAAACATTCCTGTTACCCCCACCACTTTATATCAGTGCCCTTTATGGAGTGAGATGGCTGTCTGCGCTCTGTGGATGGCTTTTTTTTTTATGGCTTTAAATGAACTTGGAAGTTGCTTTATAGTTTCTTGCATTGTCAAGGGCTATTTTACAGCAATAACTCAATCAGTGAAATTTTGTACTGGGATGTCAACAGAAGTGGCAGATCTTGGACTATCGAGATTCCTGAGTTTTTAGAGGATGAGAGAAAGGGAACAGAAAAGAAGTAGATGTTGCCCTTTTCCTTGGAAGCCCTTGGCATTGTATAAAAACCCACTCCATCTTGGTATGAGCCTAGATATGGCAAGAAGACTGTTTTGACAGCATTTACAGGTCCAGTAAAATATGGAAACTGAGGGAGAAGGGAGAGTCAGGGATGGCTCCTGTGATTTCCATTTGAGCACCTGGAACGGGGCCAGAGTGGTGATGGAGGAAGAGGCTGTAGGCTCGCTTTGTACCCGTGTTGGGTCTTCATTGCCTGAAGAGCATTATCCCTGTGGGATAACCCATGGCTCTGTGCCTTAAACAGAGCATGTTTAGTGCTTAACTGACTGTGCAAGCAGACATTATGACCTCCGTTTACAGATAAGGAGCTGAAATTCCCAGCAGCTAGGTAGTCTACTCAAGGTCAATGTAAGAACCATTCAGTTCCAAGTGGAAGGACCAAAAATGGTTCCAGTCACTTTCACAAAGATGCAAGACAAAAGCAGCCTGGGGACCACTGCTCAGCTCTCAGGACTCACGTCCTCTGCTTTGATTTTTTCCCCTCAGATCTGGAACCTCTGCACATTATGCCCTTAACATCGTGTGAACGTTTGAAATAACACGGGAACCTGGGTCACTGCTTGTTAGTCATCCATTAGGAAATACACTCACCATTTAATACAATCTTAGATGTATTCTAAATGGCCATAATAATTAGGTTAGTATTCATCAGAATCTTGGAGAACTCTCCACTTCAAGAGGGTTTCATTTGGTGAGGTTTGTTAAAATTCCTTTAAAGTTAAAATTTGTTCCTATTTTCTGCTTGGAAGATAATCCACATATTACATGGCAAAAATGATATGATGTCAATTTCGTTTAGTTTAAATTATAGAAGAGCAAAGACGAATCTAGTGGCTTCTAACTCAAGCTGTTTCGAGCCAAGACAAGAAATTCTGTGGGCCATTATGGTGGCTCAGATGGTAAAGCATCTGCCCACAATGCAGGAGACCCAGGTTTGATCCCTGAGCTGGGAAGATCTCTTGGAGAAGGAAATGGCAACCCACTCCAGTACTCTTGCCTGAAAAATTCCATGGACAGAGGAGCCTGGTGGATCCATGGGGTCGCAAAGAGTCGGATACGACTGAGCGACTTCACACTCACCTAGCTCCTAATGGACATCAGGACTCTGGCCGTCTTTTTATAAAAGGGCAAACTGGCAAGATGCTAAGACTTAAACAATGACTCAGTTAACTCCAGTCTGTGTCCAGAGACATTGTTTACAATGAGTGACTTAATACAGAAATTCTAGGGGATGCTGAAACTCACTGGTTGCTTGTTGATGGAACCCAAGCTCCCTGCCCTCTGTGGATGGGATACAAAATACGGTCAAGAGCTGACTCTAGATTTCGGCTGGAGCATTAATTTAGGAGATTGGTACCACGATCTGGATGTTCCTTTATAACAATAAGCCTGACAGAAAGAAAGGAATGAGAATAGACTATTGCAATGTTTTCTACTTGAGGAATTAAGACAGTGAAATGCTTTCCCTGCAGACACAGATGTACGTGGGTGAGTGCAAAAGGCAGAAAAACAAAGAGATGGAATGACATCCTATCTGCAGCTGAAAGTGAGCAAAACTCCAAGTGGAGATTATTTATTTCTAATTTGAGTTAGATTATTTTTTTTAAATAGTTGGTTCTACAATGTGTTTTGTTTTCAGAAAGACTACCCTAAAAATTCTTCCAATAACCATCTCCATGACCTTGGGCATATTTCTTAACTTTCCTGGGCTTGAACTTTCTCAACTTTTAAAATGGAAATATTGTTTATACCTACTTCAATGTTCTGTGAACATCAAATCCAATTATATTGGTAAGGTGCTTAGCCGAACATCTGGTCCATGACACGCACTCAGTTAGCATAAGCAATTAATATTCTTATCATTTGAACAATGTAGTAAAATTCAGCAGACATTGCCTTCTGCCCTGCCTTCTACTGGAAAGTCAGTGGTAGCTCCTGGGGTCTGGCTTACCCAGGAGTCCTGCTTCATGAATAAATTTTTCACTCAATCATTATACATTATAAACTTAAAAGTTGTTAAGAAAGTAGATCTTAAATGTTATTGCCGCTTGCATGCCTGCATGCACACACACACACAGAGTAATTATATGAGGTGATGGAGGTGTTATCTAACCTTATTGTCGCGATTATTTTGCAGTATAAATGTGTATCCAATCATTATATCATACACTTTAAACTTACACATTTTATATGTCAATAATATCTCAGTAAAGCTGAGGGAGTGAAACAAAACCAGGAAGATGAAGAGTGCTTTTCCAGATTTGCATCTCAGCTGCAACACTTACTACCTGTGTGTCTTTGAGTAACGTTGTTAATCTCTCTAAACTCAATGATCTCATCTGTGAAATGGGGATAATGTTAGTATTGGCCCTGTGGGATTGTTGTAAGAATTAAGTAATATATGTAAATTATTTAACTGATTCATACTGAGGGCTCAATAATGTTGGCTGTTGTTCTATGTATTTTGCTGTATAGATGCAGTACAGAAGAGAGGCCACACTCCTTGGGCATGCGAGACAAACCTAAGAAAAAAATTTCATTCTGACTCTCCATAGACAGTAAATACTCCCGTTTAGTAGGAGGTGAATGTCCCAGTAAGGCTAAGTTCCATAATATGCCAAACAAGTGACTGAACATGCTTTAAGTGATAGGATTTAGATAAACAGCAGAAGAAGGAGACAGGTCTGTTGGGGATTGTTGCACAAACAGAGAGGCATGGGTTCTGCCAGAAGATTAATGCCCATCACAACAATTTTCAGACCATTTCCTTAGAACACATTAAACTGGACCACAGACTGAAGCCACCAAATCAACTTTTGCTTATTTTGTAAAGCAACCATTTTTGGCTAAAGTGTCCATTTACCGAATTAAGTCCATGGTTAAACTTTTCTCGGCTTACTGTTTTTGTGCCAGTTTTTAATTTTTTTAAACAGAGACTGGTCCCCACTGCTCTGTTAACAAATCCTAGCATGTAATGGAACCAAACGATGCTTAACCAATGAATTTTCAACAGAAAATTATGCAAACTGTAGCAGATCCTGTTATTTGGCTGGCAAAATTGTGCTTCCTTTTTATTGTCTTTCATGAAAGACAAAATTAAAAGACAATTGCTCCTTGGAAGAAAAGCTATGACAAACCTAGACAGCATATTAAAAAGCAGAGACATCACTTTGCCAACAAAAGTCCATGTAGTCAAAGCTATGGTTTTTTTCAGTGGTCATGTACGGATGTGAGAGTTGGATCATAAAGAAGGCTGAGCACCAAAGAACTGATGCTTTCAACTGTGGTGCTGGAGAATGCTTTTGAGAGTCCCTTGGACAGCAAGGTGATCAAACTAGTCCATCCTAAAGGAAATCAGTCCTGAATATTCATTAGAAGGACTGATGCTGAAGTTGAAACTCCAAAACTTTGGCCCCCTGATGTGAAGAACTGACTCACTGATGCTGGGAAAGATGCTGACCCTGATGCTGACCCTGATGCTGACCCTGATGCTGGGAAAGATTGAAGGCGGGAGAAGGGGATGACAGAGGATGAGATGGTTGCATGGCATCACCAACTCGATGGACATTGGTTTGATCAAACTCTGGGAACTGATGATGGATAAGGAGGCCTGGCATGTTGCAGTCCATGGGGTCACAAAGAGTCAGACATGACTTAGAGATTAAACAACAGTGAAAGACAATAGAACACTAAATGTTTATATCAACTTTCCTCTGACAAAGTCTTATAAGTGAAATTGCACTGGGGATTTTCTGAAAAAGCCGTTGCTTTCCTGTTGTGGATAGATGGGGCTGGTGAAAAATACCTTCTCCTCTTCCTACTGCCTTGAATGCAGACATACTGTCTGGAGCTGGAGCTGTGATCTTTGCACCAGGAAGGAAAGACCAAAAGAAATACAGAGATACTGGCACTGGCATCAGAGATCCACCAAAATAATGCCATCAACCAACAGGTTAGAGGAAAAAAACAAAACAAAACACCATCTTTCTTATTACTTATGTTTAGTATCAGCTGAGGTGTTATGTTTTGAAACAGACAACGTTTATTCACTTAAGATTTCCCTTATGCAGTAAACAGTGAGTCAGGGACTTGGAGTCTTTTATATAAATAATCTGTGTGACCTTGGCTAAGTTACTTAACCTCTATTTTCTCATTTATAAGAAAACCATTATAACAACCTAACTTATAGGGATATCATGAGCTCTAGTAAATAAGTCGAAAGTGCTTCATAAATGCTTAACGATGATAATGATCAGGCAAGCAGAACCACTTCTGTAGGACACAGAAATGAGCTCCCCTGAAGAAGGTAACAACAAAACATAGACAGGAAATAGTATTCCTTTCAGGGAGAGAGTATGCATCTTTAGAAAGGTGATCATTTAAACCCTGAGCATCTAATTGAAGACTAAATGGAGAAGATGATGGTGTCATGATTGGGTTTATTCAGAGCGCAATTGAAGACTCATCTGCGAAAGATGAGACTCATTTTATTCTCTCTTCAAATTGTACAGCCCAGGGTGTCATGGCCAGGGGAATGTGAACTTATTTATCTCGGCAATACAGCTCACCTTTTAACCTTCTTCAAATTTTGCTAGCCTTCTTTTTTTTTTATTTTTTCTACAATAGAGAAAAAAGAATTGAGAGGTAAGGAGGTAGAGACAGGATGAATGCATTAAAAAAACCCTGTAATTTCAGAAAGCATTTAAATTATGTCTTAAATCAGTTTCAAAAGGTAGTTATGCCTGCTGAGAGTCTGTTTTGTTTTTGATGTGAATGCTTAGACCTGGGACAGTGGATTATCCAGCAGGGGCTTTGCCATGTAAACTCTCTAGAAAGTTGTCAACAGCCTGTTCTTCTTCATTGGTGAGACTCGGATGAATTCAGGTAAAATTTTCAAATTCTTTGATTTCCTTTTACCATTTTTTCCCCCTTGTTCTTGTTAGCAGTAACAAGATTTTTTCCCTACGATATCCTCTTACCTATGTTAATATCTATTTCTGAGCAGAGAAGGTATTATGTTTCCATGAATGCTCAGAATTGTTCTGCCCATATAACTTGCATTTCAGTGTCTTTGGGGCTGGATATTTCAGTTGAATAGACATGAACCTAATGAAGCTGAGTGTATGGTTCGATCCTAGTTAATGAAGTAGCTGGATTTTCACCGAGAAGAATTCCACTCATTAGGTGAACACTGTGGTTTCAGTTTGCTAGGATGTTCTGTTGATTCCCAAGAGTGAGTGAGTGTGTTTCCATCACCGAGGAGACAACTCACAGCAATGACTTCTACTGAAGGAAGGAAAGGGGTAGCATTGACAATATCACTGTTAATTAAAGAAGAGTGAGCGTGAGAAGTGAAGAAAACCCAAGTCTGGGCTTTAGTCCATCTTACCAAGCTTCCATCTGGCCCTTCTCTTCATTTCTGACTTGTGAGGCTGTCTGGATTGACTTAGACTAATCATTTCTCTGGGACTCACTGTATCCAGTACCCTGAAAAGGAAAGTCGCCGTGATGAATTCCGGTTGGTTTGAAAAGCAGATTCTTCCTCTGGTGGGTGTTCTCGCTTCCC
>SJYV01024126.1:0-12193 GCA_006410875.1 Neotragus pygmaeus | reverse complement strand
CTCGCTTCCCCCACCCGACCCCCCCACCTTTTCTCTAGCCCAGGCAGTGTTTAAGGGCTCTGACCCCATAGATGGAATTCCCTGCATTTCGGCTGACTTACCCCTACTTTACTCCTTTCTCTCTGGATATAGAAAAGTCTCTTTTCTTTCTTTCTTAAAAAAAAAATATATATATATATATATATATAGATAGATAGATAGATGTAGACCATTTTTGAAGTCTTTATTGAATTTATTACAATATTATTTCTGTTTAATGTTTTGGATTTTGAACCAAAACATCATGGATCTTAGCTCCCTGACCAGGGATCAAACCAGCATCTTCTGCATTAGAAGGCGAAGTTTTAACCTGTGGACCTCCAGGGAAATCACCAAAGGTCTTTTTCCTTTTCATTGAAAACATATGACAGTCTTCTCACTATCAGTAACCTGAAGCTTTCTGGCCCATCAGAATAAATCACCTGAGGAGGAATGTGGGACTCTCTAATGGTCTCAGACATACCTTCAGCAGACATGCTAGTAGTTATGTATATTATAAAGAATTGTTTTCCAGTATCAGATGGCAAACTTTCTCTCACTTCTACTTTTTTATTCCATTAGAAATTGTTAAAATGCTATATAAAATACAGACAGGGCCCGTCCAACTTACGATTTTTTGACCTTATGACAGTATGAAATTGATGTTCGTTCAGTAGAAACCGTGCTTTGAATTTTGATCCTTCCCCTGTGCAGTGGTCAGTGATCTGAGGCTTACTCATGGTTCTGGGCCGTGTAACCTCTCCTGGTCAGCCACGCAATCTTGAGGGTGAGTAGCTGACACAATTACCACCATTCTGCACCCATACAACCAATTCTGCTTTCCACTTTTAGTGCACCATTCAATAAAGTATGTGAGACATTCACCACTTTCTTATAACATAAACTAGGTGTTAGATGTTTTTTGCCAACTGTAGGCCAATGTAAGTGTTCTGAGCATGTTTAGAAGGCAAGGCTATGATGTTTGGGAGATTAGATGTATTCAATGCATTTTCAGTATTCAATGCATTTTCAGTTAAAGATTACTTCAGTTTAGTATGGATTATTGAGATGTGGCTCAGATGGTAAAGAACCTGCTTAAAAGGCAGGAGCCCTGGGTTTGATCCCTGGGTCAGGAAGATCCCCTGGAGAAAGAAATGGCAACCCACTCCACTATTCTTGCCTGGAGAACCCCATGGACAAAGGAGCCGGGTGGGCTACGGTCCATGGGGTCACAAAGAGTCGGACATGACTTGGTGTAAAAAAAGAAGAACCATATTGTAGGTCAAGGAAGACTTGTATTTGTTTACTGTTAATTTCTTTTTAATGTACTGCTAGTTCTTTCAGCATATGAAGTAGCTTTGACCGTTCAGACTATCCCTTTTCCTAGCTAAAACATGGATGCACACACTCACACCTTTTCTTCTAACATTTATTTTTCCTTTAAATTAGCTTCTTAAGTGGGAGCCAGTGTTTAGAAATAGTCAGTGTATTGTTTGTTATATTTTCACTAAAATAATTTTCTTGCTTATGTGAGTTCTTAAAAATGCAAGGGTAATGGATGTCAACATGTTTCATAATAATTCAGTGCTTCATAAAGTGATGGTGTACTTCTGTAAAGTCTTTAGATTTATACCTTAATGAGTTTCTTATTCTAATGAATCTGATTTTTGTAAAACATTATGCATCTTGAATGACATATTTAATACCTATCCTTTAAAAAGTTATTGGCAAGATTGTAAGTATAAGTATTAAAGGTCTTTCCTCACCTACTAGAAAAAATAAGAAGGTGATGGAAGAACTGCATCAATTATCACGAAAAGAGGAACAGATAATGTCCTTTTGCAAGAAACATTCTTAAAAGATAATGAACATGAAAAATTAATTAGATTTCAAGTTGGAAATATCTTTCCCTACTTGATGAATTTGATTATGCTGCTATTGCTACCTTAATGTATAAAAGGAAAAATGTCAAAATTAATAAGATAGTCAGGAATAAAGGGGGTGGAATGGTTATCTTTGAGGGGGTTAAGTACTCCCTAGAAATAATAGCTAATTGGTAGAAAGCTAACTTCGGAAAGAATCAGGCGACATTGTTTCAGACATCTTAAATTGGCATGGTTTCCAAAAACAATCTAGTTTGCAGAGATTTAAATGCATTGTAATGGAAATTGGATATCTCTGGACTGAGAAATTAGTATTTGTGTCTGGCTTGTAACTTATAAACATGTAGTTGAAAGATTTTTATTTCTTGAGAGGAAATGAGCCAGACATTCAGGATCCTCATGCTTTTCATATTCCAACTTGTTCTTTCATAAAATTAAAAAAATTTTTTTTGAGTTCAAAAAAGATTTTTCAGGGGCAGATGTGTGAAGAAAACTAAATGAGAGTTTTTATTTTAACCTCCCACGTTCTACTCCTCAGTGATTCTTTGAAACCCATTTATGTCTGGTGATAAATAAAAGCTGGAAAGCTGTCATCTTGCAGCTTAATTAAAAAGTTTACAAAAGATATTTGATACCTTACTTGGCAGAGCCTAGACCAAATGGCCTCTTGAGGCCTTTTCCAATTTTTGGTTGTTTTTCTATAAGTACTTTGATTCCAGGACTAATATTCAAATGATTTAAACAATTTCACTGACTTTCAACAGCCATGAACACTGACATGGACTTGTAGTTTTTTATTACATGTCAAAAACACAATGGATGGTATATTGGTGATGTTTCTCAGATTATGTCCTGGACATAGGAGTTCTTTTTTTTTTTTTAATTGAAGAATAATTGCTTTACCATATTGGTTTGATTTCTGCTGTACATCAACATGAATTTGCCATAGTTGTACAGATGTCTCCTCCCTCTTACACCTCCCTCCCACCGGCCACCCTTTCCCACCTCTACAGAGCCCCGGTGCGCACTCCCTGAGTCATACAGCAAATTTCCATTGGTTGCCTATTTTACATATGGTGGTGTATATGCTTGGGCTTCCCAGGTGGCATCAGTGGTGAAGAACCTGCCTGGCAGTGCAGGAGACACGAGAGGCCTGAGTTCAGTCCCTGGGTAGGGAAGATCCTCGGAGGAGGGCATGGCAATTCACTCCAGTATTCTTGCCTGGAGAAACCCCTGGACAGAGGAGCCTGGTGGCCTACAGTCCGTGGAGTCACAAAGAGTCAGACACGACTGCAGTGACTTAGCACACCCATGGTATGTATGCTTCCATGCTACCCGCTACTCTCTCCGTCCATCTCAGCCTCGCTTCACCCCCCCAATCCTCCATGCCCCTGCTCTTGTCCACAGGCCTGTTATCTATGTCTGCGTCTCCACTGCTGCCCTGCAGATTGGACATTGCTGCTGCTGCTGCTAAGTCGCTCCGGTCATGTCCGATTCTGTACGATACCATAGATGGCAGCCCACCAGGCTCCCCCGTCCCTGGGATTCTCCAAGCAAGAACACTGGAGTGGGTTGCCATTTCCTTCTCCACTGTTAATCCATGCAAAAAGGATCTACATCAAAATTAATTTTCAAAATATTGTGAAACATTGTTTAGAGAACATAGGTTTGTCTGGATCCAACTGCTTACATAGAATCAAGCAAAATATCTGACTGAGTAGCAAGCATCATCATACTAGACACCAGTGTCCTTTTGAATTTAGAGGAAACACAGTCTCACATAATCTGAAACACCATAAACCCAGACTGCTTCCTTAAAAAAAGGAAACAAAACAAGTCTCAAAGATGAATTCAGTTCAGAACATCCATGAGACCACTAAGTGCTACGAACACAGGTCTCCAGCTGGGAAAGTGTCTGCCCCCAAACGTCCCTCATGACGCAGCTCCCATGTTTGTTCTCACACTGCTGCCAGGCTAACTGGAATCTGTGACTCTGTGCTGGGAGTTTCATCTGGATTTTGTTTATTATTAGATTAGTTTAATTGTATTTTTACTTTATGAGCTTATTATTTATTTTTTTGAATAAAATAATGCATGCTTATGTTGACTATAGGCAAAAAAAGTCAAATGGTCTGTAATGGGATGTATAATAGCATGGCTGAAAGAATACAACTTTTTTGTTCTCCTCTCATGTAACACAACTGCGGTGAGTGTTTCTGGCTGTTCCGTGCCTCTGTTCCACATACTTTTTCAGAGATACGGCCTGACGTGTCTGCCATCTACAATACGTGCTTTCTAAGTTGCCTCTGATCACCAGGCAGGAAAGAGAAGAAAGAAATCAAAGGTCATGCCAGGTGGAAGTTGGATGTTACTTCTGCTCTCATTCTACCTAAGAGAACCTAGGTACATGGTTACATGTAGTTGCAAGAGAGTTTGGCAAACGTGATTTAGCTGTGGCTACGGACAGGAAATATGGAAACATTTTGATGGGCACCTAGGAGTTCTACATATTGCTTGTTAAAAAAAGTGACTGAATAAAATACAAAGAGGAAATCAAGAATCACCCTAAATTGAACCACCTAAAAATAATTTGGTGAATTTCATTCTGTACATCTTTTTCTGGACATATACAATGTAGACAGACAAATAGGTGAATGGATAAACAAAGAAATTTTTAAAATAATGCAATCTTCCTCTGTATAAAATGCTGCACATAATTTTATTTAAATGTATTTTCATTTTAGAAGAAAGAGGAGCTAAAGTGAAACTTAAGGAATTGCCAATCATTAAGAAATAAACAGTCTGATGTCATCCCACTAATGGTAGGGAAGCTTTTGTAAAATTGGAATCATCATCTTAAATTACAGATTTCAACTTTAAATAGTATTTGATAGGGGAAAGATGAAGTGATAAGGATTCTTCTTGTTTTCACTTTTCCATCCTTCTCTCTACCTCCCGATTTTTGTTTCAAATTACTTTTCTTTGTCAGCGTTGTAGCGTTGCGTTTTGTTCCGCAGACATGCTTCCCTCTGTTAATCATTCTGAGCTCTCTATTTAAATGGGAGCAATGCTCAGCACTGGTGGTTTCACCATGACTTTTCCATTACTGAGTTTGCTTTTTAATTTATCACTTGGTTGGTTGGATTTTTATTGTCATTTAGTTTTAAAATTTTTATTTACTTTATTTTTTAGCGAAGGGATTATAAATTCCTCCTTCTCTGAGTTCTTTCATATTCGAGAATACTGCCTATTGCTTTCACGCCTGAGTAGCTTGGCTGGGTGTACTGCTCTTGGTTATACACGTTTCTTCTTCCTATGCTACGGACACTGTTCTGTCGACTTCTGGAATTAAACATCACTGTGAAAAAGAATGAAGACAGCCTGATTTCCCCCACTCTGGGTAAAGTTTTCTGCTTTGATACCTGAATGAATTTTTTTATCTTTATCTTTGAAGTTCCATAACTTAATTGGGGTGTTTCTTGATGTTGCTGATAGTAACTGCCAATTAGTGTGGCCAGGCTGTGTTCTAAACACTTTGTGAGTGTTAATATATAGGTGGGAGGGGGGTTCAGGATGGGGAACGCATGTGCACCCGTGGCGGATTCATGTCAATGTATGGCAAAACCAATAAAATATTGTAAAGTAATTAGCCTCCAGTAAAAAAAAGAAAAAATATATATTACATATATAATCTTTTACAACAGAGATGAATAGCTGTGACAGAAACGGTGTGGCCTGCAAAGCTTAACATACTTCCTACCGGACCTTTTCCAGAAAAGTCTGAAGACCCCAACTCTGAGCGATTTATTTGATTTTTAATTATGAACACTTTCTTTTTTTTCCTGTTTTTAATTTATTTACTATGGTCCTTTAAATTTCATTTTGTGGTTGCTGTTTATCACTTTAGTTTGGGCTCTCATTTTACAGATGTTTTAGTACTTTTAAAATAATGCCTTTTTCCAGCAGCGCCTGTTTCAGTGCAATTTTTTTTTCCTTCTGGATTGCCAGTCTCGCTTCTGATTTTGCCTCTGACCTTATAATCTCTTCTCCTTCTTTCTGTCCTTTTGACTCATGTTTGCATTGTTACCAGCTCTTCCTGTCCACCCTACCAGTGTTGATCTGATGGGCTCTACCCAAATCTTTTATTTATCCATCATCTCCTTCCCAGAACCAGTTACCTTCCATCAGCTCCAGTTTGCTGCCTGTGTGTTGCTTTTACACAGGCCTTGCTATCTGAGGATGCAGACAGGTAGAGAGTTCTTGTAGGACTAAGTGAAACCCCAAATGGGATTTGCAACTCTTTTTTTTAAGATTTCATTAAATTTTCTGTACAAAGTCCCCTCTCTGCAGAGCAGGATTCTTCCCATCTAGTGGGCTTTAATGTGTTTCTTGGGAATGATAATGCTCTGAAGCAGTGTTCTCCCTAACGTAGTTGGGTCCCCTGTGGTGGGGCTTCTTCTGTTGCCTGTTTTCTATCTGGAAGCTTCTCTGCACCCTGGAGGACACTAGCAGGACTCCTTCGAATGTTGCCAACTTACCTTTGTTCAAAACTTCTTGGAGGTATGCATGAGACGAAGAGTCCATTCTCAGCTAACACACCACAAACGGTGCTTTAATGATCAAGCAGTGTTCTGAAATCTAACCATGAATTTTCATTATAACTGCAAGCAAATGCCTCTGACCCGTAATTTTGAATTCTCTCTTTGGTTTGCAAACAATTTCCTCTAGAGTGCATTGCTTTCTACTTCACAGAGATCTTGGATATAAACATGGATCTAAGAAAAATGAAGCAAAACAAAAGACCCTCTTTGAAATGTATATCTTGTGGAGCATTTAAGACCGCCTGTTACCCTGTTTCAACCCTGTAGATCATGGAGAAGATAGAGGGGTGGCTGCCCATCAAGAAATAACAAACACTGAAAAGTTTTGCCAAGTCTCTTATAAACTATCCCAGCTGCTCATTTCATTTTTTAAAAGTGCTGTTAAGTAGCAATTATGAAATTCCTATTTCAGGGGTTATATATGGCTGCTCTTTCTGTTTCTCTATCCCATGCCAAGGAGAAGAGATTGTGTGTTTAACAAATTCTGCACTCATCTCTCCCGCCTTGGGTTTGTACCATCTATTAGGGTCAATACTGAAACTGGAGTGAGGCAGTCACGACTTTACCATTGCGTGCGTGTGCATGCTCAATTGTGCCCAAGTCTTTGTGACCCTGTGGACTGAGGCCCGCCAAGCTCTTCTGTCTATGGGATTCTCCAGGCAAGAATATGGGAGTGGCTTGCCATGTCCTCCTCGAGAGGATCTTCCTGACCTATGGATCGAATTTGAGTCTCCTGTGTCTCCTTCATTGGCAGATGGATTCTTTATCATGGTGCCACCTGGCTTATTCCCAAGCTCCTTTTAATCAACTATTTCCTGGGAGGAACTTGGAAAATTAGAAGTGCTACTTTAAACAAAACCAGTTTTCAGCACCTGTTACAGATGAATACTTGGGTCTTCTGAGTAGGTATTTGGAAATGGCAAATATGTGGCACGTGGGCAGTGGTCATCACTTCACTTCCTCCAGCTTGGTCCTGGGCCAGCCAACCTTGGAATCCTTTCTCTCTTGGCAGTCCAGGGAGCTGCTGCAAGTCCCCAGATGTTAGCATGTGACTTGAAACTCATCTGCCATCCTTGGTTAGTATAAATAATAAATTTTAAAAACTAGAAGAGACGAAATTAATATGAAAGCTCCCTTTCTCTTTCAATTCTGAAAGTATAACAGAATCTTAGAATATCAGGGATTTCTCATCTTTTTAGAAAAACTTTTTATATCTTGGAGTATATGTTAATGAACAACTTTGTGTTAGTTTTAGGTGTACAGCAAAGTGATTCAGTTATACATATACATGTAACTGTTAGTTTTCAAATTTGTCTCCCACTTAAGTCACACAATATTGATACTTGTGTAAGAGTTCCCTGTGCTTTATAGTACATCCTTGTTGGTTCAGTTCAGATCAGTTGCTTTGTTATGTCGGACTCTTTGCGACCCCATGGACTGCAGCACGCCAGGCTTCCCTGTCCATTACCAGCTCCCAGAGCTTGCTCAAACTCATGTCCATTGAGTCGGTGAGGCCATCCAACCATCTCTCATCCTCTGTCATCCCCTTCTCCTCCTGCCTTCAATCTTTCCTAGTATCAGAGTCTTTTCATGAGTTGGTTATTTGCATCAGGTGGCCAAAGTATTGGAGTTCATCTTCAGCATCAGTCCTTCCAATGACTATCCAGTACTGATTTCCTTTAGAATGGACTGGTTGGTTCTCCTTGCTGTCCAAGGGACTCTCAAAAGTCTTTTCCACCACCACAGTTCAAAAGCATTGATTCTTTGGTGCTTAGCTTTCTTTATAGTCCAACTCTCTCATCCATACATGACTACTGGAAAAACCATAGCTTTGACTGGACAGACCTTTGTTGGCAAAGTAATGTCTCTGCTTTTTAATATGCTGTCTAGGCTGGTCATAACTTTTCTTCCAAGGAGCAAGAGTCTTTTAATTCTGTGGCTGCAGTCACCATCTGCAGTGATTTTAGAGCCCCCCAAAATAAAGTCTCTCACTGTTTCCCCATCTATTTGCCATGAAGTGATAGGACCAGATGCCATAATCTTAAGCCAGCTTTTTCATTCTCCTCTTTCACTTTCATCAAGAGGCTCTTTAGTTCTTCTTAACTTTCTGCCATAATGGTGGTATCATCTGCGTATCTGAGGTTATTGATATTTCTCCCGACAATCTTGATTCCAGCTTTTGTTTCATCCAGCCCTGAATTTTGCATGATGTACTCTGCATATAAGTTAAATAAGCAGGGTGACAATATAGTGCCTAGATGTACTCCTTTCCCAATTTGGAACCAGTCTGTTGTTCCATGTCCAGTTCTAAGTGTTGCTTCTTGACCTGCATACAGATTTCTCAGGAGGCAGGTAAGGTGGCCTTGTATTCTCATCTCTTGAAGAATTTTCCACCGTTTGTTATGATCCACATAGTCACAGGCTTTGGTGTAATCAATAATGCAGAAGTAGATGTTTTTCTAGAATTCTCTTGCTCTTTTGATGATCCAATGGATGTTGGCAATTTGATCTCTAGTTCTGCCTTTTCTAAATCCAGCTTGAACATCTGGAAATTCATGATTCACGTACTGTTGGAGCCTAGCTTGGACAATTTTGAGCATTACTTTGCTAGCATGTGAGATGAGTGCAATTGTGTGGTAGTTTGAGCATTCAATGGCATTGCCCTTCTTTGGGACTGGAATGAAAACTGACCTTTTCCAGTCCTGTGGCCACTGCTGAGTTTTCCAAATTTGCTGGCATATTGAGTGCAGCACTTTGACAGCATCATCTTTTAGATTTGAAATAGTTCAACTGGAATTCTATGACCTCCATTAGCTTTGTTCATAGTGATGCTTCTTAAGGCCCACTTGACTTGGCATTCCAGGATGTCTGGCTCTAGGTGAGTGATCACACCATCATGGTTTTCTGGGTAATGACGATCTCTTTTTGTATAGTTCTTCTCTGTATTCTTGCTACCTCTTTTTAATATTTTCTTCTGTTAGGTCCATACGATTCCAGTCCTTTATTGGGCCCATCTTTGCATAAAATGTTCCCTTGGCATCTTTAATTTTCTTGAAGAGATCTCTAGTCTTTCCCATTCTATTGTTTTCCTCTATTTTTTTTGCATTGATCACTGAGGAAGGTTTTCTTCTCTCTCTATCCTATTCTTTGGAACTCTTATCTTTCCTTTTCTCCTTTGTCTTTAGCTTCTCTTCTTTTCTCAGCTATTTGTAAGGTCTCCTCAGACAACCATTTTGCATTTCTTTTTCTTGGAGATGGTCTTGGTCACTGCCTCCTGTATAATGTCATGGACCTCCATCCATAGTTCTTCAGGCACTCTATCTATCAGATCTAATCCCTTAAATCTATTTGTCACTTCCACTGTATAATCATAAGGGATTTGATTTAGGTCATCCTTGTTGGCTATCCATTTTAAATACAGCAACATGTACATGTCAACCCCAAGCTCCCTAACTATCCGCTCCTGTCCTGCATCCCCAGGGACTTTTCATTCTGAAAACACATATAGAGTGACCATGACCATCTGATGATTCATTCAAACCTTCATACCCTCAACAAATATGCTTTGAGTGTTTACAAAATGCCAGGCAGTGTGACTGCTGCTGGAAAAGCACAGTGCCTGTCTTTGAAGGTCCTCAATCTAGTGAGGGAGATGCATGTGCATAAAAGGATGTTTTCAGGGTCCCAGTGAAAGTGTGGAGAATGGTTTAGAGGGAGCTGATTGTGCCTGGGAGGGTTGGAGGTGAGCATTTAACCAGTTCCAAGTTCTCCTGATCTGGGCTCTGTTGTGTCAGTATTATCACTGACTTGTGATTTTAAAATAACTTTAATATCTATTATCTTCTCTTCTTAATATGACTAATTAAAATTCACCAAAAGTAATAGCAAGAGAGCAGTTGAAGGTAATTGTCTTTTGGGGCTCACTGCAGCTATGAAGCCTCCTTCAGAACCCTCCAGAGAACCTGCCTCCTCTACGTAGAGCTGCCTTCCTCACTGAGCAAGACTCAGAAGCACAGACCTCACTCCCTAATCTCAGTTCTGCACATTTTTCATCACTGTTTTCCTATTGTTGCTCAGTGAAAGGAGAAGAGATTTCATCAGACAAGCTCAGGGGCTTTCAACGTTTTCAGTAACCCATAATAAGGAAGAAATGGAAAACTTTCACAACCCTGTCCATACATATATATACATAATTAAAACAAAAATGCCATGAAACAATAATTATCCAATATGTAACCATTTTAATAATTTCTGTTCTAAAAACAGTTGTTGGTCACAACCCCAAACTTGATTTTATAGAATATTATTAGGTAATCCAAAATTTGAATAACACCAACCCACTCCAGTGTTCTTGCCTGGAGAATCCCAGGGACAGTGGAGCCTGGTGGGCTGCCGTCTATGGGGTTGCACAGAGTCGGACACGACTGAAGCGACTTAGCAGCAGCAGCAGGAATAATTTAGGAGAAGGCGGTGGCACCCCATTCCAGCACTCTTGCCTGGAAAATCCCATGGACAGAGGAGCCTGGTGGGCTGCAGTCCATGGGGTCGCTAAGAGTCTGACATGACTGAACGACTTCACTTTCACTTTTCACTTTCATGCATTGGAGAAGGAAATGGCAACCCATTCTAGTAGTTTTGTCTGGAGAATCCCAGGGACGGGGGAGCCTGGTGGCTACCGTCTATGGGGTCGCACAGAGTCGGACACGACTGAAGCGACTTAGCAGCAGCAGTCTCCTTTTACTGGGAAAGTAAATCCAGTGGAGAATATACATCACAAGGTGCCTTTCTAAAGCAGATAGAATTAATGTGGTGGCCATCCACCTGCTTACCAGAAATTGCTGTGCTTCTGGACAAGAGTATCCTGCATTGCCTTTGTGTTACTGCCAAGCTCAGGCCAGAGTTAGACTTCATGATGTGCCTTCTGTGTGTTGATTTCACATCTGACCTTATTTGATTTTTCTCCTTTTTGTCCTGGAGTTCTAAAGTTGCTTTTAAAAGATCCGATTGTATCACTGTATTTGGGGAGGTGCATTTGCAGTGTTTGGATCCTGATGCAAATAAATAAGTGACATTGATATTGCTCTTTCTGCTTTCATTGCAGACAAGTGAGCATTGAAATCCTCTGAATCCTGCATTGTGCTTTGAATTGCTTTGTCTGAATTATGTGGAACGCTCCTTGCTTTTTATGTGTTTGTGTCATCATTGCACTATGATGAGTTCAGGCTCATGCACTTGAACTTCTTTAGTTACAGTGTGAACAGAAACTCAGGAAATGCATGAGAGCTTGGAAATCTGCATCTGTGTCCCTAGTTAATGCTGTAGAGACATTGCTCTGTATTTCAACATTTTCCTATTGAACACTGTGTTCCAATTACCTTCCATTGTAATTCACAAGTTGTTATGGTGGAGAATTTGACAAGAACAAAAGTCTCTAGTGAAAATTTGATGCATTTATACATTTTTTAAAAAGCCCTAGGCATGCTAATTACATCAACCATGACATGTCAAGTGTATCCCAGCAAAGAGAATTCGATGTTGGGAACATGGATGATGCTGTGACTATCCAATGGAAGGGTAGATATTTACTTATATGCAATTGCCTATGGTAATTGTATTCCCGTGTGAAAACAGGCTTTACGCAGCCTAGTAATTACCAAAACTGGAGAAAGCATGTTAACATCAAGATCCTGG
>SJYV01024125.1:0-21892 GCA_006410875.1 Neotragus pygmaeus | reverse complement strand
AGCCCACTGCAGTGGATGCCACTGGAGCTGGCTGGAGAGATGAGCCGGCATAGGGATAAACACAAGCGTTCTTTTTCCTTACTGTGAAAGAGAGATACTGCTAATTGGCAAGAAGTCCTAGGGTGTCTGTATTGTAATTAATAATAATAAAGATACTATTCAAAGCTAGCATTTATTGACAGCTTGCCTTACATGTGGCACTTTTTCAAGTGCATTACAAGTGCTTGCTGGTTTTATCCTCACAGCATCCATGGAAAGTCACTGCTGTCATTATCTTCAGCACAAGGGTGAGGCCAGGTGGGAGGAGGAGGGGTACTGGTCAGACTCAGAATAGCTGCAAAAGTCAGCCAAATGCCTCAGTATACAGATGATGGACCCAAGATTTGGCCAAGTGCCTGGAACAATGCAGTAATTACTTAGTGGTAGAACTCAGGTCTCAAATCTTGAGCTTGCCCCAGCTTTTCTTTGTATTCTTCACCCAGGGCAAACATGTGGGTAACCAGGACCTCACAAGGCCAGAGAAGCTTCACTTTCTAATAACCTGTTTTCTCTGACAGTCTCCAGTTACATGGCCTGTGTTTGGAGTTAGTCTTAGCCAAATACTGCCCAGCGCTGCAGACGAGGATCAGCACCACATATACTGGGAGAAACTGAAGATTTGAGGACTCGAGGTTTGCTGCAGACCCTTTGAAGAAGCTGGGCCTCCGAGCCACTGAAACCACTGGCTTAATTACACTTCGTTAACAACCAGTCTTCACTGTTGCATAATTTACGAGGCCCGGTGTACCGTTTCATTCCTGTGTGCGGTTTGCTTGGCTTCCCCCTCCCACTGTCCCTTAATAAATCTACAACTTTTCTTTCCTGCCCACTCATTTTTTCCCTTTTTATCTTTTGAACCGGCACAATTAGGATGTTAAGTTAATCCACACAACCAGCAAGTCCAGGAACACTTTTCAACTGATGAAAAACCTTCACAAGCAACTTTTCACTGTAACCAAGGTTTTCCTTGGCCTTCATTATTTGCCTCTGGAAAATACTATAAGTGACATCAAAAAGATTTAAGATCTTTACCTCTGGAAGTAAGAAATTAAGCAGTTATTCAGAACACCAATGATTATTAATTTAAAAGAAAGAAAATCAATTTCACAATCCCAGATCCTAGCATTTTTTTCCTCTGGGGACACAGCCTGCTGAGGCATTGCCGTTTTCAAGAGCAACAGCGCCCCTGTGTGGTCATAATAAACATTGCGCCTNGCAGATAACAGAGAAAGGGGCAGATGTGTTCAGTAGCTTGACCGTGACAATCATTTCTCAACGTGTTCATATACATCAAAACATCACATCGCACTGGCCTAATGATATGGTATGTTTATACGAATTCCTAATATTGGAGGGCCTTTGCATTACAAGCCCAAATATAATGAAATCATGGCAGATTGTCATTTTTTAAATTTTTATTGGAGTATAGTTGCTTTACATTGTTTTGTTAGTTTCTAATGTACAGCAAAGTGAGTCAGCTCTGCGTGTATACATATATATATATATAAATATGTATATATTCCTTCTTTTTTGGACTTCCTTCCCACTTAGGTCATTTTAAGATAACTGATTCACTTGCCTTACTAAGATCTTATGTCACTTGTAAATTTTGATCCTATTCCGTAAGTAACATTGCATATTACCTTTTTTAGGATTTTAGGTGTTGTTATCAAAATTACAAAGTCTCATAAAATTGTTTAGATAATCATCCAATAACATTTCCATCCTATTTGCTCTTTAAGAAAATAAAAACAAAAATCCCGTTGGGCGCTGTGTTATGTGCTGTGCTAAGTTGCTTCAGTCACGTCCGACTCTGATCAACCCCATGGGCTATAGCCCACCAGGTTCTTCTGTCCATGGCATTTTTCCAGTAAGAATACTGGAGTGGGTTGCCACGCCCTCCTCCAGGATCGAACCAGTACCTCTTAAGCCTCCTGCCCTGGAAAGTGGGTTCTTTACCACTAGCACCACCTAGGAAGCCCTGTTGTATGCTGTAAATATATGCAATTTTTATTTATCAATTGTACCTCAATAAAGCTGGACAAAAGAATCAATTATAATAAAATAGCTGCATGTTTTTAAAGGATGGACCCCACCCACTTCTGCACTTTCCCCAGCACTCCTATGCACCATTCTGGGACCACACACACCCATGCACACACACCCAGGTACACACAGGCACACACTCATCTCTGTGGTATTTTTGCCCACTGAGCTCATCAGCTTTCAGATGCCACTTGCCACTCCTTAGGTCCAGAGATCATTTCTCCAGGTTGTTTCAAAGCCTTCTCATGCCTCAGGCTTCTCTCAACGTCACCTCCTCAGAAATGAGTCCCAGTCTGGCAGGCTGACACGGCCTCACTGTCTAGCAGATTCTGCTCTGTTCCCTTCTTAAGCCACTTAAAATTACATGAAATCACTCCACTGATGTATGTGCTTATGGCCTGCTTAATCCACAAGAATATCGGAGCTGAAGGACTGAGCCTCAGTCACACTCAGTGCATGTTCCCAGGGTCCAGAAGAAAGTATGATAGTAAACATTATCGACTGACTGACAAAGGTCCTAGAAAGGAAAGAAACCAAGACAGCCTTCAGCTAAGTGATGGGAAAAAAATCACCGTAAAGTCTTGAATGCTTTTTGCCAATGCCTCTGAGCGGTGCTTACCATAAGTTTCAGAAGCATTTCCATGGAAAAGTTTCAGAAGCATTTCCATGGAAAAGTTTCCTCCCAAGCAATCAGTCTATTAGGTGAGACTTCAGGAGAAGAAGTCAGCAAAGCCCATGAATTAGATGGTGCAAAAGCAAGGAACAAATAGCATGTAATGCGATGCTGGGACATGCAGACACGCTGTGAACATATGGTGTTTTATTCTGCACTTTGTTAGTTTGAAATATGGAAAGGTCATTGAGGACATTACAGTAAAGGTCTCTGTGGTTTAAAGTAATCCCCAAGTGTTTTAAATTGTACATTTTCTAAATATTAAAAAAGCGGTGACAATGGATGTGTTAATGGAAACACAATAAGAAGAATTCCTAAATTCGAGTCCAGGAAAAGCAGTCACAGATTGCATCAATTTGGCAAGCCATTCCCAGGTGGCTCTTTGGTAAAGACTAAAGACTTTGCCTGCCAACGCAGGAGGCTCAGGAGACATTGGTTCAATCCCTGGTCCAGAAAGATCTCCTGGAGATGGAAATGGCAGCCCACTCCAGTATTCTTGCCTGAGAAACTCCATGGACAGAGGAACCTGGTGATCTACAGTCCATGGGGTCACAAAGAGTCAGACACGACTGAGCCACTGAGCACACACACAACACAACAAACACGCTTCAACCGCAACACCACAGCAGAACTGCAGGACGCCCGTGTGCCTGCTTGCGCCATGAGGAAAGAAGGACGTACCATGGTCCCCCTCGGCCTACAAGTCCCAGGGACCCAGCTGCCCACCACCGCTGGCTTGGGAGAGGTAGCATCGGAGATGCTTCGGCTCACAGACTCTGGGCCTAGGCTGCTTGGGTTCACTTAGCTCTAACAATAGCCTTATGCCTCAGGGTCCATTATCTGTCAAATGGAGAAAAAAGCCGTAGCTTAAGATCACATGAGTTAATCTGAAAGAACATAGATAACTCCCTAGCAATTAGGAAGTACCAAAAAGTTTTAATAAACAAATAAGGGTTATTTTTAAAACGCTTCTTAAAATTTGCAGGGAAAAAGAAAAAACCTCCAGCTACCAAATTAGTGTCTTCCTACAAAGGGATGATAAAATCAGTTCATGGTTTAAAAAGAGCTGTGACGGTGGGCGGCCTCGGCCTTAGGAAAATTCCACATCTCCCCAGGAAGCATGTAAAAGAACAGTCAGAGGCTCATTTTTCATAATAGCAAAAAATGAGAACTAACAGAGGTGTCCACTGAGAGAATGGGAAAGCTTATGGTATGTTATATCACGGGGAAATGGCTGGGCACCAGCTGCATGCAATGTAAACAAATATCAGAAACATCATGGCGAGAGAAAAGTCAAGAATAATATAAATAATATACAATACAGTAAATCAATATTTGGGATTCCCAGGTGGCACTCGTGGTAAAGAACCACCTTGCCAATGCAGGTCCAATCCCTGAGTCAGGAACATCCCCTGAAAAAGGGAATGGCTACCCACTCCAGTATCGTTGTCTGGAGAGTCCCATGGACAGAGGAGCCTGGCGGGCTACAATCTGTAGGGTTGCAAAAAGTGGGACACAACTAAAGCAATGTAGCAGGCATGCATTCAAATTGATATCTATTGAAAATATACAAAATTAAAGGGTAATTTGAATTTGTTAAAATAATATTTAAACACAATACTGTAAATCAATTGTACAATTACAAAAAGATAATACGAATTGTAGAAATATGTTGTCAGAAAGCTTAAAAATGTGAATAAGACACAAAAAATGTATTTAAAAAACAAGGAAGGCAATATAAACAGAAACTGCACAGTGGTGCTGAAGTGAAACTTAGGAAACGTTGAAAGAACAATGGAGAAATTTCACTACTTCATCGCCACCCCACGATCAAGCCGTTTGAAAATTAGACCCACTAATCCTCTTCAGCCCCATTTACTTCCCTGCTTTTCCACTTCTACCCTCTGCCTGGACCACGCACTCTTTTCTATGTCTCTGTTAGAATCCCGTGCCTCCTCTGAGGTCCATACCACTCATGAGTTCCCCCATGTCCATTACCATTTCCCCAGCGAGAAGCAAGGGCCCTCCACCAGGCCTCCTTGGGAAGCAACTGTCTGCATGGCCATCAGCTCAGCTCAGCTTACAGTCTGGCTTCTTCTGCTGTGTGGCAGGGCCACCCTTGAGACCTTGTGCCACACACAAGACTACAGCCCCTCAAAGTGAAAGTGAAAGCCACTCAGTCATGTCTGACTCTTTAGAGACCCAACGGGCTGGTCAAGTCCATGGAATTCTCCAGGTCAGAATACTAGAGTGGATGGCCTTTCCCTTCTCCATGGGATCTCCCCAACTCAGGCATCGAACCCAGGTCTCCTGCATTGCAGGTAGATTCTTAACCAGCTGAGCCACCAGGGAAGCCCAGACTGGAGTGGAGAGCCTACCCCTTCTCCAGGGGATTTTCCCGACCCAGGAATTGAACCAGGGTCTCCTGCATTGCAGGTAGATTCTTTACGAACTGAGCTATCAGGGAACCCCACATAGCCCTGCAAAGCCCGCCACATTTACTTTTTGCACTTAGACATGACCTAATGTTTGTTGAAGGAAAGGAATAACCAATCACTTACAAACAGTGGAAAGAATATCCAGCTAATATAGGAGGAGGCTGAGGAACAGATGAGTTTTGGAAGCCTGGGAATTGTATAAACGAGCTAGAATGATCACATTTTGGCAGAGAAATAGAAGAAAAATCTCAGGGTAGAATTTTCTGAGTATGGGGGTAGCAAACACATTTATCTGCTAGAAGTGAAAAGACCAAAGTTACTTTTATAATGAAATCAAATAAATCATGGCACATCCATACTATTAAATAGTACACAGCCTGTAAAACCAATGTAGCAAAACAAAACTCTACACACAGACACAAAAATCCAATAATGATGCTGAAAAACTAAAGTGTAGACATGTACTTATCTATACAGAGAGAAAAAGGAGTAGGATTCCATTCTTGACTGAAATAAGCCAGATGATTTTTTATGCTTGTATGTTTGTAGGTAAAAGAAAACTTTGATTATTCCTAGGAAGTGGAGGGTAATTTATATTTGTCTATATTTTGTAATTTATTTCTTTTTGATTGGAGGATAATTGCTTTATGAGATTTTGCTGGTTTCTGAAACGCATCAACATGAATTAGCCATGGATATATATATATATATATACCCCATTCCATCCCTCCAGGTTATCACAGAGTACCAGGTTTGAGTTCTCTGTATCATACAGCAAATCCCCACTGGTTATCTATTGGATATGGTAATGGGTATGTTTCCAAGTTGCTCTCTCAGTTCGTCCCACCCTCTCTTTCCCCTGCGTGTTCACAAGTCTGTTCTCCTCATCTGCATCTCCACTGTTGTCCTGCAAATCAGTTCTAATGAGATGGATGGACCTGAGCCTATTATACAGAATGAAGTAAGTCCAAAAGAGCAAAACAAATATTGTATATTAATGCATATATATAGACTCTAAAGAGATGAGACTATTCTTCTGTATTGTTTGAATTTTCAACAAGCATTGACTTAGTCTGTAACTTACAGTAAGCAAAAATATTAACATTTAGGTTTAAGATAAGTGAACAAGGTGAGATTAGTTTTCTGGATTAGCTAATGAGACTGGGGCTAAGTTCCATCTGTAGAGTCAGTTCAGGCTGCCTCACTGGGTATAAGGGAGACAAAATGATGGGAGAACAGGAGCCAGGAGCCGAGGGCAGGACAGAGAACCAGGCAAGTTTAAAGAGGGATGATGAGAAGATAAAAATATTGACAGAGCAGATGCCAGCTTCCTATAAGAATTTTCCAAACACAAACAGGAAACCCCCACTATTCTCATTTAAAATCAGGTGAAGAAAAACTTATGATGAAAATAGAGTATATGCAGGTGTAAACTGTGAGTCAGTGACAGATGTTTCTGCAACTGGGCCCTCCAAGGCCTTTCCCTACTATACTCATCTTACCCGGGGGGGAAAAGGAAAGCTTCACTCTAAGCAGATGGGATTGGTCCTATCAGCCTAGACCATAAAGCCTAATATGCAAAGCGCTCTGCTTAGACAGGAAAGAAGTGATCAGACACGCAGGGTTGACGAATGTTTTCCAGACTTGACATGGCATTCCTGTGTTTTGTCCTCAGAGTTGCCCCTTTGGCTTGGTAAACAGCACTCACTGTGAAATCACTCAGGAAAGTTAGTTCACATGTTTGTTTTGTCGATAAGCAGTAGACTGTGTTTCTGGTTGAGTGCCTACATGAAAGTGATGTGCTTTCTGTAACACCACACGTAAGCACGGCAAAATGTTATGGTTAATCTCACTATTCTGGAAAATTCAAACAGTTCTGTCTATTACAGCTGCAGGGCCGCAAACAGCAGCTCTCTGCCCAAGGAGATGACACTGGAGGAGATGAGGCAAGTTATGGAAGAAAGCCTGCGCTTTCCAGGTGGCATTCATGGTCAAGAAACCCCCTGCCGACGCAGGAGACGTGAGAGATGTGGGTTCGATCCCTAGGTCAGGAAGATCCCCTGGAGGAGGGCATGGCAGCCCACTCCAGTATTCTTGCCTGGAGAATCCCATCGACAGAGGAACCTGGTAGGCTACAATCCATAGGGTCACAAAGAGTTGGACACAACTGAAGTGACTTAGCAAGCACGCACAGAAGAAAGTTACCTATTTAAGAAGCCTGAAAGAAAAGTTTGTTTCCATCTTGTACTATCCAGTATTGTTTAATAATTATCTTTTTGAAAAACAAATAATGAGGCACTTGGCAGTCGCTATGACCACTTGGAAAAAAAAAAAAAAACTATTTTCTTTGACACACCAGCACAAATACACACAGAGAAAAATTTTTTTAAGACACATTTTAGTTATTTTTTGGCCATGCTATGTGGGTTATAGGTTCTTATTAATAGGTTCCCCCACCAGGGATTGAACCTGAGCCCTCAGCAGTGAAAGGGTCAAGTCCTAACCACTGGAACACAAAGGAATTCCTCAAGAAAAAATTTAAGGGGCTTATAAATATTCATACACTTTGTCTTGGTGCTTTCATCTGAAAGACCTTCCCTGAAGAAACTGATCATATAAGTCACCACATATTCACATCGGGGTATATATTCCTTCTGGTCTGATTATAATACATTAATTACAACCATGATATGGAAACTTCAGTTTAGAGAAATGGAAATGGTTCTATGTAAATATAATACAGAACATCAGAAAGAGAGGCTATTGTTTTTAAGAGCAATTTTAAGGACATGAAAAATACTCAAGATATAATATTAAGTGTATGGGCAGGAAGCTAAACTCTGATCCTGACATATGAACAAGTATGCACACACAGCGCACCCACAAATGCAAGCCACGTGCATGCACACACACAGACGGTCTCATACTGACATGTAAACATACAAACGCTGAGAGCCTGGGCTCTGAGTCGGCCAGTAAATTGGATGCAAATTCCAGTTACGTCTCTTCCTGGTTGCATGGAGTCTATTTCCATCTTCAAATGGGGATAACCTTTGAGGACTTACTGTTTTAATCAATATGAAATTCTGAGAACAATGCTAGCCCCACAGTCAGTGCTCAATTATTGTTAGACACAGCCTCGTGGATCTGAATGGTTACAAACAACATCTGGAGGGAAATACACCCAATCATCAGAATCGTCTGAGATATGTAGTTTGGTGTAATTTTTTAAATACTTTTGGGGGTTGTTTTTGCAAGTTTCCTGCAGATGGGCATATAAGGCTATTATCATCAGAAGAAGTGTTTCCATATTCTTTGAGAAAATACTGCAGAGAAGAATCAAGGTGAATGGGGGATGTTAATGTGGCAGGCTGGATAGGAGGGGAGTTTGGGGGAGAATGGACACACATTTATGTATGCTTGAGTCCCTTTGCTGTTCACCTGAAACTACCACAACATTGTTAATCGGCTCTACCCCAAAACAAAATTAAAAGTTTAAAAAATATTTTAAAAAAAGATGAACTGGAGATGTCAATTCCCTCTCTGACTCAGTCCATTCAACAGAAGACAGAAGCAACTCTCATCAGTCCAGTTTCTGCATATCTGTAATGCATGTCAAGCTTGAAGATGCTAGCAAGAATATGGGAGATGGTTTCGAAGATAACCTTTAATTATTTTTAAAAGGCCAGATTATTATACCTCTTCAGAGCTAGGTTGCCATCTAAAAAGCGTTCCTAAACTCAGAAGCACCTACTACATCTGAGTGGTCCCCTTCAATGAGAAGAGTGGGTCAGTGCAATTAACTTTACAGAAAAATACAACACAACAAGATGACATACCCACTCTCTGAAGGAAATTCCACATGGCCAAAGATTTTGCTCACAGTAGGAGAGTAGAATTGAATTTAGATATGTTACCTAAGCAGCAGGTCTCTAGTGACTCAGCAGTAAAGAATCCGCCTGCTAATTCGGAAGGTGTGGGAGACACGGGTTTAATCCTTGGGTCTGGAAGATCCCTTGGAATGGAAAGTGGCAACCCACTCCAGTATTCTTGCCTGGGAAACCCCATGGACAGAGGAGATTGGCATACTGCAGTCCATGGGGTCACAAAGAGTCAGACACAAATTAGCAACTGAACAAAAACCACCGAAGCAGCAGATTGACCCAAGATCAGCTGAAGCCAGCTTGAAAGTGAAAGTGTTAGTCACTCAGTCGTGTCTGACTCTTTGCGACTCCATGGACTGTAGCCTGCCAGGCTCCTCTGCCCATGGGACTCTTCAGGCAAGAATACTGGAGCAGGTAGCTTTTCCTTTCTGCACGGTATCTTCCCAACTCAGGGATCAAACCAGGTCTCCAGCATTGCAAACATCTGAGCTACCAGCGAAGTCCATTGCTTTGCATGTGTGTGTGTGTGTGTGTGTGTGTGTGTGCGCGTGCGCGTGTCTGTGTGTATGTGTGTGTTAGTCACTCAGTCTTGTTCGACCCTTTGCAGCCCCACGGATTGTGGAATTCTCCAGGCAAGAATACTGGAGTGGGTACCTGTTCCCTTCTGCAGGGGATTTTCCCAACTCAGGGATCAAACCCGGGTCTCTCTCCTGCATTGCTGGTGGATTCTTTACCATCTGAGCAGAAGCCAGCATAGAAAAAACAAAGCAAGAAAAGCAGGATGATGTTCCGAAGCCTAGGAAAGCTATGACAATAGTGTGGCATCAAACGAGAGATCACGTGAAGGGTGTCCGCGGTGCTCATCCATAACTTCCTAAATGAAATTCAGAGCTAGAGTGTAAGACCACATTGCTGGAGTGTTTATTCATCTTGTGAGTCTCTCCCACATGCCATACAGAAAATAAAACACAGCAAGACCATAACCCTTCAAAAGCTTATTGTCCAATATTTTTCTCTCCTGGTTAATGGTGATTCTCGGAGATTAGAACAGAAGAGGTTATAGGAAAAGGCAAGAGTGCAGACACATTGAGAAAACAATTTCCTAGCAGCTGAGAGGCACAGCCAAGCAGCCCAGTTTGACTTAAGATGCTGCTGCTGCTGCTAAGTCGCTTCAGTAGTGTCCGACTCTGTGCGACTCCATAGACGGCAGCCTACCAGGTTCCTCCGTTCATGGGATTTTCCAGGCAAGAGTACTGGAGTTGGGTGTCATTGCCTCCTCCAGACTTCAGACACTAAAGAGCTGCAATCCAGGTGTGCCAGGGACCAATTGCTTCAGTGAATTGCCAGCGGTTCCAGGTGAAAAGTCGCCACTCTAAGAATCAGACACTAGTCAGAGACTGAAAAGCTACCAAACCTACCCACAAAATGTTACCACTTTCTGCATGCAATGACAAGAAAATCGTTGGAGAAAACTATGAGAGCTTGCAGATCATAAACCTGAGTTTTATCCAGTCAAGATGCTATGACTCAGAGAACTGAGTCTTCTGGCTGCAGGTTATCAGCAGTCTAGAAAGGACTGGGGCCAGAACCTGAATCACATGGGTTTGATTGAAAATACACCATACAATCCTGTGTCGCCAATGGTCTGACTTACTGCTTTAGGTAGGCTGATCATTTTGCAGCCACAGTAATAATGGACTCCACTACAGAAAGCCCCACATTTAAAAATGTGTAAAGTGTATGTTACGTTTCAAATATGATATGGTACTAAACTATTTTTCCAGCAGTCATGTATGGAGGTGAAAGCTGGAACATAAAGAAGACTAAGCATCTAAAAATTAATGCTTTTCAACTACGGTGCTGGAGAAGACTCTTAAGTCTCTCGGACAGCAGGGAGAGCAAACCAGCCCATCCTAAAGGAAATCAACCCTGAAGATTCATTGGAAGGAATGGCACTGAAGCTGAAGCTCCAATACTTTGGCCACCTGATGCAAAGAGCTGACTCATCAGAAAAGACCTTGATGCTGGGAAAGATTGACGGCAAAAGGAGAAGAGGATGAGATGGCAGGATGGCATCCTTGACTCAATGGACATGATTTTGAGCAAACTCTGGGAGATGGTAAAGAACAGGGAAACCTGGCGTGCTGCAGTCCATGGGGTCACAAAGGGTCAGACCCAACTCAAAGACTGAACAATGAACAACAACAGCCTGTAAAAATGAATGCCAAAGAGCCAACATTTCCACTGCTAGCTATGTGCCTAAGAAAAATTAAATCGTAACCTACGCCAAAACTTGTACATGAATGGTGATAACAGAACGATACGTAACAGTCCCGAACGAGGGAACGATGTGAAACTCTATCACGTAGTTGACTGGAAAAGGAAAACGTGGAATGCCCCACATGCTGGGAGCTCAGTCGTGTTGAACTCTTTGCAACCCCATGGACTGTAGCCCACCAGGTTCTTCTGTCCATGGAATTTTCCAGGCAAGAATACTGGAGTGGATTACCATTTCCCATTCCAGGGGATCTTCCCGACCCAGGGATGGAACTCGCATCTCCGGCATCGGCAGGGAGATACTTCACCACAGAGTCAGCTGGGACACCCCGGCAGTGATGGTGGGGACCCCAAAAGTAAGAAGAGAGTTCTTTATATATGAAGCTTTTCACCCGCTAGGTTCCCCTTATGCTGACATAAATGGGAAGCTTTGGTAGCTGAGTTATGGTAAATAAAAAAGTAAAAGAGCTATACAAAACCTAATCTGAACTTGATATTGTTGCTCAACAGTCTGAACCCAAAGCACATTTTTAGTTTGAAATGCACTGATTACCCAGATAGCTTGCTGCCACTTATGTAGTCACAAAACAACTAACTCTGCAATAAACTTAAATATCTTTCACTATTTATAGTAATAAATTACTTTATAATTTATATTATCCATCATCAGAAATTACCTACTCATTTATATTACTTATATTCTATTACTTACTAACAGTATTAGTGTAGGCCTGGCTCCAAGCTGACATCCCCAGTGTGCTGTGCACACCCTTGAACAGTTCCCAGAGACAATGCCCATGCTTCCTTCACCCAAAAATATTTTAATAGAACTTCCTATTCCTTTCCCGTTGTGTTTCCAAAGTGAAAGCAGTTCAGTCAGAGAGCTAAGGTGGGTTTTTCCAGGATTGCTCTTTCTCCAAAGAGGAGACTAAATGGGAGACCTAAGGGANCCTTTCCCGTTGTGTTTCCAAAGTGAAAGCAGTTCAGTCAGAGAGCTAAGGTGGGTTTTTCCAGGATTGCTCTTTCTCCAAAGAGGAGACTAAATGGGAGACCTAAGGGGCATAAAGGTGGCTAGTGGCATCTGTAAATACTGTGTCCATGCACTTGGACATGTCACTTAAACCACGTATGCATAATGCTTAGAAGACTAAGAATCTAGTGCTCCATGTCAGCCAAAAAGAATATTTTCTACTGTATCCACCCTTGATTCTGAAACATGCTCCTCTGGGGTCTGAGAATTCCCCCAAGGACCACAGTTCAGTTTAGCCTCTGTCACCCAACAGCTGCACGATGGCTTGAATCAGCAGTCCCTGGTCCACTTCTTAGCCTTTAAACATGTCTCACCCGCCTGCTCCACTGTCCCCACAGCAGGAGGTAATGAGTGCTGTGATGATCAAATTAGCACTGCAGACCATAAACGAGTTTTGTTTTCCCCTAATAACAATCTTCTATAAATCTCTAGCCAGCACATCTTTACAAATCAGTTCTTGGACCACCAAGCAAGTTTCTTAACCCATGGGGGCATTTTCAGGACAGGACCCACCCTGCACAAGAGTTTTTCAAAGAAATTTCAAGGACGAGGAGCCCAGGGTTGTTAGCTAAGCACAACTCAGTCCTAACACACAGCTGCTTCTTTTCCTGTAGCCATTCCCTCTAGAACTCTGCCTCTGAGCAGGCTGGCACTGCCTTCAGCAGCCCTGATAAATTAAAGGCAGGCCTGCTCCAGTCCAAGCGGGCCCCACACATGGCCTGCCAGACAGTCCTCCGCACCGTCTACAGCGAGAAAAATCGTTATATTTATTTGCGGTAACCCACATGCTTAAAACGTGGGCATCCCTGGTGGCTCACATGGCAAACCATTTGCCTGCAATGTGAGAGACTCAGGTTCAGTCCCTGGGTTGGGAAGATCCCCTGGAGAAGGGAATGACAACCTACTCCAGGATTCTTGCCCCTTAGAATACCATGGACAGAGGAGCCTGGTGAGCTTCAGTCCATGGAGTGGCAAAGAGTCCAACATGACTGAACAACTAACACACACACACACACAGGGACCCAGATGTCTCAATCCATTTCTTTTGGTCCATTCTTTTCACTGAATGTCAAGACTCATGAAGAAGGAGTCACAAAACACCCCCAATCTTTCCGATAATAAATAAAGTGACTTCGCTCACAGCCAAGGATTAATTGGTTCCATGTAAACATACAATCACACAGCAACAAAGGACTTTGATATCTTATCTCATCTGTCAACACTTCTCTGGAATTTTTAGAAGTGGCATGTTTCAACCTCACCCTCAGTTTCAGAAGAGATGCTACAACTTTATCTCCAATTCCACCATGCAAATTGAATTATTCCACAGGTCTTTCCAACAACTTCTGGAATCAGACAGCTGTGAGTTTGAATTCATTCTAACTTCTAGCATGAGAATGCTGGAAGTTTCCTAACCTTGGCCAACTTTCTTTTCTCATCTAAAACACTAGGGCCATTGAATTGTCATGGTCTGTGTGGGAAACAGATAAGCTCGTGCTTTTAATGTTCCCAAAACATCAGGCGTGTATTGATGGTCCAGGTTGAATGTCCTTCTCTCCCTGCTCCAGCCACTGTTCTGGTTGAATCGTGACTGGTTTTCTCTTTTCATTCCATCCATAAAGAAGGCTGAGCACTGAAGAACTGATGCTTTTGAAGTGTGGTGCTGAAGAAGAGTCTTGAGAGTCCGCTGGACTGCAGGGAGATCAAACCAGTCAATCCAAAAGGAAGCCAACCCTAAACATTCACTGGAAGGATTGATGCTGAAGCTGAATCTCCAACAGTCTGGCCACGTGATGTGAAGAACTGACTCCTTAGAAAAAGACCCTGATGCTGGGAAAGATTGAAGGCAACAGGAGAAGAGGGCAGCAGAGGATGAGATGGTTAGATAGCATCACTGACTCAATGGAGGTGAATTTGAGCAAACTCCAGGAAATAGTGAAGGACAGGGAAGTCTGGCATGCTGCAGTCCGTGGGGTCACAAAGAGTTGGACACGACTTAGCAACTGAACCACAACAACAACAACATTCTCAACATGGCTTAAACATGCCTGTCCCGACCCTCTGCATGTGATCCTGTGGACAGTCCCTGAGCATGGCTGGCAAGACACAACACTATCTTACTCCAAACCCTGCCTCTCCTTCCAACAGGCACCTCATATGATTGAGTATTCTTGATACACTAGCGTGTTCATACCTACACACCCCTTTCCCTCTTTATGCTTAGAACACTTTCTTCCAACCACAACTTTCCATCTACAACTCCTCCTATCCTGAGAAGACTGACAACAGATGTATCTGTAAAAGTGTGGTGATTCACCCAATCTCTTTCCCCACAAGAATGAGATCTTCCTTCAACCTTGACACTGAAAAGCCACTGCATATACCCTTTATCCTTCCACTTGCAAAGGGATATAATTTTTTCATGGATATCGCAACAGGCCACGGGCAGAGATCGTCTTATTAGTAGACTTCTTTTTTTTTTTTTTTAACACAATAGAGAACTTAGATACTAAACACAAGGGAGATAGTGTTTGTGGGATAAAAGAAGAGGGACAGGCATGGCTGATAAGCCCAGCTTCTGGGTCGGGCTTCCAGAGTTCCTGCCCCGTGCTGGCTGAGTGACTCTGGGCAAGTTATGCAACCTCTCTAAAGCTCAACTGCCTCATTATGAAATGTGGATATTAACTGTACTTTCCCCGTGGGTTGCTGTGAAGATTATAATATTGAATTCTTTACATGCATCATCTCACACTGACTAGCATGCAATGATTAACACACATCTGCTGTCACATTGTAATGAAAACGGGAACACCTCATTTCAAGCCATATCATACTCTGTTGAAAAATGGGTCAATCTTTCTCACTGAGTGTTCCCTATCAGTGCTTAGAGGTTTAAGCCTTTGAAACAAACAACTTAATAAAACAGAAGAAAAGGATGAGAGAAAAGAGTAACAGAAACTTTACACATACAGCTCTCCTCTCTGCTACTGGAAACACAGTAAAGTGGAACAAGGCATTTCCATCCAAGTTCTAAGGCAGGTTCTGTGTCTTACTGTGAATCCTCCTTAGAAGACATATATACGGCCTTTATGTTAATTTCCTCAACCATGAAACCCAGGGTGGTCATATTTCCCTTAACCATGGTGATACATGTTTTCATTTAGCTACCTGTCATAAGGTTAAACTAAGTAGGAACACAAATGATTTTTTTTTCTTCTAATCAAAGTCATAAATATAAGGAAAGCTGAGCACCAAAGAATTGATGCTTTTGAACTGTGATATAGGAGAAGATTCTTGCGAATCCCTTGGACTACAAGGAGATCAAAACAGTCAATCCTAAAGGAAATCAGATCTGTCTAAAATATCTGATAGAGAGAGGAGAGTGAAAAAGCTGGCTTAAAACTCAACATTCAAAAAACGAAGATCATGGCATTTCATTTCATCACTTCATGGCAAATAGATGGGGAAACAATGGAAACAGTGACAGACTTTATTTTCTTGGGCTCCAAAATCATTGAGGATGGTGACTGCAACCATGAAATTAAAAGACACTTGCTCCTTGGAAGAAAAGCTATGACCAACCTAGACAGCACATTAAAAAGCAGAATCATTACTTTGTCAACAAAGGTCCATACAGTCAAAGCTATGGTTTTTCCAGTAGTCATGTATGAATGTCAGAGTTGGACCGTAAAGAAGGCTGAGTGCCAAAGAATTGATGCTTTTGAATTGTGGTATTGNATATTAAAAAGCAGAATCATTACTTTGTCAACAAAGGTCCATACAGTCAAAGCTATGGTTTTTCCAGTAGTCATGTATGAATGTCAGAGTTGGACCGTAAAGAAGGCTGAGTGCCAAAGAATTGATGCTTTTGAATTGTGGTATTGGACAAGACTCTTGAGAGTCCCTTGGACTGCAAGGAGATCAAACCAGTTAATCCTAAAGGAAATCCTGAATATTCATTGGAAAGACTGATGCTGAAGCTGAAACTCCAATACTTTGGCCACCTGATGTGAAGAGCTGACTCATTGGAAAAGACCCTGATGCTGGGAAAGACTGAAGGCAGGAGGAGAAGGGAACGAAGGAGGATGAGATGGCTGGATGGCATCAGTGACTCAATGAACATGAATTTGAGCCAGCTCTGGGAGATGGTGAAGGACAGGAAATCCTGGCGTGTTGTAGTTCATGGGGTCAAAAAGAGTCAGACATGACTGAATTACTGAACAATAACAACACACACACACACACACACACACACACACACACACATATGAAAGTGAAAGTGTTAGTTGCTCAGTCGTATCTGATTCTTTGTGACCCCCGTGGACTGTAGCCCACCAGGCTCCTCTTTCCATGGGGTTCTCCAAGCAAAAATAGTTTTTGTGTATATATACTGTTTGTGTATATAGTGTTTGTATATATGTGTGTGTGTATATGTATATGTATACACACACACACACACACACACACACTTGTGAGACTCTGTTTGCACACATCAGGAAGCAAAGCAGGTTCTCTATGCCCTGCTTGCTATCGCATATTGGTTCCTTCACAGAATTTGAGTAATACTTAGAAATGGCTTCACAGAGAAATAGTCTCACCAAAGATCCAAGATTCTGCAGGAACCCCACATTATGGGCCATCCTGCGTGCTCTCACAAAAAATCTTCCCTGTCACCCAGGGGCCATATGTGTATATATATACACACACACATATGAGAAAAACAGGACTAAAATTTTAGCTTAGGCACCCATAAATTTCTAATATGAGTGACAAATCTCTAACCCAAAGCTAAATCATTTATAAGACTTAATAACAGCTTGAAATCTCTAACACTCTATCACTAGATTCCATATTTAATCAAATCATCTTGAAAGGTGTATTTGCAATGATGAGTGACAAGAAGTCTCCTCTGATAAAGGATCATTTCAGTGTCCCACTGGCACAAAATTTCAAGACAAATAATTTCCCCCTATTAGGAAGAACTCATGATTAGACTAACCTCTCATACCTGGTTCTTGAGATCACAGAATGAAAATAATCACCAATGAATGAACAAACACTAAGGCCTTTCAGGTGGACCATCTCAGGTGACCTCTGAGGGTTAACTCAGGTAAGGGGGATACTGGCATCCCAACTGTAAACCAACAAGCGATGAGCTTGCTTCACTGTCTCCTTCTTTCTAACAGGTGTAAGATTCCAGAAGGGATTATCCGGCCACCCAGAAAAAGGGTGAAAGGAAAGGAACTAGTTCCCGGGCATGTTCTTTCCCTGATGTAATAAGGAGCCATGAGTTTTGGTGCAACTTCTAGGGTTACAGAAGGCTAATCAAGATGTTCATTGTTTTATCCACCCTGAAACAACAGGCCCAGGCAGCCAACTCAGGATCGTCCTTGGAGGCTCTGTTTGCACACGTCAGGAAAAAGAGCAAAGTGTTTTCAATGCCCTGCTTGTTATGGCATTTTGGTCCCTTCAGAGAATTTAAGTAACACTTAAAAATGGCTTCACAGATAAATAGTCTCACCAGAGACCCAAGATCTGCAGGAATCCGAGACTGCGAACCATCCTGTGCGCTCTCACAAAAACTTTCCCTATTATCCAAGGGCCATGATGTTTCTAACTCAAGGCAGGTCAGTCTTTTCATTTATATGACAGCACCTTTCTTAATTTTAAGCCATCGTGGTGGTGGTATAGTCACTAACTCGGGTCCAACTCTTGCAACCCCATGGACATTTTAAGTCATATTTAAAGGTGAGTGTCTGAAGGCCCAGGAAAGTATTCCTTCCAAACCTGGTCACTTCCCTTCATTCTCATTAAGTAGAATGATATATAATGTATAAAGCCAATGAGGTTCTACTGGAGAGACATAGTGAGAAGAATACAGTGCTGGAGCTGGGCAGCCCTGAACCAAACACAGAACTGCAGTTATGCCAGCTCTGTAAGGCGAAATAAGGATATCCGTGCTTGCCTCACTGGGCAATTGCAAGGGCTTCCCTGGTGGCTCAGACGGTGAAGTATCTGCCTGCAATGCGGGAGACCTGGGTTCAACCCCTGGGTCGGGAATATCCCCTGGAGAAGGAGATTGAAACCCACTCCAGTACTCTTGCCTAGACAATTCCATGGACGGAGGAGCCTGGTGGGCTACAGTCCATGGGATCGCAGAGAGTCAGACACGACTGAGTGACTTTCACTCACTCAAATGAGCTAATATGTGCAAGGTCACCAGGGTGCCTGCTGCTCAGCTAAGGGTCAGTAATCATGAATTAGTTTGCATGGTCTTTTACATGGGGGGCTCTGAATATTCTAGATTCTCTTCCATATCACCCATCATTCCTTACTGTTGAACACATCACCTGGGGGACATGTGGACAGACAGTGTCTGCAAGAGGGGCCCCAATGTGGCTCCCGTAATCACACACTGCCTGCAACTTACATGCTCACATGACAGGCCAGCAGGAGACAGGAACCCATGCAGACTCAGTTGTGTCTGACTCTTTGTGACCCCGTGGACCCCACCAGGCTCCTCTGTCCATGGAATTCTCCAGGCAAGAATACTGGAGTGAGTTGCCATGCCCTCCTGCAGGGGATCTTCCCAACCCAGGGATTGAACCCAGGCCTCCTGCATTGCAGTCAGATTCTTTACCATCTAAGCCAACAGCAAAGCCCACAGGAACCAACAGGCCAGCAGAAATGACCCAAAATGGTGAACTTCTGGTGTCTCTCTTTACTCATCAGGAAAAAATTAAGACTGAGTTTCTAATTCCCCATCAAGGAGCTAAGACATGTCCCCTGTTTTAACTAGTCAGAGAAATGGAAATGGGAAAAAGAATTTGTTAGAAATCAAACTAACAGACCATAGTTAAAATGACACTATCAAATCATCTCTGTCTCAAAGGGCATTGCATGCCCAACAGCAGAAATTGTCCATATAGATACATCTTCCTGATGGCAATTGCTTCCTCATCATTAAGTTTAGCAAAGTAATGGATATCTATTTATAATATCAAAAGGAGAGCATAACACGGGTTTTAAAAACGTTGTCCAGTGAGAATAGTCTCATAAAGACTCTACCCTAGATTTATTAAAAAATAAATATAATAATGAAGCCTCTAAAAGTAGGAAGCTAAAAATATATCCTCAGATAAGAACCAAATTACACTCAGTTGATGTTCAAATCAGGTGAGACTTTAAAGTACTTCTCCTTTGGGGGCAAAAGGAGAAACACTTATTTTTTTTTTTCTTTTCAATGAAAGGAATTATAGATATCAAAAGTAATATGTTGGGCTTCCCTGGTGGCTCAGTGGTACAGAGTCCGCCTGCCATCGTAGGGGGCATGGTTCGACCCCTGGTCCAGAAGATCCCACATGCCATGGAGCAACTAAGCCCACAAGCCACAACTTCTGAAACCTGTGGGCTGCAGCTATGAAGCCCTTGCTCCCTAGAGTTCATATTCCACAAGAGAAGCCACCCTAACGGGGAGCGCATGCACCGCAGTGAAAATTGGCCCCATTTGCTGCAACTAGGGAAAAGCCTGTGCAGCAATGAAGACCCAGTGAAGCCAAAAATAAATGAATACAATTTTTAAAAATAATAGTTTTATTTATACAGATGCTTAAGGCACCAAATTTAAACATTAAATATGTGTTGGATATGTAGAGACTACATAGCAATAAACTACATTTTGCAAACAATTCAAAGAACTTTACACCATATTAAACGAGCTTAAAACCAAATTTGGGGAGAATAAACATATGCATACCTTGGCTACTAAGAACTGATTAAAAAAATCATTTGAAAAAGCATACAGAAAATATTTATAGTGCTAACACTTAAACCAGAACTGTTTAAGTGTTAGATAGTGTTAGATATGAGTGTCCTCATATCTAGAGGACAGGCAGACAAGATATAAAGAAATTAGCCAAATGGAAGTAACTTTTTTGTGGTACACAGATTCTCCCTCCCAATCACTGCTATATACAAAGTTAGAATCTCAAAGAAGTTTCTGAGTTATGACAGAACAAAAGAATTAAACTTAAAGGTCTTTAAGTAAAGGTTAGGTGTTCATCGTCATGAAATTTGGAAAATGGAAAAGAAGATATTCTAGAATGAGAAACATGGGTACTATCAACATTACCATCGAATAAACACTGCATACCAGAGGTTTTTTAATCTCAGTATTACTGGCATTTGGATGGGGGGTGGGGTTTTGGAGGTGCTGTCTGAGCACTGGCGGGTGTTTAGCAGTATCGCTCGCCTCTACCCAGAGATGCCAGGAGCTCAAGATAATAAAAGTAAGATTAAGAAAAGACATTACATTGCTGACAAGGTCTGAATAGTCAAAGCTACGGTTTTTCCAGCAGTCATGTGTAGATGGACCATAAAGAAAGCTGAACGCCAAAGAATTGATGCTTTTGAATTGTGGTGTTGGAGAAGACTCTCGAGAGTCCCTTGGACAGCAGGAAGATCAAACCAGTCAATCCTCAAGGAAATCCATTCTGAATATTCATTGGAAGGACTGATGCTGAAACTGAAGCTCCAATACTTTGACCACCTGACGGGAAGAGCTGATTCATTAAGAAAGACCCTGATGCTGGGAGAGATTTGAAGACAAGAGAAAAAGGGAACAACAGAGGATGAGAAGGGTGGATGGCATCACTGACTCAATGGACATGAGTTTGAGAAAGCTCCGGGAGATAGTGAAGGACAAGGAAGCCTGGTGTGCTGCAGTCCATGGGGTCAGAGAGTCAGACACAACTGAGCGACTGAACAAGAATAAGATAATAATCTTGACAATCAAAATGTCTCTTACTGTTGTTTAGTTGCTCAGTTGTGTCCAACTCTTTTGTGACCCCATAGACTCTAGTTTAACAGGCTCCTCTGTCCATGGAACTTTCTAGGCAAGAATGCTGGAGTGGGTTGCCATTTGCTTTTCAGGGGATCTTCCCAACCCAGAGATGCATTGGCAGGCAGATTCTTTATCACTGAACCACCAGAGCAGCACCAAATATCTCTAGATATTGACAAATATCCCTGGTTTAGGGAGGTGGGTGGGGGTGCAATTCACCCTCCCTCCCAATCACTGCTACATACAAAGTTAGAATCTCAAAGAAGTTTCTGAGTTATGACAGAACAAAAGAACCAAACTTAAAAAGGGAACATTTCAATCTTTTCTTCATACTTCAATTTTCTTGTCTACTTACTACGCCAATAGGATCCTGTGAATAGAATGTGCTACACGTATTAATCAAAACTATTTCCTGAGTCCCTACAACACACAATTTCACCACAATGAAACGTGGGTTTCACAAAATAGTTACATAATGGAAGCCAGATAAATGTGCTTGTTACCACAGTAACGGATAGAACAGTTTGGTAAATGAAATGAATACTGTCAAAATTTGTAAGCAAAGCCTACATCTAAGCCACTGCAAAAACATGAACAAAAACCCTGGATGTCCAAAGGAAGTGTACTTTGATCCCTTAGCTACTTGACAGCTTCGGTTTTGCT
>SJYV01024110.1:7184-37214 GCA_006410875.1 Neotragus pygmaeus | reverse complement strand
GAGAAAAAGAAGGAATAATTGCAGTACAATGCTAAACGGAATTAGCTTCTGTATCTGGTGTTGAAGATTTTGTTTTGTTTTAATCACTTATCACCAGGCTCTGGCCTGTCTTTCCTTGAAAATTCTGAAAGAGATATCTGTTATAAGGAGACTTCCCACTCTGTGATGCCTTTCCACAGAAACTCATAAAGTTCTTATGTAAAAACATGTAAATCAGTGATGTTTCTTCTCTATCCTCAAATCAGATTTGTGCTAAAAAGACAAAGCCGGAAGGCACCAAGTAATTTCAAAAAGACAAACAGGAGGGGGAGCTACACACGGAAGAAAGAGCAGAAATACATTATGCCCCACTACAGCAGGAAAGAGAGAACATTAGGTCAACTCCTGAGGAATACTATGTTTTTATATACAAAGTTTTATTAGTACTAAAAATTTCTGAAAACTGCAGTTACATAATGAAGTCTGTGTAGCAAATCAGTCTTGTTTGGGACATTTCACAGACAAAAATATTTTTCAAACCTACCTGTGTCTCGAGATGTTCCCATACCATACATACCATATATGCCATATATACATACATACCACACATACCACACTATAAGAAAGAATCCTCGACCCACTAACTTCTGGAAACAATACTTGTGTCTCTCCATCCCACTTTTTCTCACCTCCCATTCACTTCTAGATGTAATGTAATTATGCTTCACCTTCTTTCTCACCCATTTGAATGCAGGTAAGTGTTTAATCCGGGGGAGGGGACAGTATCCTGATTTGTAACACTGTAGTGCATGAAAATTCCACCATGACTGATTTCAAGCCACTAACTTGATGCTGCTGGATGAAGGGTTGGGACGGAATGTGCACAACGGATTCCTGCAGGTACCAGCATCTCTAACACACCTCTGACTTCTCTACTGTAACTGTCCTCACCTGGGTACTGTGCAAATCCCAGGGGCCTCCTAAGGGACAAAATCAAACCCTCAATTCCTGTCTCTATGTGATGATTCAGACAGCATTGGGCACTGCCTTATTTGTGGACCATCTCCTTTGGTTTTCCCTCAATGTTTCTGGCAGTCACTTCTCTTCCTGGGCTTCCCATAGCCCCTGCTCACACCCAGGTTGAAGTTCCTTACTCCCTTCCATTTCCACTCCTTATTTTCCCAGCCTCACACCCACTGCCATATATTTTAGGCTCCTCAAACACAGCAAGTCCAAACACAGCATCATATTGTCTCCTTTTACCCTGTTACTTCCCTAGCACACATTTTTCACTAAATTTCTAGTCATATTATTTAAAATATTTTAAAACCTAGCCATTCCTTTCTAGCCTCACTGTAATCCCATGGCCATGCCACAGCTCTCCTGAGCTTCGTGGGTGACACTGTAACTGAGCAAAACCCTCTGACAGCCTGTCCCCCACCCTACATCCTCTGCATGGGGCCCAGAAAGTGCCTATGACATAAGATGCTCCATTTTGCACCATTTTAAGAAGACTCAAGGAGATGGAAACAAATTGACCCTGGAGCTGAAGATGAATTATACCTAAAATAATCAAGAAGATGCTGATCAGACCACTGCATGATCAATTCCAAGAGGACTGTCAGAGCTGACTGCTGTTCTGCTTGTAGTGCCCTCCTTCCACCTACACACTTCTGAAATGCCCCTTTAAAAGCTCTTGCTCCCTGGTTGGCAGCTGGGAGTTGGCTTTTGGATATGCATCCACCTTCTCCCCAGATTGCTGACTTCCTGCACAAAGCAAGCTTTCCTTTCCAGTTTTCCAGGATTGGCTTTCAAGGGGCAAGCAGCCAAACCTAAGTTCAATAACAATATCTTTCTTTTAGTTTCTTTCTAGTTTCTTTAACCTTCAAGTTATCTTTCAATTATTTTCTACTTTTTTTTTCCATTTCTCCTACACAGCAAAATATTAATTTCAATTAGTTTAAGGCATCTTATTAACTCCCTAGTCAGTGTCCTAGGGGAGCCATGTACCAGACTAACACTAGCTTTTAGCTCCTGGATAGACCATTATTGGCCCTGCCTCCTTGTAATGTGGAACAGAAAAAGAAATAAGACATATTAACATAGAAATAGATAAATATTGCCCAGTTTTTCCCATTCTGAGTAGCAGGAAGTTGACTGAAAATATCATGAATATGAAAATTTGGCACAAATCTTATATTAATTTCCTATTGCTGCCATAGCAAATTACTACAAACAGTGACTTACAACACACATTTATTCTTTTATACTTACGCCAGCAGAAATCTAAAATGACAGAAAGGGCTACATCCTTTGAAGAATTTAGTGGAGAATCTGTCTCCTAGTCTTTTCCAGCTTCTAAGAGGCTGCCCACATTTTCTGATGGCTGGCCCCAAATCACTCTAATCTCCACTTCCATTGCCATTACATCCTCTTTCTGACTCTTACTTTGCCTGATTTTCTTTATAAAGATGCTTGTATTATGTTGAGCCCACCCAGATAATCCAGGATAATCTCTGCACATTAAAAATTTTAACTAAATCATTCTGCAGAGTCCCTTTTGACATGCTCTGGTGATTAGGACATTGCTTTTGGAGGGACATTCCTCCCCGCCAACAAGAGCATTGTTAAGAGCATTGGCTCTAGGTTATCCTGCCTAAATCCAAATCCTTCTCCTATCAATTATTAGCTATAAATCTTAGGGGGAAATGGTTTTCGTGCCTTCCATTTTCATCTGTAAAATGTAGATATAAAAAGCATCAATTTCACCGAGCTTTATCAGGAATAAATGAAGCGATACGAGTAAAGTATAGAACAGTTAGTAACATACAGGTAGTAAAAATGGTATCCACTCAGATCATTTATTTTTGTCTAGAACAGTATCTGTAGGGGGTATTTAATTAAGGACATTATCCTAATAACAAAATCAATATGTTCAGAATGACAAGTTCTGAGCTGGAACCATGAGGAATCATATTTCTCTTGCTGCATAACTCATTTTTCTCTACATAACAGCTGAAAAGAATATACACTGGAATATTTGACTAACAATGGCCAGTTTTCCATGACTCATAAGAAATTGATAAGCACTTTATCCAATGTAGTTGGTCATGGTTGTCTTTCCCAAGATTCTAATATCTCCCTTCTATAAGCCTCTTGTTTCTATAAGCCTTCTATAAGCCACAAGTATTGATTGGCAAATGCACTTGAATATGGGTGCTTTTTCCTATTCTCTGCCAACATGGGCATTCAGTGTTTAACGTAAATATAATCTTTATCAATTGACACCCATAAGGAATTGCTTTTGTTGTATACCTCTCAAAATGTTAGATGGGTGCTTTGTGTTTTCAACCCCAGGATTGAGTATGAGGATCTTTGAGTATAAGATCCTTTGTCTCCATTGTGTATATGTACCATTGTGTATTACTCAGCCTTTAAAAAGAATACATTTGAATCAATTCTAATGAGGTGGATGAAACTGGACCTGATTATACAGAGTGAAGTAAGCCAGAAAGAAAAACACCAATACCGTATACTAACACATATATATAGAATTTAGAAAGATGACAACGATAACCCTGTATGCAAGACAGCAAAAGAAGACACAGATGTATAGAATAGTCTTTTGGACTCTGTGGGAGAGGGAGAGGGTGGGATGATTTGGGAGAATGGCATTGAAACATGTATAATATCATGTAAGAAACGAATTGCCTGTCTAGGTTCAATGCAGGATACAGGATGCTTGGGGCTGGTGCACTGGGATGACTCAGAGAGATAGTATGGGGAGGGAAGTGGGAGGGGGGGTTCATGATTGGGAACACATGTATACCCGTGGCGGATTCATGTTGATGTATGGCAAAACCAATACAGTATTATAAAGTAAAATTTAAAAAAAAAAAGATCCTTTGTCTCTAACTCATGTTGCCAGTTACAGGACATAATAATTTGCCTACTCAGGTGAAGACAGGGATCTTTTGTAGAACAATCACTTCTCAGTTGCTTCTTGATCTGGAAATGGGCCTTCTTACTCCCTTTCTTGCTCAGCAAATAGCACAGTGTGAGCCTCCATATTCATAGACCATTTCCTCTGTTTAAAATATACTACTGATCCTTCCTTATCTCCTAAACTCACTAATCAACTCAACTTCCCTTTCTCTGGATAATTTTTAGGACCTCCAGGATGAATTTTTCTCTCTTGAGAGTTTCTCACTATGTACTCTGATAGAGAAATTCTCACAATGTATAGTCATGATTTGTTTACCCAGTCTCCTAGCTCTCTCTATTGTATATAATCCCCAGACAGGGAGTTAGTCTGCTTTACCTTGGAACTCACCAAATTTTGACACAGAATGTTATAGGTATACTTACTTACTTATTGAATGAACAAAGGCAAAGTTCAGAAATGGAAAGAGTACTGAACTCTCAAAAAGTTTGCTGTGATCAAATGCATATTAGAAAAATAAAGTATAGAGAAAATGTTAAATAAGCTACTGAAATTTTGTGTGTTGGAGTGTTCCATTTTCTTTGAGTATCTATAAGCTCTTTTAGGAGTGTTTCAAAAATTATTTTTCAACTTAAAATGATTTTTGTTTATTCTTGATTTCATTCATTCATTCAAAAGTTATTTATTGCAAACTGTACATTAAACAACATCATACTATCAGTTCATTGGTTAAAAAGTTCATTTGGGTTCTTTTTGGCCCACCCAGTATTAATTCAGGTTTATATAATGCTGTTATTAACATATTATTATACTGAAGTTACCTGAAAATATTAATAAAGTACATAATATTCTGCTGCTTAAGATAGTAGTGAAAGCTACTGTGCATTAGGGCTTATGAAGAACTTAGCTAGTTCAGGTTAACTGTCTTGATTATTGTAGCTATGTATGGCATAGATTTGATATCCTGCATTAATTATTTTGAGTTAAGTTGAAAATATAGATCTAGTGGGTTTGTAAAAAAGATACTCTCTTTCCTTAAAGGCTCTTTAATTTTTTTTGAATTTTATTTTTTAAACCAAATATAAGTACAAACTATATTAACCAAATAGATGGAAAAAAATGAGTGTTTTTGAATGAATATAAATATTTCAACATAAGCAAATTAGTACTTCATATATAAAGAAAATGTGGACATGGTCCTCTCATTGTGGATATAGGTACTATGATGAAATCATATTTGTTGGTTAATAACTTATATAGGTAGGAAGTTAAAAGTAAGTGATAAATGAAACTCTCTGATGCAGGCATTCACTTAAAATTTTTTGAAAACATCAAAAGATTGGTTCAAGATCATGGACTAGAAGGACATTGCACTTCTCTTCCTGCAAGAGTACCCAAATCACAACTAGTCATTGAATGACCATCAATAGGAGGAGGCTGGAACCCACCAAAAAATGATACCCCACATCCAAAGCCAAAGGAAAAGCCACAGTGAGATAGTAGGAGGGGTGTAATCATGCTAAAATCAAATCCCATACTCGCTGAGTGGGTGACCCACAAGCTGGAGAACAGTAATGCCAAGAAGTTCTCCCACTGATGTGAAGGTACTGAGCCCCATGTCAGCTTCCCAGCCTGGAGGTCCAGCAAAGAGACTAGGAATCCCCAGGGAATCTGACTCTGAAGGTTAGTGGGATTTGATTACAGAATTCCCACAGGGCTAGGGGAAACAGAGACTCCATTCTTAGAAGGCACAAACAAAATGTTGTGTGGACCAAGACCCAGGGGAAAGGAGCAGGGATCCCACAGGGGACTGACTCAGACCTACCTGCTAGTGTGGCAGGGTCCCCTATGGAGGTATGGGTCAGCAGCGGCCTGCTATATGGATGGGGGCACTGATGGTAGCAGTCTGGGGAGGTACCCCTTGGTGTGAGTCTTCTTGGAGGTCACCATTAGCCCTACCATACAGCCTATAGACTCCAAGCTTGCACAGGCCAAGCAACTCACAGTAGACAACTGGATTAAAATTTTACTGTGTGTGGCCTGCCCACATGAGCAAGACCCAGTTTTTCCCACCAACAATCTCTCTTATCAGGAAACTTGCACAAGCCTCAGCCTCATCCACTGGAGGGTAGACAGGAGAAGCCAGACGTACAACTCCACAGTCTCCAGAACAAAAACCAAAATCACAGATGTTAATCAAAATGAAAAAGCAGAGTTATAGCCTAAACAAAGGAACAAAATAAAACCCCAGAAAAAAGCAATTAAATGCAGTAGAGATAGGCAAATTTCCAGAAAAAAATTCAGTATAACGATAGTGAAGATGATCCAAGATCTTGGAAAAAGAATGGAGAAAATGTAAGAAATGTTTACCAAAGACCTAGAAGAACTAAAGAACAAATAAACAGAGATGAACAATACACTAGAAGGGATCAATAGCAAAATAACTGAAGCAAAGGAATGGATAAGTGACCTGGTAGACAACATGGTGAAAATCACTGCTGCAGAAAAATAGAAGAAAGAATGAAAAGAAATGAAGACAGCCTAAGAGACCTCTAGGACACCATTAAATGCACCAACATTCTCATTATAAGGCTCTCAGAAGGAGAAGAGAGAGAAAGGATCCCAAAAAATATTTAAAGAGATAATAGATGAAAATTTCCATCATATAAGGAAAAGAAACAGTTGACCAAGTCCAGGAAGCACAAAAATCCAAGGCAGGCTAAATTCAAGGAAGAGCACACATAGTAAACAAACTAACAAAAACTAAAAACAAAGATAAAATATTAAAAGCAACAAGGAAAAAATGACAACATATAAGAGAACTCCTGTAAGGTTATCAGCTGATTTCTCAACATAAACTCTACAAGCCAGAAGGGAAGTGAAGTAAAAGTCACTCAGTCATGTCCGACTCTTTGTGATTCAATGGACTACATGGTCCATGGAATTCTCCAGGCNGACAACATATAAGAGAACTCCTGTAAGGTTATCAGCTGATTTCTCAACATAAACTCTACAAGCCAGAAGGGAAGTGAAGTAAAAGTCACTCAGTCATGTCCGACTCTTTGTGATTCAATGGACTACATGGTCCATGGAATTCTCCAGGCCAGAATACTGGAGTGGGTAGCCTTTCCCTTCTCCAGGGGATTTTCCCAACCCAGGCAGATTCTTTACCAGCTGAGTCATCAGGGAAGCTCAGTGAAAGTTGTGTCTGACTCTTGTGAACCCATGGACTATAAAGTCCATGGAATTCTCCAGGCCAGAATACTGAAATGGGTAGTTGTTCCACTCTCCAGGGGATCTTCCCAATCCAAGGATCAAACCCAGGTCTCCTGCATTGCAGGTAGACTCTTTACCAGCTGAGCCACCAGGGAAGCCCAAACAATGGAATGGCACCATATATTTAAAGTGATGAGAAAGAATAACCTACAATCAAGAATACTCTATTTAGCAAGACTATCATTCAGATCTGATGGAGAAATCAAAAGCTTTACAGACAGGCAAAAGTTAAGAGAATTCAGCACTACCAAACTGGTTTTACATCCAATGCTAAAGAAACTTCTCTAGGCAGGAAATACAAGAGAAGGAAAAGACTTACAAAACAAAACAATTAAGAAAATGGTAATAGGAAAATACACATCAATGATTACCTTAAATGTAAATGGATTAAGTGAACCAATCAAAAGACATAGACTGGCTGGGAAGATACAAAAACAAGACCCAAATATACATTGTTTACAAAAGATCCATCTCAGACCTAGGAACACTTACAGACTGAAAGTAGGAATATGGGAGAAGGTATTATATGTCAATGGAAATCAAAAGAAAGCTGGAGTAGAAATACCCATATCAGACGAAATAGACTTCAAAACAAAGACATTATAAGAGAAAAAGTCAGTTCAGTCACTCAGTTTTGTCCAAATCTTTGTGATCCCATGACTTTCAGCATGCCAGGCTTCCTTGTCTACCACCAACTCCCAGAGCCTACTCAAACTCATCTCTGTCATGTCGGTGATGCCATCCAACCATCTCATCCTCTGTCATCCTCTTCTCCTCCTGCCTTCAATCTTTCCCAGCATCAGGGGCTTTTCCAATGAGTTGGTTCTTCACATCAGGTAGCCAAAATATTGGAGTTTCAGCTTCAGCATCAGTCCTTCCAATGAACATTCAGGACTGATTTCCTTTAGGATTGACAGGTTTGATCTCCTTGCAGTCCAAGGGACTCTCAAGAGTCTTCTCCAAGACACTACATAATGATCAAGGTTTCAATCCAAGAAGAAGATATAACAATTATAAATATATATATGCACCCCAAAATAGGAGCACCTCAACATATAAAGCAAATACTAACAAACATAAAAGGAGAAATTTACAGTAATACAGTAATAGAGGTAGACTTTAACACCTCACTTTCATCAATACAGAGATCATCCAGATAGAAAATTAATAAGGAAACACAAGTCTTAAATGACACTTTAGAGAAGATGGACTTAACTGATATTTGTAGAGCATTCCATCCCACAGCAGAATACACATTCATCTCAAGTGCACAAGGGATATTCCCCAGGATCGACCACATCCTGGGCAACAATGTGAGCCTTGGTACATTTAAGAAAACTGAAATCATATCAAGCATCTTTTCTGGTCACAACACTATAAGATTAGAAATAAAGTATTAGAAAAAAACTATAAAAACACAAACACATGACAGCTAAACAATATACTACTAAACAACCAATGAATTACTGAAGAAATCAGAGTAAATTAAAAAATACCTAGGGACAAATGAAAATGAAAGCAAAATGGTCCAAAACCTGTGAGATACACCAAAAGCAGTTCTAAGAGGGAAGCTTTTAAAAATACAATCATTCCTCAAGAAACAATAAAAATTTCAAGTAGACAACCTAACCTTGCACTAAAAATAACTAGAAAAAGAAGAAAAAACAAGACCTAAAGTTAGTAGAAGGAAAGAATTCATAAAAAGCAGAAATAAATGAAATAGATACAAAGAAAACAACTAGAAAGATCAATGAAATTAAAAGTTGGATCCCTGAAAAGATAAACAAAATTGATAAATCTTTAGCCAGACTCATCAACAGAAGAAAGAGAAAGGACTGAAATCAATAAAATTAGAGATGAAAAAGAAGTTACAACTGACTCCACAGAAATACAAAGGATCATGAGATTACTATGAGCAGGTGTATGTCAAAAAAATGGTCAGCCTAGAAGAAATGGACAAATTCTTAGACAGGTACAATCTCCAAAGGCTGAACCAGGGAAAAATAGAAAATATGAACAGATGAATTACAAGCACTGAAATTGAAACTGTGTTTAACAACAAGCAAAAGTCCCAGACCTGATGGCTTCACAGGTAAATTTTATCAACTATTTGGAGAAGACCTTTCCTTTTGGAACTGTTCCAAAAATTTTCAGAGGAATGAAAACTTTCAAACTCATTCAGTGAACCACCATCACTCAGATGCTAAAACCAGACAAAGATATCACAAAAAAAGAAAAAAAAAAGAAAAAGGAAGAAGAAAATTACTGGCCAATATCACTGAGGAACATTAGATGCAAAAATTCTCAACAAAATACTAGCAATCCAAATTCAATGCACTAAAAAGATCATACGCCATGATCAAGTGGGACTCATCTCAGGGATTCAAGCATTTCTCAATATCCACAAATCAAACAATGTGATACACCACATCAAGAAACTGAAGAATAAAAACCATATAATCATCTCAATATAAGCAGAAAAAGCTTTTTAACAAAATCCAGCACCCTTTAATGATTAAAACTCTCCAGAAAGTGGGCATAGAAGGAAGATACTTCAAAATAATAAAGCCCTATATAGCAAATGTAAAGCTAACATCATACTCAATGGTGAAATGCTGAAAGTATTTGCTCTAAGATCAGGAACAAGCCAAAGATGTCCACTCTCACAACTTTTATTCAGCATAATTTTAGAAGTCCTAGCTATAGTAATCAGAGAAGAAAAGAAATAAATGGAATCCAAATTGGAAAAGAAGAATTTAAACTGTCACTATTTGCAGATGATATGATACTGTGCATATAAGATCCTAAAGATGCTATGAGAAAACTACTAGAACTCATCAATGAATTTGGTAAAGTTGCAGGTTAAAAAAATAATACACAGAAATCTGCTGTATTTCTATATACTAACAATGAATGATCAGGAAGAAAAGTTTAAGAGAATTTAAATAAATTCCATTTACTGTCACATCAAAAAGAATAAAATACTTAGGAATAATCTTACCTAAGGAGGCAAAAGACCTGTACTCTAAAAAAATAAGATGCTGATGAAAGAAATTGAGGAAGACACAAAGAGATGAAAAAACATATCACTTTGTGGATTGGAAGAATCAATATTGTCAAAGTGACTATTACACTACTCAAAGCAATCTACAGATTCAATGCAATCCCTATCAAATTACCAATGGTATTTTTCAGAGAAGAAGAACAACAACAACAAAAATCTCAAAATGTGTATGGAGACACAAAATATCCTGACTAGCCAAAGCAAACTNTCACTTTGTGGATTGGAAGAATCAATATTGTCAAAGTGACTATTACACTACTCAAAGCAATCTACAGATTCAATGCAATCCCTATCAAATTACCAATGGTATTTTTCAGAGAAGAAGAAGAACAACAACAAAAATCTCAAAATGTGTATGGAGACACAAAAATATCCTGACTAGCCAAAGCAAACTTTAGGGGGAAAAAAAAAAAAAAAAACCTAGCTGAGGGAATTAGGCTTCCTAACTTCAGACTATATTGCAAAGCTATAGTCATTTAAACAGTATGATACTGGCACAAAAATAAAGATATAGAACAAGATAGAAATCTCAGAAATAAACCTATGGACCTATGGTCAATTAATCTATGGTAAAGAAGGCAAGATTATACAGTGTTGGAAAGACAGTCTTTTCAACAAATGGTGCTGGGAAATCTGCACAGCTACACATTAAAAACAAATTAAATTAGATAATTCTTTAATACAATATTTTTTAAAAAGTTCAAAAACGATTAAAGATCAAAATGTGAGACTACACAGTATAAAACCCCTGGAGGAAAACAGAACACTCTCTGACATAAATTGCAGCAATATTTTTTGATACGTGTCCCAGAAAAATGGAAATAAAAACAAAGACAAATGGGACCTACTTAAACACAAAAGCTTTTGCACAGCAAAGGAAACAAACAAAATGAAAAGACAACCCACTGATTGGGAGAAAATATTTGCAGATGATGTGACCAACATGGGATTAGTCCCCAAAATTTATAAACATGATAAGCTCATGATACTTAACAGCATCCAAACAAACAACCCAATCAATAAGAGAACAGAAGACATAGATATTTCTCCAAAGAGACATTCAGATTGTCAAGAGGCACATGAAAATGAAAATGCTCAACATTGCCAATTATTAGAGAAATATTAATCAAAACTACAATGAAATATCACCTCATAACAGCCAGAATGGATACCATTAAAAAATGAACAAACAATAAATGCTGGAGGAGGTGTGGAGAGAAGGGAACCCTCCTACTCTGTTAGTGGGAATGTAAATTGGTATAGTCACTCTGGAGAACAGTATGTAGGTTCCTTAAAATACTAAAAATAGAGTTATCATATGGACATATGCAGGGTCCCACAATCCGACTCCTGGGCATACATCCAGAGAAAAACATGATCTGAAAGTATACAGATATCCCAGTGTTTATTGAAGCACTGTTACAATAGCAAGACATGGAAGCAACCTAGAATAGATAAAGAAGATATGGTATACATATACATATACAATTGAATATTAATCAACCATTAAAAAGAATAAACCAATGCCATTTGCAGCAACATGGGCCTAGAGATTGCCATAGTAAGTGTAAGTCAGTCAGACAGAGAAGGAAAAATAGCATATGACATCCCTTNAGCAACCTAGAATAGATAAAGAAGATATGGTATACATATACATATACAATTGAATATTAATCAACCATTAAAAAGAATAAACCAATGCCATTTGCAGCAACATGGGCCTAGAGATTGCCATAGTAAGTGTAAGTCAGTCAGACAGAGAAGGAAAAATAGCATATGACATCCCTTATATGTGAAATCTGAAAAGAAATGATACAGATCAATGTACAAAACAGAAAGACACCCATAGACTTAGAGGGTGAAAGCATGAGTTGGGATGGACATGTACTCACTGCTATATTTAAAATGGATAACCACCAACAACCTACTTACTGTATAGTACATGGAACACTGTTCACTGTAATGTAGCAGCTTGGATGGAAGGGGAGTTTGGGGGAGAATACATGCATGCATATGAGAAGCAGAGTCCCTTAACTGTTCACCTGAAACTATCACAACATTGATAATCGGCTATAATCCAATACAAAGTAAAAAGTTAAAAAAGAATTTCTTGAAAACATCGAAGTTAAGCAAATGCTGATCAAACTAAATTTTTCAAACAAGTTGACCATAAACTGAACACTGTATTTAAAAAGTTGCATTGCACCGATTGTTAAAAGCATGGACTGTCTTTTTAAAAAATCTAAATTTAGTATTTCTTGATATGTACATTTAGTTTTTCAACATATTGATTTATTAAACTTGTATCCACTGTGATTTCTTTATAAATTGTTGAAGAAGTGAAAAAAATTCAAAGGTGGGGGAAAAATACTGAGAACAAGTTTAATTAGTATTACTAGTCAATAATAATAAATTCAGACAATTCAATTAGGATTAAGCTTCTTCTAAATTAAAAAAAAATAGAAATCCTTGTTATTTTAAAGTCTCTAAAGAAGTGTCTTTTCCTTTTGTTTATTTTGTTAAGGATTATGTATGATAGTTAAGTGCTGTTGTTTTTGGTTACTTTCTCAGCACACAGTCCTCTGCCTTTTTAGATTATTTTGTTGATTGATTTAATTTTAGCCAGAATATCCACTGAGTACATACCCAAAGCATTTACATTAAAGAAACACTTGGAATGGGTTTTAAGCTGTGTTGACAAGGAATGATTTCTGTACAGGCCCTCTGTGGCTGAGGTACATAGAGTGTTATCTAACACTGATGAAATGCAATCCCAAGCAATCTTTCAAGTATTCTATCTGCATAATTTCGTTCAATACTCACAGCAACGCTATTAGCCAGTTCACATCTGTTCAGTCACTCAGTCGTGTCGGACTCTTTGCTACCCAATGCACGGCAGCACGGCAGGCTTCCCTGTCCATCACCAATACCCAGGAGCTAGCTAAAACTCCTGTGCATCCAGTTGTTGATGCCATCCAACCATCTCATCCTCTGTCTTCCCCTTCTGCTAATGCCGTCAATCTTTCCCAGCATCAGGGTCTTTTCCAATGAGTCGGTTCTTCGCGTCGGATGGCCAAAGTATTGGAGCTTCAGCTTTGATATCATTCTTTCAAATGAATATTCAGGACTGATTTCCTTTAGGATGGACTGGCTGGATCTCCTTGCAGTTCAAGAGACTCTCAAAAGTCTTCTCCAACACCACAGTTCAAAAGCATCAATTCTTTGACGCTCAGCTTTCTTTATGGCTATTAAGGTTACTATTAATATTATAGCCTCCTTTTTTTTTTTTTTTTTTTTAAAATACAGAAGAGGAAACTAGAGTATACATACCGTAACTTGCAGGACATCACATGAACAGAGAGAGGTGCGCCAGGATTCAAATGTGGCATTTGAACTCCTGGGCCTGCAAAAGTCATTATCTTGCCTTTCTGTCCCAGCTGTCAGTGCATTAGTCCGTCAGTACACTACTCCGATTCACAGAACTTCATATCTGTGACAACCTTGGCAAAACAACAGATACGCTTTGCGCTGAAGAAGCCCCTCAAGCCACTGGCAGGCGCCGGCTCTTAGTGAGCAGGCGCCAACTCTCAGGCAGCCGGACGGGTCCCGTCTCCTAGGTAACGACGGAAGCACAGGCGACAGGTAAAACCTCCTTCTCCCCAGACCCAGAGGGCTGACGTCATTTCCTTCCTTCAGGCGGTCGCCTCAGTGACACGTAGGGCTGCAGGGCGGTGTTAGGTACCCGAGGCCCGGGGCGGGAGAAGTCACTTCCTCCAGAGATCTTGTATCTTAGCAACAACCCCCCCGCCTCCGTTCTTAGTCCCGCCTCCACGCTTCCTAAGAAGCCAGGTCTCTGAAAGCAGCCAGGCGCAGGCCGGGTAGAGGGGCCAACCGCTGGGTTCTCGGGCCACGGGCTGCCCTCCGCAGGAATGCCAGGTGAGTACAGAAGGCGGAACTTGCGGGTCGCGGAGAACTGGGGCCGGAGCCGCGCTCGGCTGTGCACTGGCCTGGCTAGTGGCGGCTACTGGGTCGGCCGCAATGGGCCGAGCTATTAGGCACAAGCGCCAGAGCGGTCCTCGCGCGCTGCGGAGGGCCGCGGAACGGCCCGGCAGTCCCCTCCTGGAGCAACTAGAAACCTTCACGGGACCATTTGACACTGATTTTGTAAAGCTTCATTTTGTTTTATCTAATTGTGTTAACATTTTTGTGAAAGAGTGAAAGAAAAAAATTTTTTGGTGTTCTTAGATGATCCTTTATGCTGACAGTAGTCTGCTTTTAAATAAGTATAGCTTTTAAAAAAAAGTAGACTTTTCATTTTTAAAATAAAAGTAGCCTTTTAAATACTTTTAAATATTGCCTCTTTTGCAGGCAATATTATACTTTTGAATGGAAGAGAGGTAGAAAAGTTTTTTTAATTGGCAACAAGCCATTGCGCTCATTATTCAATTGAGTGCAATAATTGTAAAACTTATTTAGGATAATAAAATAATTGTAAAACTACTTTAAGATAACTTAAGTTTGAATTTTCTTTTCTCTTTGAAAACCAGTTTGTTGGTAGAATTTGCTATTTATTTTCAAGAACTCTGTTGAAGTGAACATGCAGCTCAATGCTGCTTTTCTTGTTTTTGTTTGGCTTTTCTGATGGTCAAATGGCAACCCACTCCAGTTCTCTTGCCTGGAAAATCCCATGGACGGAGGAGCATGGTAGGCTACAGTCCATGCGGTGGCAAAGAGTCGGACACGACTGAGCAACTTTACTTTCTGGTGATCAAGGAAGCATTAAATGTAATAATGCAAATTTTCAAGCATGCAAAAATGTCTGACTTTTTTTGTGTGTGTTTCAGCCATCATCAGAGATTGAATTATTCCTGTCATTTGTTAGCCATTTTATAAAGGTCAATAATTAAAACACACTATGTCTGATGAAGTTTTTAGCACAACTTTGGCATATACAAAGAGTCCAAAAGTCACCAAAAGAACTACTTTCCAGGTAAAGTATTTTTATTTTGAATGATTTTATAAGGTAATTCCTGTATTAGGAATATTGGACTTGAAAATAATCCTAGAGCAGTCCTATATAGAGCATGAGTAAATCCTATGTTTCTTTTGAGATTTTGCAGATGATTGTATTGGGCTCTAGTATTACCAGCTCTTCTGTGTGGCTTGAAGACTACCAAACTAAATACTAGGTTCTTACTATATTAAAAGTTAAATTCACTTGTGAAAGTTAAATAGCAGCTTCTAATTGCCATTTTCATATAAAGATTTTTTTTTTCTGGTTTAACATAATAACATTTAAGTTTTCTCTGTTCAGTTGCTACAATTTTGAACTGAATGTCTCAATTTATGGTATTGATTACATCTGTTAATAGCAATATGCTGAAACAAAAGATCATAAAGAATACCAGTTTATTCCAAAATATCAGTTTATAATGAACCTGGTCCAGATAGAGTCCCTCAATTAATTTTCTTGGTGTTGTCTGTCTTAACCGTAAGTTCCGTGAAAAAAGGGGTCGCCTGTGATGTTCTGTGTTGCCTCTTAGAGTTTGGGTGCATGGCATAAAGTAGAGTTTCAGTAAATATTTGTTAGATGAATGAAATCTGAGTTTTAAAGCAGTTATTAATCAAGCATTATTTGTTTAAAGAATTAGTTCTACATATGAGAGTACACGTTTGGGTGGAGACTGATTTTAATTATCTCATTTCAGGATGAGCTAATAAAAGCCATTACAGCTCGCTCAGCCAGACAAAGAAGTTCTGAATACTCAGATGACTTCGACAGTGATGAGACTGGTATGTGAGAACATGGGAGAAGAAATGTCTTCTTTTTGCTTCCTTAGTTATGTATAGCCCAAACCTGAAAACAAAACAAAANTTTTTGGAAAACTGAGAGATGGCCTTCTCAAAACTATACAGGTCAGGAAGCATTTTATAGAATATCTTGATAATTTTTTTAATGTTTTTCCAGTTGGGACAGTCAAGTTTTAATTTCTTCTTGGGGTCATTTTGATATTTTTTATCTTCCCAGGCTTGATCCTTTCATTAAGAGTTTCATATATATTAACAGAAAATTGTATATAGATAGTCTCATAATTTTTGTAATTACATTTTATATATGTTGAGTTTAAATCTTTTTTATCCCTAATATTATTTTTTTTCCTTTTCTGTTATAGTTCCCTGACAACTATCTATGGGTCACATTAATTTTTATCTACAAACCATTTGTCACTTAACAACTGCACACTCAGAATTTTCTTCTCAACTGAGGAACGTATTCTTCAAATATGTCTGATAAATGATCTAATTTGTTTCTGTTTAAACAGTTCCAGCTTCTTTACTAGGAGAAAGATGGCCGCCAATTCCTCACTCTTTGTATTTACTTTCCCTCACGATTTTTAATTCTCTGCTTATCCTCTCTTTGCATTTCAGAAATTTCTCAAGTTTATTTTCAATATCATTGGATCAATTTTCTTTTGTCTCAATTAAAGTATAATGTTTATTTTCATTCTATTACTGAACTTTTAGCAATCTTGCAATCATTTCTTCCATACTTCACCTGTATTCTTTTATTTTCCAGCCACAAGGCTTATGGGATCTTATTTCCCTGGACCAAGGATTGAACCCACTCCTTCAGCAGTGAAAATGCAGAGTCCTAAGCCACTGGACTCCCAGGGAATTCTGCCCCCCCACACACACAACCCCATATTCTTTTTTAAAACTCTAATTGCCATCCTGTACTTTAGAAGCCATGTTTTTTGTATCCTGCTAAGAATATTGATGGCGTAGAAAATGGTAACCCACTCTAGTATTCTTGCCTGGGAAATCTCATGGACAGAGTAGTCTGGAGGGCTACAGTCTGTGGGGTCACAAAGAGTTGGACATGACTGAGTGGCTAAGCACATATACAAGCAAGAATATTGAACCATCTCTCAAAATGTAATTATGTATCCTGGAGGAGATACGTTCTAAAAACCTCAAAGAAAGGGATCTCTTTTTCCTTGTTTTGCACACTACTTCTCAGGCTTCCCTGGTTGTTTTTGGTTATTCAGATTCAGATATCATCCACAGGCAGGGTGTGCCTGTGTCTCGTTTGACTGCTGTTTGAAATCTTTTCTCCTATATGCAGCCGAAGAGCAAGATGACACACACAGCCAGGAACCCCGTCCTAGCGGGCAGCTACCGTCTCACACATTCTGAAGGAGCTGAGGTCTTCTCCCACCCACGCCCAGGCTCAGTTTTCTGATGCTCTAAATCAATGAAAGATAAGAGTTTCAATGCTGAGCTTCTCCCAGGCCTCTCTCTGCCTATGCCCCCCACCTCCAGGCATCACTTTTAGGCTGAGATGCCCTCAGCCTTGAGGGGCTGCAAGTGGTTGCCAAGTGACCAGACTGGCAGACTGTGTCTCCAAGGGCCTCACTTGGCAACATTCATTACTCCATTGATCCTCAGCCTTACAAAGCTATATTTTATACTGATTTTTATCAGCACCCTGACAGAGCATCTGTCTCTCAGGGAAGGACTGACATTAATAAAGCTTATGAGACAAATATATAAAATCAAATACCAGATTACTAATTTACAAGGAGGAATAACCAATGCAAGAACTGAAAAATTTGAAGTCCATATCAACAATGTCTTTTATTTTTGATATAATGGTTATGTGCTGTGTTTAGTCGCTCAGTCGTGTCTGACTCTTTGCGACCCCATGGACTGTAGCCTGCCAGGCTCCTCTGTCCATNTGAAAAATTTGAAGTCCATATCAACAATGTCTTTTATTTTTGATATAATGGTTATGTGCTGTGTTTAGTCGCTCAGTCGTGTCTGACTCTTTGCGACCCCATGGACTGTAGCCTGCCAGGCTCCTCTGTCCATGAGATTCTCCAGGCAAGAATACTGGAGTGGATTACCATGCCCTCCTCCATGGGATCTTCCCAACCCAGGTCTCCCACACTGCAGGCAGATTCTTTACCAACTGAGCCACCAGGGAATCCCAGTACAGTTTTATGGGAAGCTAAACAATAATCCCAGGCTTCCCAAGTGGCTCAGTGATAAAGAATCCACTGGAGGAGACGCAGGTTCAATCCCTGGGTCGGGAAGATCCCCTGAAGTAGGAAATGGCAACCCACTCCAGTATTCTTGCTTGGGAAACTCCATGGACAGAGCCTGGTGGGCTACCGTCCATGGGGTTGTCAGACATGACTTAACATGCACACATGAATTATTATCCCAATTCCAATCTACTAATTTGCAGTGAAAAAAATTACTGCCATAGAAATCAAAATATTCACAGCCCAGGTGATGGGCAAATGCTTGCCTTATAGACAAACCTGCATAAGAAGCCAAATAAACCAAAGATGGTTTTCAAGCACAGAATCAGAACTAGAAAAGGTAGAAGAAGCAATGGGATTGGGGTAGCCAGTGTCCCCACATCCCTGCTCATCTTAGGAAGATCTTTGCCATTATTATGAACCCGTCTTTTGTTGATGGGTCCCTCTTCTCCTTGGCATCTGTGACCATCTCCCTTCTGACAGGCAGTTTCCTTCCTTATACAGTAATTATCCAATAACTATATAGTCAAAGCCTTTACATCTGGAAGTCCATCTGGTTCCTTCAGATAAATTTTCCCTTTTATACTTTAGTGAATTTACAAAGGAAAATCTCATTTCCTTCATGAACGAGTTCTTTTGAGACCTGTGTCACAATAGAACCTGATCTTAGAATTTTCTCTTTACTTCATCTTTGCCTGCTATTTTCTATAAGTTTTTTTAAAAATTCCAAATGGATTTATTTTCAGGGAGTAGGACTGTTAAAGAGCATCCCCTGAAAGAGTTGACAGATTTTCATGCAGCCAGCAGACAGCTGCTCAGGTTTCTGACTGGTAAAAAGTGAGTGTTGGATCTGGAGTAGACCCTGGAAAGGGGCATAGTGCCTTCCTAACTAATGTTAGCAGGGATAAAAATAAAAAGGCTGCCGTTTCACTGGAAGAAGAATGGGAAACCTGGGGCTGAGATCTCTTTTCCACTGCCTTCAGTCTTATAGTTTAGCAACAGTTCCTATCAGATTAAGGCACTCAACTGTCTGCCAATTGTAGGTGTGAGATTCTTTTTTCCCTTGAATTTTTGGTTTTAGATGAAGAAAGTTATGTAAGAGTTTGCTAAACCAATTTGATTCCCCAAATCAGAAATTAAAAATAGACTTTCTAAATTTATATGTAAACTGTCCAAACCTGAAATTTTATCAGCATTATAGAAAATTGCAAGATATTGTGTTGCCCTGGCTTCTCGCTCACTCACACCTAACTTTGAAAGTGATGATGTGAGCATCCACCTCAGACAGCCTGGTCTCAACAGCTCCAATGTGACAGCCTCACTCACCTGTTGACCTTGTGTTGACATGTCAACATCCACATGCACCTCCAAGCCCCAAAGCAGCATGTTAATAAACTGAGGGTGTTGTCTGTTTAATTTCAGAAATGGGTCAAGTTTAAAAGAGACTTTGATAATTTCAAGACTCAATGTATCCCCTGGGAAATGAAGATCAAGGACATTGAAAGTGAGTATTTTGGTGTCACTTTTTTTAGTTGGTTTGCTGAAGGTTTTTTCAAGGGTTTGGACTGTGTTCTGGACCAACTGGTTAGTTTATCATAGGTTCTGTTGTATTAGAAAAAGGAATGGGCTTTGGACTAGTTAGACCAGAATTTAAATTGTGCTTCTTCACTTTCTGATTGTAGGAACTTAGGCAGATTGGTCCTTTTTATTTGAAAAAATAAAAAGAGATGTGTGTTCCACAGACTGACATGAAAATTGTATCCATCACACACACACAGTGCTTGGCAGTGTTCCCATCCTCCTCTTGCAACACTTACACCCACCGTCTTCTCTTCAGGTCACTTTGGCTCTTCGGTGGCATCATATTTCATCTTCCTCCGATGGATGTATGGAGTTAACCTTGTCCTTTTTGGCTTAATATTTGGTCTAGTCATAATCCCAGAGGTAAGAAAAGAACTGCCTGTAACTCTGCATAGTGTTATGAGGCTTATCATGACTTCCATCTTCATTTATATGAAACAAATACTCTGTTTTACAAAGAACCCATCATTTGTTTTTTTTTTAATTTATTTATTTATTTATTTTTAAATTTAACTTTACAATACTCTATTGGGTTTGNGAAGTCAGAGATAGAAACCCGTTTCACTGATTCGTTGTTACGATTTATTTTTCTTTTTTTTTTTAATTTTTTCTTTTTTTTTACTTTATTTTACTTTACAATACTCTGTTGGCTTTGCCATACATCAACATGAATCCACCACAGGTGTACACGAGCTCCCACTCCTGAAAATGTACTATTGAAAATATTTTTCCCTTCTATTTTTCAATTTCCTTAGGTGATTTTTCTGACACCTCAGTAGATGAAAATTCAGTTAAGAAAAAAATGAATAATTTTCACATATCAGATGATGAAGAAAGCAATTCTCCCAAACTGTCTTTTTTGAAAACCAAGAAATCAAGCAATGATGTGAGGAAACATGAGCCAGTAGTCTCTATCAAAAACGATGATATTGCACTTGATAATGGTGAAGACATGGATGTAAATCCCTCGCCTGAATCTCAAAATAAACAACCGGAATTTGCAAAAGAGGAAATTAAAATGGAAAGTAAACCTAGAATTCTTCCAATCAAAAGTACATCTTCAGGTAATTTGTTGGTTTGGTTTGGTTTAGTTGCTAAGTTGTGTCGGATTCTTTGCAATCCCATGGACAGTAGCCCGCCAGGCTCCTCTGTCCATGGGATTTTCCAGGCGAGCATACTAGAGTAGATCAAAAGTACATCTTCAAGTAATTTGTTAGGTTACTGTAATTGCACTTCTTGAAAATTTATTTTAAGATAATTACAGAATATTTTTGGGGGCTAATAAATATTTAAGAAAAAAGACAGACTTCTCAATTTTACAGATATAAATAAAAATAATAGAAGTATAGGAAATGAAAGTGAAAATTTTTGTCTCTCATTCTTGTCTGACTCTTCGTGACCCCATGGACTGTTGCCTGCCAGGCTCCTCTGTCCATGGAATTCTCAGGGCAAGAAAACGAGTGGGTTGCCAGTCCCTTCTCTAAGGGATCTTCCTAACCCAGGGATTGAAACCAGGTCTCCTGCATTATAGGCAGATTCTTTATTATGTGAACCACCAAGGAAGCCCATATATTGGAGATTTGGCTGTGTAGAGGTTGGGTGCCTGTGTGTGTGTAGTAAGTCACTTCAGCTGTGTCCTACTTTTTGTGACCCTATGGACTGTAGCCCACCAGGCTTCTCTGTCCATGTGACTCTCCAGGAAAGAATACTGGGTGGGTTGCCATGCTGTCCTCCAGGAGATCTTCCCAACCCAGGGATCAAACCCATGTCTCTTATGTCTCCTGTATTGGCAGGTAGGTTCTTTACCACTAGTGCGACCTGGGAAACACCGAACCATAGAGGAAAGCCATAATTCTAAGGAAAGTCTGGAGGCTTAAATAGTAAGAGCAATAACACCTCTCCCTCCTGTCCTCCAACCCCCATTTCAAATATACAAATGTCAAACAAATATTCTGGCGAATGACTGCCCCAGTGCTGCTCTAAGCCTAATGTCTGGAGTATGAGNTTCTAAGGAAAGTCTGGAGGCTTAAATAGTAAGAGCAATAACACCTCTCCCTCCTGTCCTCCAACCCCCATTTCAAATATACAAATGTCAAACAAATATTCTGGCGAATGACTGCCCCAGTGCTGCTCTAAGCCTAATGTCTGGAGTATGAGATTGATTAGAAGAGATTCCATTGTAGTTACACTGCTAAAAACAAAATTGGAGCTTATAGGCCTTAGCGAAGATGGATGTGGATGACTGAAAGTTCTTTGGCTTCCTATCAGGCACCAGCAGAGATGCAAGACTGAATGAATGCAGGAGGTGGAAGACCTTTGAGCATCCACATCCAGCCTCGCTTAGACATATGAGCTCCAATTTTGCTTTTAGCAGTGTAACTACAATGGAATCCTTTCTAATGCTAGTCCTAAAGAATCATTTCCATGCAGCCATTTGCCAGAATATCTATGTGACATTTGCATATTTGAAATGGGGGTTGGGGAGAGAAGTGTTGTTACTCTTAGCATTTAAGCCTCCAGACTTTCCTTAAGAGAATCTCCATTTGGTTTCTCTGTTCCCCAGGAAAATCCACTAAAACTCAGTTTTCTGTGGGGAAGTTCCTGGTGTGACCGTTACAGTAGTTTCTCCACAATTCTGAGCCCTGGGCGTAGTGGAGCAGGGATGGAGTGAAGCAGGCACCAACTGCCGCGAGATCCCCTGGGCTGCCGTGCAGGAACAGTGGCATAGAAGGTGAAGGATTTGGGGTCTTCCAGTCTTTTTCTGTTTTATGGAAAACAATAGTAGTTGATACTAACCTTCACAAAAACCTCTTTCCTTTATATCATCATTAAATACAATACTGGTAAGTATTTCATACTTTATATATTAGATAGCACTGATAACCTCAGGCAAAGCTTTATTTCAGATATGTATTAGGGACCCACTCCTTTTTCCACCCCTGTCAATCCTATCTACTTTCAAATGAGGAGAAGATATGACTCAGCAATGATACTAGGGAAAAAGCTACTATATGTTAATTATGTATGACCTTAGCAATAGGGTAAGCCTTACTGTCCTCATGAGGAGGGAGAGGAACCTTGCTTTCCCTTCCTACAGAATTGTTTGAAGAATGTACCCAGGTGGCACAGTGGTAAAGAATCCACCTGCCAGTGCAGGAGATACAGGAGAGGTGGGTTTGATCCCTGGGTCGGAGAGATCCCCCAGGAGGAGGACTCCAGTATCTTGCCTGGAAAGTTTCATGGACAGAGGATCCTGGCAGGTGGGCTGTAGTCCCATGGGGTTGCAAAGAGTCAGACATGACAGCACACACTCATCACACTAAAGTATAAACATCTACAAAATTGTAAGCACAAGGTCTAATGAAGCATAATTTATTTGCTAAAATGTACCTTACCAGTGTGCTGAGTAAAATAAAAAATGGAGAGAAAGGAAACAATCAAATAGTGAATAATCCAATACATCACTATTTCCCACAGTATTTTCCACAATTTGTTCATTGTATTAAGGGGAAAACAGAGTTATAGAAATTTTAAACTGATGTCTTCATGAGAGAGCTTCTTGGAACCATTAGTAAAGACATATGCACAGTGAATCTTTATGAAAGATAGAGTATGTAGTATTCCCTAGTCCTAGTTGAGTTTAAAAAACTATTTTTATAGATTATGTTTATCCTATTTGTCCTGATTCTGAAAAGCTTTCCATTAGGTAATAAGAAACTGTGAGCATACTATAAAAGCTAAAACTTAGTCGGATATAGATATATAATTAAAACTTTATGGTACATGATCAGCAATAATCCATCTATTTTAATACCTTTTTTAAAACTTGTGACAAATTAAAATGAATAGAGAAATACTGTACTTTGACCACAAGATGGCCCCAGGATTATGAATGTACAATACTGAATTTTTGAACAATCATTAACCATTTGCAATTCAGTAAGTATATGTAGTATAAAAATAATTACTGAAATAGGTAATCATTTACACTTGATTATGAAACAAGACATTTTGATAATGTATAGACTTTTTTTTTTCTTTCTGAAAACGTTATGCTTCTAGAAGTGGAATTTTTGTATAAAATATTTGAAATCATTATTCCAAGGTTATTCAAGTTAAAGTAAAAAGTTGAGTCTGCTGGTTAGTGCCTGGCATGTGGAATTCTTTAAATATTTGAATATATAAATGAAAAATTTATTCATTAAAGAAATAATGTGGTTTACAAGTTTAGCTCTATCTAAATTTTTAGACTTTTTTCTTTATCATGTTTAGAACTTAACATTTTTAATATCATGAGATATTGCTGAGTCTCATTTAATGCTTTATAAAAATATTAGAGCCTGAAAGTTTCCTTTGTTCTCGCTTATCTGCTGTTCAGTTCAGTCACTTCGTCGTGTCCAACTGTTTGCCATCCCATGGACTGCAGCCTGCCAGGCTTCCCTGTCAATCACCATCTCCCGACAAGACCCAGTTTTCCCCTCAGTCAGTCTCTCCCATCAGGAAGCTTCCATAAGCCTCTTATCCTTCTCCATCAGAAGGCAGACAGAGTGAAAACCACAATCACAGAAAACTAACCAAACTGATCACATGAACCACAGCCTGTCCAGCTCAATGAAACTATGAGCCATACTGTGTAGGAGCAACCGAGATAGACAGGTCATGCTGGAGAGTTCTGACAAAACATGGTCCACTGGAGAGGGGAATGGCAAATCACTTTAGTATTCTTGCTTTGAGAACCCCATGAACAGTATGAAAAGGCAAAATGATAGGACACTGAAAGATGAACTCCCCAGGCTGGTAGGTGCCCAGTATGCTACTGGAGATCAGTGGAGAAATAACTCCAGAAAGAATGAAGAGATGCAGTCAAAATGAAAACAACACCCAGTTGTGGATATGACAGGTTTTGGAAGTAAAGTCCGATGTTGTAAAGAGCAATATTGCATAGGAACCTGGAATGTTCGGTCCATGAATCAAGGCAAATTTGAAGTGGTCAAACAGGAGATGGCAAGAATGAACACTGACATTTTAGGAATCAGTGAACTAAAATGAACTGGATTGAGCAAATTTAATTTAAATGACCATTATGTCTACTACTGTGGGCAAGAATCCCTTAGAAGAAATGGAGTAGCCATCATAGTCAACTAAAGAGTCCAAAATGTAGTACTTGGATGCAGTCTCAAAAATGACAGAATGATCTCTGTTCATTTCCAAGGCAAACCATTCAATATCTCAGTAATCCAAGTCTATGCCCCAAACAGTAATGCTGAAGAAGCTGAAGTTGAACGGTTCTATGAAGACCTAGAAGACCTTTTAGAACTAACACCCAAAAAAGATGTCCTCTTCATTATAGGGGACTGGAATGCAAAAGTAGGAAGTCAAGAGCTAACTGGATTAACAGGCAAAGTTGCCCTTGGAGTACTAAATGAAGCAGGGCAAGGGCTAATAGAGTTTTGCCAAGAGAACACACTGGTCATAGCAAACACCCTCTTCCAAGAGAAGACTCTATACATGGATATCACCAGATGGTCAATAACCAAACCAAATTGATTATATTCTTTGCAGCCAAAGATGGAGAAGCTCTATACAGTCAGCAAAAACAAGACTGGGAGCTGATTATGGCTCAGATCATGAACTCCTTATTGCCAAATTCAGACTTAAATTTTCTGCTGTAAAAAGTACAATAATCAAACCCTTTCACTTTATCAGGTAATGGTCACATTGATGGTGACTGTAGAAAATAATTTTTACAAGGTATGCTGTCTTTGTTTTAACTTTAAAGCAGGAGCACCTTGACTCCATTAGCATTGGAGCCAGGGTGCTCCTGCTTTAATTCTCAAACTAGAGTTTATAACCATAGGCACATGAGCTCTTTGTTCCTCATTTTATTTATCTGTGAAAGGAGCCAATAGTTGAACCACTGCAAGGGGTTTGAAGCAATTAAATGAGTTTATGTATCTGAAAGGTTTAGAGCAATCTGGCATAAATTAAGTATGCTATAAATGCTTTTACTCTTCACTTTATTATTCAGCATTTGTTCATCAGCAGATCATTTTATTTATCCACACATTTGTTGTTTGTATGATATGTCTCACTGTTAGAAGCACTGTGATGGTAACTGTGACTGCAGCGTTAGAAATGTTGTACCAGTCCTCCAATACTGTCTTACTCATTTGGGCTGCTGTAATCAAATACCTGCCAAATACTACTGGGGCTTCCCAGATGGCGCTAGTGGTAAAGAACCCACCTGATAATGCAGGAGATGCAGGTTCAATCCCTGGGTTGGGAGGATCCCCTGGAGGAGGAAATGGCAACCCATTCCAGTCTTCTTGCCAGGAAAATCCCAAGGATGGTGGAGCCTGGTGGGCTATAGTCTATGGGTTCAAAAAGAGTCAAACCTGACTGAAGTAGCTTAGTAGCACAGCACAACCAGAAACTTCAAACTGGGTGAATTATAACCAACAAAAATCTGTTTCTCACAGTTCTGGAGGACGAAAGTCTGAGATCACAGGGCTCATATAGTTGGTTAGGGTCCTTTTCCATGTTGCAGGCTTCCCATTGTAGCTTTACATGGTGGAAAGGGCGAGGGAAATTTCTAGAACATTGTTTTTAGGGCACTAATTCCATTCATGAAGGTCTGCCTTTATGACATAATCACCTCCCAAAGGTCCTACTTCCTAATATATCACTTTTGGGGTTAAGATTTCAATGTAAGAATGGTAGTTATGAGTGGCTAGAGGGAGAGGGAAATGGAAATTGCTAGTCAAAAGGTGTAAAGTTTCAGTTAGCAAGATGAACAAGTTCTAGAGTTCTGCTGTATGGCTTTGTGCCTTTAGGTTATAATACTGTATTCTGCACTTAAAATTTTGTTGAAAGAATGGATCTCCTGTTAAGTGTTGTTATTACAGTAAAAAAAGACTCAAAACCTTTTATCAAGCTTTATATAATATTCTGCTTAAACGGAGATTCCAAAGACAAGCAAGCATTTGTCAGAAGAAGCCAGAAGTGGACATCCTAGGCAAAGGGAGAACTAGGGTAAAAGTTTGGTGGCAGGAGAGGTGGCTGCAGAAGGAGAGCAAGCCCAGCATATCAGGACAGACTACCAAGGGAGCGTGCCAGTGACGAGGCTGCACAGCTAGCCAGGGACAAGACTGAGACCTTTTATACTGTTCAGAGGCAGTGAACTTGCAGGACTGGATAGTGGGGAGCCACTGAAGAATTCTGTGGAGAGGGGTGGTGTGATCTGATTTGTGTTTTATAATCGTTGCTGAGGCAGTAATCTAGGCAAGACTGGATAAGGAACTGACAGTGGGTTTGCAGAAAGTGGGATGAGAGATATTTAGAGGTAGAATCAATAGTATATCATGATGCTTTGGATTTTGAGGGAGGAATCTAGGATAACTCTTGGATTTTAAATTGGACATTTGACCAGAATTTAGGACATACCTAAAATTGGCAGTTATACATTTATAGTAGTTCCAATTAGGTCTGACTCTAGAATCTTCTAGCAGGATTTATAAGCCCACTTACCAATAAAAAGAAAGGTATTCAATTTTGCAGCTTTGTCAGAAGAATACATTGGTAGGACAGTGGAGAAATGTATATATATATATATATAAGGTGAAATTTAGGGAAAAGTTCATGTAAAGAACCTGTATATCATGTTTTGAGGAAGTACACCAGCTTTAGATTGTTGTTTTGAACTTAGAAGTAGTGGAAATAGTAACTGAGAAATTTTAATAACTGCTGGAGAGGTTTTATGGACTCAGAGAACAGCAGCTCACAAGTTGTCGAGTATTCCATTTCTTTTTCCAGGGACACTGGCTCTTCTACCCCTGTACCGACAGCATCTTCATACTTGTTACAGCACTTACCTTTGTCTTATAATTTTATTTGTTTATAATCATCTCCTTCCCCAACCTCTAAAATCCTAAGACAGGGCCATTGCCAGTGTCTTTTTTCTGAGATCTGTTCATGTGAGTGATGTGTACAGGGCCTGGCAGCAGACACTCAATAAAGGTTTGATGGCTGAACTGCTTCATTTTATAAAGGCTGAAATCAAGACATGCTTTTGTTTGTTTTAAAAAGTTGTTAATACTATGAGAGTTGATAAAGTAGAATAGTTAACTACTCACAAGAGTGAAGTATACTGGTTACTTTCAGAATGGCAGCCATTAAATTTTTTTTTTTTTTTTAATGTGAACTATTACCTATTTTTACTTTCTGGAGTTCTTTGTAGAGAAGGGTGCAGGCTTCTTCTCTGGGACAGAGAGGCAAGGTGCTTGGAAACAGGAGGGAAATTTGGTGGCACATGGGGTGTATGAGAAGCCATGACCATCTTAAAAGTATATATATATATTTTACTGTATTAAATGTATGAAAGCATTGTATTTTTCTGCAGAAAATAACAGCAGCCTTGAAGCAGACAGCCAATTTAAGCCTTCACCTCGACCAAGGAGCATGTTGAAAAAGCACAGCCATGGGGAGAAGAAAGATAGCCTAGGAGACAGTAGAGAAACTGTCCCACACAAAGATTTAGAGGCACATTCCACACCTTCGTTCCACCCAAGGCTGAATGGCAGGCAACCAGAAGCTGAGAAGAATGCATTCTCTGAAAACCTGGATCCTGAGGTTAGCACTGTTGCTGAATTGTGTTTTGAGTTCAGATTTTTTTATCTGATTATGAGAAAGAGAATATTTGTGTACATGCATGTGTGTGTTTGTGTGTGTTTTACATGTTTTCTTCAGCAAATGACAAGGAACTTTAATTTTGTAAATATATTCTATTGGGTCTAAAACTGCATTGTAAGATAGAGCAAAGATGCAGAATTATTTCGTGTACTGCTAAGAAGGAAGAAAACTGCTAATTAAGCTATAAAATGCCAGTCATTATAAGATGCATCCAATATCAGAGAAAGTTAAATGTGAAAAAACAGTGCAGTCCTTTTGAATCTTTGCAACACTTTAATTGCAAGTATATATTTACACGTATTTTAATTGTATAATTTATAGCCAGTGTCATTTTATTCATTTGGTTTTAATCACTCAACAAATGCATATTGAATGTTCACAGCAGGGTCCTATCTTTTGGGGGATACCACAATGGGAGTAGACATGATCCTTCAGGAGTTCATCAGGAGTTTACTGTGTATTGTCATTAGGGAAGAACACTTGGCCTCTGGTATTTAAATTTCACTATGGCTAGGAAACTTCCACCTCACATTTCAGAAGATAAGTATGAGAAGAACATTCTTGCTCCACAGTCTGCTTAAGCAGATGAGAGAAAACTAAACAGTACCTGGCTAAGCTGCTTTCTTCTGACTCCTCTGTGGTTCAGATGTGAGTAAGAGAGGTGGTCCAAAGGGAGACAGAGGAAGTCCTTTGTATCACAGCTAAATGAATGAATCTCTCCAGTTCAGACCAGAAGTGTGATTACAGTAGGCTTCTTACTCCACTCTTGTCCTGTAGGTTAGCTTTACCAGTAAAGCTGGCAATTTGATATAAGCCTCTCTAACTTCAGTGTGCTATGTCCTAATTTGTTATAAAATCTGGAGAAGAGATGGACTTATTAAAGCCAAACAGTTATTGTATATTGAATAAGATCATCTGACTGAGTGGATATTGTGGTAGTTCACTGTAGCTGTTACAACAAATTGCCACAAATTAGACTTAAAACAACAGAAGATTTTTCAGTTCTGGAGGTCAGAAGTCCAAAATTGAAGTGTGGGTAGGGTCATATTCTCTCTGAAGCCTCTAGAGAGAAATCCTTCCTTGCTTCTTCCAGCTTCTGGTGGTTGTCAGAAATCTTTGGTGGGCCTTGGCTGTCAGCTGCATCACTCTAATCCCTGTCTCTATCATCACATGGCCTTTTCCCCTTGGTCTCTGTGTCTCCCCTCACTTTCCTCTAAAAAAAGACAGCATTCATTTGACTTAGGTCCACCCTAATCTAGTATATCCTCATTTTAATTAATTCCATCTGAGATTCAGGATAGACATGAATCTTGAGGGACATTATTCAGACTGGTAGTGATGCCTAACTAAATCCTCTTTGTGATGCTTGTTATGTCCCTTAATTAAAGAAAAAAGTATTCCTAAAGTTTCTAAAGTAACATTATATAATGACAGAAAGTTTAAATGAAAAA
>SJYV01024109.1:75239-87023 GCA_006410875.1 Neotragus pygmaeus | reverse complement strand
ATCTCTCTGGGTCATCCCAGTGCACTAGCCCCAAGCATCCTTGTTTGCAAAGATTCTGGAAGCAAAGATTCTGGAAGAATCAGAGGAACGATTCTCCCCTGTAGCTCAAAACTGTATAAACCTTTTCAGTAGAGGGAACTATTGTGTTGGTCAAAACAATCATTCAGGATTTTTCTGTAAGGTGGTATAGAAAAATCCGAACAACCTTTTTGGCCAACACAATATAACAACATTAGACAGAAGCAGAGTTTTCTCAAGCTCTTCCCTGGTGACTCAGAGGGTAAAGAATCTGCCTGCAATGCAGGAGACCCAGGTTTGATCCCTGGTTCGGGAAGATCCCCTGAGAGGAAGGAAATGGCAACCCACTCCAGCATTCTTGCCTGGATAATTTTATGAACAGAGGAGCCTGACAGGCGATAGTCCATGGCGTCCCAAAGAGTTGGACATGACTGAGTGGATAAGAGTTTTCTCTCCTCGGCTTCCCTAAAAATACTGATACAATCCATTATGAGAGGAGATCTCAAAGACCATTTAGTCCAACGTGGCCCAATATTTTCATTTTTCAGCTTGTGAAACNATGGCGTCCCAAAGAGTTGGACATGACTGAGTGGATAAGAGTTTTCTCTCCTCGGCTTCCCTAAAAATACTGATACAATCCATTATGAGAGGAGATCTCAAAGACCATTTAGTCCAACGTGGCCCAATATTTTCATTTTTCAGCTTGTGAAACTGAAGGTCTCAGGAAAATTAGTCTGCCCAAGGTTTCTGGAACATATTCTCTGGAGCAGGGGAAAAAAAATCTGTTGAATTCCATAATTTGGGAAAGGGAATCAGCAGTGAAAATGCTCTATAAATGTTATTCAGTTCATTAATGGCTAGTCACACTTGAAGTCCATGCTCCATATATTCTCACTAACAGGAGTGTTTCTTCACCGAGGAGGCAGATTCCAGCGTAACCCCCAGTGTTTCCTCCACTCTGAGTTCTATACTCAGGAGCTTAACTGAAAAGGTGCAAAATCCATCTTCTGCAGTTTGACTGTTCAAAGATCTTCTTAGGCATGCAAGCAGTGTGCCCCTGCTTTGGAAACACATTTGGAAGACTGAAAGTTGCTGACAAAGGTATACACAGAAGGACGAGAGCTATAACACTGAATTATCTTCCCTCAGAATCCAACCTCGTGGAATCAGAACAAGGTTATGTAGTAGCTTTATGCCCGCCAAATCTACCCCATGAGAAACATCGTCTTGTTTCTTATGGAAAATGTGCTCTGCCAACAAAGTCACTGAAGAGGCTGGCAGAATGAGTCTTACGGGTTATCTGGAAATATCAGGGTCAGTTCATTTAAACAAAGAGGAAGAGCAGTCAGTCCTCCAAACGACTGGCAGGAAAGCTTTCTCCTTGTGGCACAACTAGTAAGTGTCTCAAACTGATAATTCCAGAATATTGGTGAAGCCATCACTTCAAATTACGTTATCATGTCCTAGAACCAACCACAGCTTAGAATAGTTCACCATGTTTACTAATACTATATATAAAGTATACAGATTTATCTATATTCCTAATAGATCTCTCTATCCATTTGTTGGATATGAAAACCTAAATGTGGCCTTCCCTGTTGGCTCAGTGGTAAAGAATCTGCCTGCCAACGCAGGAGACACAGATTCGATCCCTGATCCAGTAAGATCCCACATGCCAAGGAGCAACTAAGCCCAGGAGCCACAGCTATTGAGCCCACGCGCTACAACTACAGAAGCCCATGCTCTCTAGAGCCCATGTTCCACAACCAGAGAAGCCACTGCAATGAGAGGTCCGAGAACCACAACTAGAGAGTGGCCCCCATTCGCCACAAACAGGGAAAGCCCATGTGCAGCAAGAAAGACTCAGAACAGCCAAAACTAAATGAAAAAAAAATTTTTTAAGCTAAATGTATCCAAAAAGCCAGAAATCACCTTTAACTTTTCAAATATTCCCTGTAAAATCTCTTAGGAAAGGCTCCCTTATAATGAAAAGAATGACTTAGAAATCAGGAAGATGCTGAGATGGAACTGAGATCTCCATGTTTTTCTTCCCATAGAATACTTGCACTGACATTTTGAAGATCCACGTAATTTTCATCCTTTAAGTAAATGATTCTCAAAGAGAGGTCCCTAGACCAGCAATATCATCATCCGCCAAGAATTCATTAAGAATGGAATTTCTCATGTTCCGCTCCAGACTCAGTGAATCAGAAACTCTGGGGTAGGGCCCACAGTCCATATTTTTAACAAGCCCTCAGGGTGATTTTGATGCTCACTCCAGTTTTAAGATCAAGCTCAGCTTTTCCTTCCAGTCCCTGAGACCACCAGCTAAAATGCTGAGTTTCCTTCTCTTCGCACTGGGAATCCTACTTACAAGGGCTGTTGATTGAGTGAATATGATAATAGCTATGCAGTCTTTAAAGAGCCTAGGAGAGGACTAATGTTTGCAAATATTTCACTTCTTATTTAGCAATTACTGGGAAAATACTAAGTTGTAGACTCTAGCATCAGAAGTTAGTGAGAGCACACCCATAGAAGACAGTGTTAATATCTGTGAAAGAGTGAACACTGGCCAAGACGATGCTGATACTGATATTCATCTTGCTTAATAATTTCAAACTGCTCATGACATGATGTCCTTGATATTTCTAAAGTGGAATGTGGCAATCCACAAAGGAAAGAATTGGAGTATTTCATCCAAAAAATACAAAGAGTTGGGTAAATCCTGAGGACCATAGACTCTTCCATAATAGGAAGCTTTCTTAGTAAACAAATCTTATTAGAAAACACTTTCAAACTTGAAGTGGTTATTTGATTATCACACTAAAGCTGCAGTTCTGAGTTAAATCCATTGTAAGAATCAACATTTGAAAACATAAATGTGTTTGGAAATCCCTCAAAAGAAGGGTATATGCTTTCAGCTGACCAAGGGACTTCCAGAAAAAAAATGGTGACTAACTGTCTCAAATTACAAACAAAGACTAGAGTAAAGGGAAAGAAAGAGGAAAATAGAAACAAAGAAAAAAATTGCCCACCCCAAACCAGTAGATCTATGCAACAACCCTCAAATCAAAAGCAGGATTTAAAACTTAGAATCACAGAGTTCATCAACTGTGTCGTACCAACGCATCTAACCAGGACCTTTGTAGATTGCTGAAGGCTACAGAAGAAAGACAAGCCATCAACACCCAGATTCAGGATGTGAAAGCAGAATTAAGCAGGACTTCAGGAGAAAATTTAAGATACTACCCTCCTTACTTGGAAGGCAAAAGAAGCTTCTCAGAAAAGTGAAAGTGAAGTCGCTCAGTCGTGTCCGACTCTTTGCGACCCCATGGACTGTAGCCTACCAGGCTCCTCCCTCCATGGGATTTTCCAGGCAAGAGTACTGGAGTGGGTTGCCATTTCCTTCTCCAAGGGATCTTCCCAACCCAGGGATCGAACCTGGTTCTCCCTCATTCCAGGCAGACGCTTTAACCTCTGAGCCATCAGGGAAGGTATATCCTAATTAAAGATGAGTTAGGAAAAAATGAACTGAGGTCAAAAAAGTGAAGGAAAAGACCAATGAACAATCTATTTTGAAAGAACAGGACACAGAAGAATATTATATAAAACAACAGATAATATAAAAGAAGATATCAAAGATAGAGTGATAAAACATCAGAATGAGATAAAAGAGAAGCTGGCAGTTGAAGAAAGAAACTGACAACAAAAATAATATCACTGCAGAACCAACAAATACATTAAAGTAATAAGAGGCAAAATCCACAAACCAAAAACAGAGTTGATGATATGGAAAACAGTCTTCAAAACGCTGCACAAAATGCAGAGGAAAAGGACAAGTAGATGAAAGCAAACAGAGAAGATGACAGATAAGAGGGCTTGAAAACAGAGATCCAACATACAGATAAAAGGTATTCTCGAATTAGACAGCAAAACAAAATATGCTCAAATCCATGATGGAAACTACCTTCCTTGAAATAAAGGAATATCTCACGTTCCAAAGAAAAGTAACAGAATCATCAAAATTGAGACATTCTGGTAAAGTTACAGTTTTCTAGGATAAACACTGATTTCCATAAAGTCAAGATTTTTAGTCAGTTGCAGGGAGAAAAGTCAAGACAGCCACAGAGTTCTTCCCAGTAACTTTCAATGATGGAAAGAAGTGAGTGGATGTCTACAGAAAAAGAGCATGATCAGAGTAGTCATTTTCCAACTGAATTCGCAACCATGTATAAAAGTAATAATAATTTAAAAAACACCATATTTTCCAGTCAGCGTGGTAAGAGAATGCAGCACTTAGTGAGTCTTCTTCAGAATCTATTTCTATTCAATGATGTAATATACCAAGGGAAAGTTCAAAATCAAGATCTCAAGAATGGGGAATTTAGAGGTAAGGAAAGGATGTGAACACTGAATCCACTTACATTTAAAACAAAGACTGATCAATTTATAATAATTATAAAACAAAATTACAATCCCTTCAGGGGAACAATTATAATAACAATAGGTTATTCCATATAATAATAATAATTATTATATAGAATTGGGAATCCTCAAGCATTGGGAAGATCCCCTGGAGAAGGAAACGGCAACCCACTCCAGGATTCTTGCCATCCTGTAGATGGAGGAGCCTGGTGGGCTACAGTCCATGGGGCTGCAAAGAGTCGGAGACAACTGAGCAACTTAACTTCAAGCATAACAACAAAAATAAAGATGTCGGGGTGAAGAGGCATTGGGAGATAAACAGAAGTGGGAGAACATTCTCAAATCTCACAGAAGTATATATACAAATATATGGTAGTATTCTTTCTAAAGTTTATAAACAGAGGTATCAAAGTTAAAAATTTAATTAATAATAAAAATAAAAATTGACTAAATAGCTTTTAATTTCTTTTTGATCAAAGAAAACACAGCCCATGGAGTAAAAAATAGAGAGCAAAGAAGGTGCATAGAAATACACAAGTATGTGCAAAAAACTAATTAGAATCAAGTACAGAAGGTAAACCATAAATGTGAACTGGACAACAACTATGGAAAATATTCCAAGACTAGATTCAAAAACAAACTCCAAATGCATTTTGTCTACAAGGGACACACATACAGCAAAATGACACAAATGCTTTAAAATTATGGTCAAAGTATATCAAGAAAAGAAAAGTAGGGATATTGATAACTATTAATCATGGTTAAATTCAAGATTAAAAAGCCTATAGCTTAGCTTCAAATTTTTGTAAAAGTAGAAAGAGACAATAACAACAAATGTAAAGGAAAATGAATTTTATTTTTAAAAGTTTAAAAGTGAACATTTAGGGAATTCCCTGGCTATTCCGTGGTTAGAACTTCATCCTTTCACTACAGTTTGATCCCTGGTCAGGGAACTAAGATCCCACATACCACATGGCGTGGCCAAAACAAACAAACAAACAAACACCCAAATGTGAATATTTAATAATGTAAAAGACTCACAATGAAGATTGATCATGAATATTTATGCCTCCAACAGCATCAACTGGAGAAAGAAAAAAAAGGTGATACAAAAAGAAACAGATATAAGTTCTTAATATGTTAAATGGAGAAAGAAAACTAAGGATAGAATTAACAGAATTAATAAAATTGAATTGAGATACATTTCAAATTCTGTATCGTGGAAACAGGAAGCACATCTTCATTTCAAGCAAGTATGACACATTTACCCCACTCCAGTACTCTTGCCTGGAAAATCCATGGATAGAGGAGCCTGGTAGGCTACAGTCCATGGGGTTGCTAAGAGTCGGACACAACTGAGTGACTTCACTTTCACTTTTCACTTTCATGCACTGGTAAAGGAAACAGCAACCCACTCCAGTGTTCTTGCCTGGAGAATCCCAGGGACAGGGGAGCCTGGTGGACTGCCGTCTATGGGGTCACACAGAGTCGGACACGACTGAAGCGACTTAGCAGCAGCAGCAGCAGCATGACACATTTACAAAGGCTTTCAAATGCCCATGGAGGCTTACAAGTGTCTATAATGCCAGAATTAAGAGATAATAAATTACAAATAGAAAAAAGGTAATCTATTATTTCTGTTTACACTGCAGCAAAACCTGGGGAAAAAGGAAAACTAGAAATTCCAAACACTTGGAAAAAAATCGTTACCATTCTTTTAAACCATCAGGATAACCAGAAACAAAACCTCAACTATAGAATGTGACTTTAAAAATCTTATTATGTAAAATGTGGAATTTAGAAAAGCTGTACTTAGAGGAAATTTCATAGCTCTATGAAAATTATGAAGAAATAATAATATTCTTGTAAATCAAGAAATAAGACTAAATGAATTAAACACCTAACTCAAGAAAAAGAAAAAGAGCAAGAAAGAATTTAACTAAAATAAAGATAAAAAATTAGGAGTCAAAAAAAAAAAACCCAACAAAACCGAGTAATGATTTATTTTTTAAAAATGCAGTTCTGTGCAAAATTAAATAAAAACCACTATTTAGCCTAATAAGAGGAGGGAAGGCAAAACACAGATATAAAAAATTAATAATAAGCAGAAAACATCCATGAATGTAAATGAGAATAAAATATAATTTAAAAATTACTATGTACAACTCATAACAATATTTGTAAACCTAAGTGTCAGAGAAGATTGTCTAGAAACACATACACTACCAAAATTAATCCAAGAAAAGAAACCCAATCAGAGGAGGGTTTTCAAAAATTCAGTATTTCAGATGATTTTTAAATTGGTCCAAAGTCTAAAGCATAAGAGTTTCACCAATTTATTTCCAAACATACTGCATGCAGTGTAGCATAAATATCAAAGCTCACTGCCAGAACAATAAATAGTAATATAAAAATAATAAAAGCATACCAACACACTTATAAACATCGGGGAAAAAATTCACAATAAAATCCAGGTGCACATGAGAGGAATATCACTCCATGATCAAGTGGGGTTCACTACAGGACGGCAATATTTCAGTACAAGAAAATCTAGGGACCTCTCTGCTGGTCCAGTGGTTAAGACTGTCACTGCTGAGGGCGCAGTTCAACCACTGGTTGGGGAACTAAGATCCCAGAAGCCACGCACAGCCAAAAAAGAAAGTCTATATTCTACCATATTAGGAAGTCAAAGAAGAAAAAAACGATTTCATCAACATAGAGAGACTAGACAGCATTTGATGAAATTCCAGAACTATTTATTATTAAAATGTTTTAATATGATATATATAAACATTTTAATGTATATATATAAAAAACTCAGCAGCATGCTTAATATATTATAAAAATTCAAATAAAAAATCAGATAAGGATCATCACTATTACTTAGTATCATGGAAATTTTAGCCAATGCACTTGTACAAGAAAAAAGAGAGACATAACAATTGGAAAAAATGAGATAAAAGTCTCTAATATTTACCAGATAATTCACCTGAGTGTGGGCCCAAGTGAACGACACTTTCTACTTAATGATTTAACATATTTTTCTTTCAACAAGATGTTATTACTTTAACATTTAAAACCACCATGAAATGTCAAGCACTAGAGTGAGCTGGCAAGGTATTGTTAGTTATCAATGGTTTGTACCTCAGTTCACCAAGAATATTGACTCTTCTGCCAACCCTGGCATTCCACTGTCTACCCAATTTGACTCTTCAATGACTCTTTAAGTCAATAATGTCAGATGATCCCTATCCAGTAATTTCAGGAACTCCAGCTTTAAGGTCAGAAAGACAGTTATTCATGGATTATATCTGCATATAATCAAGTCTGAAGCAACAAGTTTCTCCACCCATATATTGAAGCTATACTCTATCTCCTCCTTAAAGGAATTTTAAGCAAGTGGGTGGAAAACTGTAAGAACGACCTCCTGAAATCAAATTAAGAGGCCCAAACCAATGTCTTTCCCTCATAACCATCTAGAAGAATCTCAGCCTTGGATCTGTGTTAATCAATGTTGTCTCCCTACTCTGCAGGGTATCCCTGCAAATTCATGGTTTCAAACTTACCCATAGTCTACAATCTGAGAAGTGGAAGAGTTTCCAGCTTCTGTCTCCCTTTCCCTTTCTGTTGCCCATAGGTACCTATCCTCTCCCATCTCTCTTGCCACAATGGAAGGCAGGCTCCACTCCTTTCTATCTAAGACCTGGGCTCTGACCAACCCTTTCCTGCCTCACCGGGGAGCCCACCTGGTCTGCATTTTCAATTTCTCTCTGATTACAGCTAAGTCATTCCCATCTTACAGTCTCCTATCCAGGAAGAACTCTGCTGCTGCTAAGTCACTTCAGTCATGTCCATCTCTGTGCGACCCCACAGACAGCAGCCCACCAGGCTCCACAGTCCCTGGGATTCTCCAGGCAAGAACACTGGGGTGGGCTGCCATTTCCTTCTCCAATGTATGAAAGTGAAAAGTGAAAGTGAAGTCGCTCAGCCGTGTCCTACTCTTCGCGACCCCATGGACTGCAGCCTACCTGGCTCCTCCATCCATGGGATCTTCCAGGCAAGAGTACTGAAGTGGGTTGACATTGCCTTCTCCGAAGAGGAACTCACCCCTCCCCAAACACACACAAACACACTTACACACTCCACGTCCCTCTGACCTATTTTCTCCCCGGGAAAACAACACAAGTACAGTCAAAACCACCTAGGGTTGAATCTCAACTCTATGCCTTATGAGCTATATGAATTCTTGACAAATATATAAATTCTCCAAACCTTTATTTCCTCATCCACACACAGAAATCCACATTTCACAGGGTTGGCGTGTGGAATAATCTGGATAATAACCACAAAGCATTTGGCATAGTAGCTGGCATATAGGAAGATGTAACTGTAATTGCCATAATTACCAGGAATCCCCCCTTTACACAGACAAGCTGCTTTCATGCTCCTTACTTCTTCCTCAGTCCTCTCCACCTGGTACTTGTAACTACCACTCTGCAGAAACAAACGCACCATGGTCAGGAATGACCCTCTTTGGACCCATGAAAGAATACTTCTACTCCTTATGTAACTTAACCCAGACTTCTGCACCGTCTCTACCATAACCTGCTTTCTCCTTTAAAATAACTCTTTCCCCTGGATACAGAAGAACTGTCTCCCCCAGAACTGAATTCATCTTTCAGTTTCACTTGGGACCAGGGTCTCTCAACCTCAGCATCACTGACATCTGGGGCCAGATTTTGTTGTTGGAGGCCTGTCCTGGGCACTGAAGGATGCTTGGCATCACCCCTGGCCTGCACCCAATAGATTCCAGTGGCATCTCCTTCCCTTCCCCCATTCACCCCCAGTAGTGACAACCAAAGTGTTTCTGCTGGTCTCACTGGAGACACTTGGAGGAAATCATCCCCACTGAGAACCACTCTCTCCAGAAAACCCTGTCCAGCACTGCAGGGCTGAGCTGAGACCCTTCCTAGGTGTTCCTAACCCTCCCAGGCATTTCCCACACAGCACTGTCTGTCTAATTGCCTGTCTCCTCACACTGCAGTATAAATTCCTTGGCAGCCAGGACTGTTTGGTTCAACCTCAGCCCATGCCAGTTTCTGGAATCCACATACTCTTCTTCCTCTTGCTGAAAACAAACTGATTATAAGACACACTCTGATAGGCTTCCCTGGGGGCTCAGTGGTAAAGAATCTGCCTACCAACACAGAAGACATCGATTTGAACCCTGGGTTTGGAAGATCCCCTGGAGAAGGCAACCCACTCCAGTATTCCTGGAGAATTCCATGGACAGAGGAGCCTGGCAGGCTAGACTCCACCGGGTCCCAAAAGAACTGGACATGACTTAGCGACTAAACACGACCACCCCAACACTTTAATATAGATTTTCAAGGTTAGAAAACCCCATGCAAAAAATGTAAACTTGGATTGTAACATGCATCCTTCTTGTACAAATGTGGGGGCAAGTGTCTCAGTAGCTAGAAAATAAGCATGTGTCTGGCGGGGGCAGGTGCAATGTTAATGCATGAGCTGAGCATCAGAATGAGAGATGGGCTTTAGCCTCAGTCCTCCATGGCCGTGAATTAGGGCCCTGTTCTACCAGGAGATTCTGGTAGAACCCTTCTGGTTTCCCTTCTGGTTTCCCTCTGTATTCTCAAGTTTAAGTTATCTCCTTCCTAATCTTAATGCTGTCCTTGTCTTAAGACTTCCTGGCTGATTTGGAAATTTTGAAACTTACTGATATGTTTCTATGTTCATCCTCCTCCCTTCACATCCTTGTGCGCATTACTACGTTCCTTATACTGTCCCTGCCTCTGGCAATGAAATTTCAGACAAAGAAGAGTGTCCTTACAAAATACCATTTTCACTCATAAAACATTTCTGTATTCCAGGAAGCTGATGTATTGGAGGGATGGGAAATGTCAGGATTGAAAAGAACTAACTGGTCGCCGAACAGTTTATTTCTATGGAATTTCTCAAAAAAAAAAAAAAAAAAAGTCTTTGAAGACCCACATATTAAACAGAAATGAGGTCACTGATGGTCAAGGTTCAGTACAGAGTAGGCAAAGCTCTCTTGTCTCCAAAGCTAAGTACTCCATGGCAACCCACTCCAGTACTCTTGCTTGGAAAATCCCATGGACGGAGGAGCCTGGTAGGCTATAATCTATGGGGTCGCAAAGACTCTCAGACACGACTGAGCGACTTCACTTCACTTCACTTCCAGGCATCCAGCTCTTTGGCCTGCATTACAAAGCCAGGGCTTCTCCTTAAGGAATTCTTAGGGGGAAATTCTAAGGAATTTTCACAGGTATAAATCAGTGAAAAAATTAGTTGCACAACAGAATGCACTGTCTCTTGGTAGTTAAATAATGATGGTAATAACAATGATGTTAGTATATAAATACAGGAAAACAATGAGAAAATATATTCCTCAAACCCTCCACGGTGAAGTCTTCTCTGGGAGTCGAGTTAAAAAGGACTTTCACTTTCCCTGAATTCCAGCTTCTAGAATGTTTGTATATTTGTTATTGGTATGTCGGTTTTACGAGCTGCAGATGATTTTTTAAAAGTTTGAGTGTTTTCAGAGAAATAAGCAAAGCAGTCCCCCTTAAAAAAAAAAAATCCCCAGGTCCAGCAAGTCAGCCCACATATTAGGGAACATGTGGGTGTGTGATCACTTTGGTGTGTAAATACTTAATATGTGTCCACATTAACAAAAGCAGCACAGCTGAGACTGACCACAGAACACTAACTGCCTATTAGCAGATGGGCCCAATGGCAATGCTTCGCTAGCTCTCTACAGGAATTTCACACAGGAGCAGGTGCATCCCATAGCTACTTGAGAAAGCAAGGTTTGCCTGGAACACAAACTTTAATCAATCAGCGAACCCAGTTAACAAACCATTCCATCTAATGTTCAGTTTTGTTCCATGAGGCCCAAGAAAGACAAAGACTGTTCGCCAGGGACTGCACCCTTTATCTTATACCTCAAAACAGGTACATCTTAAATGTCCCTCCAGGAAATATTAGAGGCAACATAATCCATCAGCCCCCTGGAGACACATGGGACACCAGTCATGAGCACTTCATCCCACCACTGAGATAAGGTGAGAAATCTGAGACTCAATGAGGTAAAGTCTGGCTTAGAAGTATCTTCTCATTGCCAAGACCATTACATCACACATCTAGGCAGGTGAAAAGGGAGTCGTTGACCTGGAGCTCTCTGCCCTCATTTAGAAGAAAAATCATTTTCAACTGAGTCCAAAACACATTTATTGACCAGCTACCATGTGCCAACACCAAACATTTATTGAACACTTGAGTGCCTCCTAGATAGCTAGT
>SJYV01024109.1:56825-74940 GCA_006410875.1 Neotragus pygmaeus | reverse complement strand
GGAAGAAACGTGGGGGGTGGGGTATGAAAAGCGGTATATGGGGAGACAAAAGGTAGGTGTAAGCCATGCTCCGTCTCATGGAAATTAAAATATAGTTGGGGTAAGACTAACAGAAAAGAAATTAGAGAATAAATAATTCTAAACACTTGATAATGAGCCGTGGATTGTTACGGTACAGTTTCCAAGTACAAAGATGATGAGAACAGCTGGGAAAGCAAAGAACACAGTGGGTCCATGGGTTTGAAAATGAATGTTCTTGAAAGCTAAGCAGCCAGCTGGGTCAGTAGAACTTGCCCAGGTATGAGCAAAGAGAGAGAAAAGATCTTGCCCTAGAAGTCAGGATCTAGCTTTATTGCCTACCACCCGACCTCAGGCAAGATATTCATCTGCTTCCTCACCTGTATAATGGGACTAAAAATATCCATCTCATAGGGATGAAATGAGATAATGTCCATGGAGTCTCAAATGTCAGGTCCCTTTCTCCCTCCCTTCCTTCAGTGGGAGAGCATCAGGGAACTCTTACCATCCTTAATCAGGCGAATGTGATATAATGAAAGCTACATCCTCTCAAGATTATTCTGGCAGCACTAGGAAGGACTTCTATGGGAGCAAAGAGGGGAGGAAGAGAGGATGGTGAGACACACGCTGCTAAAGCAGCTGCTGAGATGGTCCAGGGATGAGACAAAGTAGGACTGACCAGGAAGGTGTACTGGAGGTGAGAAGGTGGTCAAACCTACACAATATTTAGAAGGGAGAGATGACAAAAGCTAACGCTCTGAGGGCTGATCTAACTACCTGGTCAACACTTTCTGACCCAGCTGGAGTAACTAGCAAGATGTGGTCCACGTTGACTTTTATTCAACATTGTCAGGAAGAGTTAGTTCTTCAGTGATTGATGAAAAATTGTATTTTTTAACTGCATTTTTAAAAAGAACAGTTCCAATGAAGGTGTAGACTATCATCCAAGAACTTTAAGAAGCAACAGTCTTTAGGATGGAATATTTAACTGGATGGTACTCAGAGATACTCCATCAAGCTATAATACTTCCATCAACATATGATAATGGCATTTTCATGTATTTTCCAAGATAGCAAAGAAATTACCTAGACTAGCACTGTCAAAAAGAAATAAATGCAAGCCACAGATATAGAAATTTTAAATTTTTTGGCAGCTAGGAACAGGTGTCATTAGTTTCAGTAATATAGTCTATTTAACCTAATATATCCAAAAGTATTATTTCAACATGTAACAAAAACACATTCGTGAGATATTTTACATTTTTCTTCCATTAAGACTCAAAAATTTAGTCTATTTAAGACTTATAGCAACATCTCCATTCAGACCAGGCACATTTCAAATGCTCAAAATAGCTCAGGGCTACTGTACTAGACAATGGGGGGGTCCAAAAACAAAGCACTTATTCAATTGAGGTTTCACTGTAATTCACCTTGAGGTAGCCTTTACTGCAGCTGAACATCTGGAGTAAAAGATTTTTTAAATGCTAATCTAATCACATCACTTCCTTGACTTACAGCCCTACAATATCTTTACATTTTCCTTAAGACTAACCAGTTAGGGATCTCTTCCATTCAAGGAGAGTCTGTCACATTAAGTTTTATGGATTACCGAAATAACATCTTGACATCTTCTATAAGAACAGAGATACAAAGATCTGCCTTAAAGCACACTCTCTCTACCTATATAGTCAAGCTGGCTTTGTAATGCACCAACCCCAGCGCTGATCCAGCTGAAAAACACCTTGGGCCAACAAGGGCTGTTTTGAACCTGGCAAGTGGCCTGCCCAGCAGCATCCAGCATGGCAGTTAACAGCATGGGCTCAGAGCACACTTGCCTGGGTTTGTACCCACTTACTTATTGTCTGGTCTTAGTAAATTGTATAACCTCTCTATGCCTCCGTTTCCTCACCTGCAAAAAAAATATTTTAAAAAAGATAGTGCTATTCATAGAATTATAGTATTAAATGAGGATCAAAATGAGGTAATACATAAAAACTACTTGGGCACGTATTCTGTCACCAGGAATTCTTAGCCACTATTTTCAAGGACTTCTTGGTCCTCCAGAAACACCAGAACCATGTTTTTCAACAATCTCAGAGATCTGTACCAGCACTGCCCAAGGGCAAGAGCACAGCTGACCTGCGTTCACATCCCTGCATTGACACCTAACACAGATGTGACCACGTGACAATTACTTAACTTCTATGAACCTCCGTTTTCTCACCTGCTAAGTAGGAGCCACTGAATAATAATGGTGAAGATTAGACAACAGAGTGGGTCATCTGGCCCTTAGAAATGATAGGGCCTGCCCTCTCGAGTACCACTTACATTTCCCTTCCCCTCCTCCATTGGAGCCTAACTAATAAAACACATTAATTTGGGAATGAATTAGGGTGCATCTCTTCTGAGTGAAGGCAAAGGGAAACCATTATGACAGGACTGCTTACCATTTCAGTGGGCATTCGCTGTCTTATCAAATCTTGACCGTGTCTTTAATCACCAAAATCCATTCCACATAAGCCACAGCAAGCCATCAGAGTCACTGGCTCCAAGAAGGACTATTCTATGAAGAGCATGGCAATTTCCTTCCACAATGATACATTCTCACAAGGTTAGAGGATGTCTCCTGAATATCCTCGACTTCCTTTAAAAGCCTACAAAGCATTTGTCATTCATGGGTGAGTCATCCATGGTGTCCTGGAAAGGACTGGTCAGAAGGCAAGGTTTGGGACTTTGTCCTGGCTTTCCACCAACTGTGACTTTGGGGAAGTCACTTGACCTTTGTGGGTAAGAATACATGTGCTTCATAGCGCTGTGGTGGAGAACAAATGTACATAGTGTGTACTGAAAGCTCTCGGTCTCACTGATGAAGTTCAGCAAATCAACACACGAGGCAACATGAACTTGACTTCCATACCTTACTGCCTTGGTAGCGTATTTTGGAAATTTGTTCTAAGATAAGGAATAGCCTTATGTCAGCTGTATCATCTTCTACCTCTTTTCCCAGTTCCAGAGTTAAGGACTGGAGATCCAGACCTCTGACTCTAAGAACAGGAATAGGATGAGGCAGAGGCAAGAAGCCTGAGGCCAGGGTGACTCATGGCTGTGGAATTCCTAAGCCGGTGGAATGCTCTCTGTATTTCTCTTCCCTGTCAAGTCTCTGGGTTAGCAAGGTACAGTTGACACAGGGGGGAAACAGGTGTTATTTCTCTGCAGACCAAATTTTTATATAGGCACACATACATGAATGCATCTGTGTGCACCCGCCTCCAGCTACAAAGGTCAAGATCTATTAGGTTGTATAAAACCAGAAATCAACAACCCTTAAGAAAAGGGTTGTAGAAAGTATAGCGTCTCTTCAGGTGTCTTCTTCACTGCCTCGGAGTTTAGCAAATTAAACGCCATAAATCCTTTGATACAGATTAAATATGTTTAATAAAAAATGTTAGGTAAAAAGGAAGAGAACTCCTCTGACAAGCCATTAGAATTCTCAAATGTTGTGAGCCTCTGAAGTCATGGTTTAGTGTGTGGGACACAGGGATATATGGGGTTGTGTGAGAGGCTTAATAACCAGAATTTTTTAAGTTAAAATTAAAAAAATACAAAGATGGTCCAAAATCTAAAGCAAATAAAGCCTGTATTACATACTCATGCATAAAGCTACTTAATCTTCTATTGAAGCTGCGCTTTTGTTAAATGGATGCCAGGATCACTCTAGAACAATAGGAAAGGACCTCAAAGGGGACATTCCAAATATCTTGTGCGTGGATTTTCTCACACAGCTGTAGTTATTACAACTCTATTAAACCAGCTGTTAATAATTTTCAAATGGTCCATTCGTTCTACCAGTGACCTTGGGCCACCACCAATTTCAGAGCTTATCTTCATGTCTTAATCAACAGCCTCAAATGGAATCCCCTCCTCTTTCAACAGAGAAATGCATTTTGAAGAAAGACTGTTGATCGCATGGCTTCTTTGTCATCAGGGAATTTGTGTAATGTGGAATTTAACCTACAAACCCCAATCTTCCTGAAAGGAAAATGATTCCTCTGAGATTCCCTTCTCTACAGCAAGGTGAAAATGAAAACTCTCCCCCCTCCCTTTTTCTTCCTTGTTTAACAGAACAAAATTCACGGATGGGTCTCTCAGGGCTCTGGAAAACTCTGAATGTGCTTGATCAACAATGGGAAGTGATCCAGGGTTTAAAAAAAAAAAACGCCAGGAAAATATATCTTAAGCAACTTCAGATAAATCTAAGAAAACATCACCTTGTCTATAATCAAGGGTGTGGTGAGGAAAAGAACTTACACAAGTGATTTCATTTTCAGATGTGATGTATTAACGGGACCAAAGATGATTCGCAGAGAAATCAACACCATGAAAACAAGAGTGCCAAGATGGAAAGGAATGTCCTTTTCTTAGGCTTGGAACCGAAAATATTTTTCTCTCTCGTGACCATCTTAACTTCAAAAGCAGAAGCAAGGAATGTCAATCCGTATGGAGCTCCGCTGGCGGCTGACTCTGTTTCCATTCTTTACACAGAGAAGGGGAAAGGCAGCCCATTGTGTGTCTCCGCCAAGAGAGAAGAGAAAGAAAAAAAAAACACCACTTGTTTTTAAACTTTCCAAGGACACAGATAACTCAGGGAGGATGAAAACACAGAGATGAAGAAAGATGATTTGGGAATTCAATGTTGGAACTAAAAAATCAAGAAAGTGGGAGAAGTCAAGAAATGTCAGAATTTCCAGTACCAAAAAGGATGGGCTTCAAGTTTGTGTGCTAGAAAAAAAGGCTTTCTTTTGCCTCTTTTTGTTACTTCTTCAGTACTCTTATTCCAGCAAGAACTTTTCTTCAATATGGTAATTATCTCCATCTCCCATTTCCTAGAAACCCATCATCTCCTTTTCGAGCCAGTGTATTCTCTAATTCTCATGAAATTAGCTTAAAAAAAAATCTTGATTTCCTGCACTAGCCACATTCTTTGTCCTCCCACCCCCCAAAAAAAGGCCTCATCCTTCTACTTAACTAGAAAGGTACAGAGGATATTAGGAATGCCAGTTAGTCTTCAGGAATAAAGATGAGAAAGTGGCTTGGGGCATCTCTCTGTTCACTCTTGCTGGCAAGTTTCCAGGCAAAAGTATTTGGTAATCTCATGATAATTGGACAACACAGCCCCATTATGCACTCCCTACGATGCAATATTGTTTCATGTCACAGCATGATGCAAGTGACATGAGCTTTGGTGTCGAGGACAAAGGCAGAGAGTGACCTCTGGAATTCCATAGCAAAGCACATGCCCTCTGACCTGGACACTTTGGGCCAGCCTGAGACACTCACCCATACAATGAAGGTAAGCCAAAATATAGCCCCATGAGTGGAGACAAGTCTCGACTACTTCTCATCACACACAATGTTTAGCCTAATCACATAATAAAACAATGTATGCCCATTGTGGTTGTGGACACAGAGAACTGTGGGATATAGATATAGATTATTTAACTCAACTGTTTCATGTGCTATATAGTGTGCTAGCTTTTTCTATGCCTGAAGAGGGACTCTAGATGAACAAATTTTCCTAAAGATGTTTGGGAAACTCTTACAAAGCAAGAAACCAGAAAAATCTCCACTGTTCCTGAAAGAGGTACTTCAGGGGTTGCTGGGGTGATGACTGGAATTTCTGAGGTACATACATGCAAATAAGGCTGGAACACAGACCGACAACAAACTTGAAGAGGAAGGTCATCCACAGCCATCAGAGCCAGGGAAGCCTTATACATGGCTTTAATTGCCTAAAGAACTGCATGCCATCACCAGATTTTTATCAGCTTTTAGCAGAATGTCAAGCAATGACACATACATGGGTTGCCCTCTATAGAAAGAGCCTAGCCTAAGATTATTGGTGGGCTACAGTCCATGGGGGGCAGAAGATTCAGACACGACTCAGCAACTTAACAACAAAGAATCTTACAGGCATATGAGAAGAGGGCAGAAGGAACACAGTCAATGCAGAAATCAGTCTAGACCATAAAGCTCTAGAGAGAGAGTGATGTCCACTCACTGGTATGGATATACCTCTACATCAATGCCACATGCAGCTTCTTAAGAAAGTGATCCTGCATTCTGATCACCTGGCTGTGCTGACATATCTGAAAGAATAGATCACAAGAAAGACATTCAATCTCTTTATTGAGGGGGCTAATCTTCAGCAAGTAGAGAGAGCACAGAAGCCCAAGAAAATTCATGACAGTGCACTCTACGAGGTGTGGCGATGCGTTACACCTGCTGACTCAGGGAGATAGAAACACTAGATTATGAGCTTCTAGAAGACAGGAGCTGGTCTTTCTGTCCATCTCCAACGTTTAGCACAAACGTTCAGTAAATGCTTGAATGAATGACAAAATGAATGAGTCTGGCATCTGGCCTTCAAAGTCAGGTTACCAGGCTTTTTTTCTTCAACGAACCAAGTCTGAGCCAGGAAAGCCTGTGCTAGCACCAAGGGCAACCCCAAAGCAAAGAGCAAGGAAGGGGCTGCACAAGCTGACGAAGAAGCACTCACCAGCCCCGTTCCCTTTTAACTAGACTGTCCTCTCCACATACCATATCCCATCATGGGCATGACTTGCAAATCCAAAAGACAGCAGAGGGGATGGCAGCAACCTGAGCTTGTCAACTATCCCAACAGGGGAGCAAAGAGACAGGCAAGTTTTACAAGACAAATGGCAGGGAAGCTCAATTTCTGAGCCCTCTCTTTTAAAGGGGGTGCGGAGGCAGGGTGGGTATGGAGGGAGGGGAAGTACTGACTTCCACCTAGGTGCCCCATTAGGCCAATATTTTGCAAAACCAGGTGTGTGCAATTTGCTTATTAAAGTTCTCACCCTGGGGCAACTGACAAGACTCATCAGTCCTGGAAGACAAGTGCTATGACCCCAAGGCAAGTTAAAGCATATCCGGAATATTTTAAGCTAGAAAGGGAATCTTTTTGTTAAAGTGAAAGGGGATCATTTTGCTGAAACAACTGACTGGGAGGGAAAGAAATTAAGAGTGGGTTGTTTCCTGGGTTTGTGCAGAAATTAGACCATTATCTTCCAAAACAAAGGCTCAAGGTTAGATGGCTGTTCCAGAAGAAGCTAAAGAAACGGTTTTTTAATTGATGATTCTAAAAGCAGCAAGTCTTCTAAGGGAAATGTTCCAGCGGAGGGCAAAAGCCCCAAGGTGGGCTACCTCACCTACTTGCCAAGAGGTCTGGGAGTCAACATTCTTTTGGATATCAAGATCTGGATGACTTTCCCTATTCACTGGCTAACACAGTAGGAACAGGGATAGATGTGAGATGGCCGATGGGAACAGCTGGCAGCGGCATTGCTTAAGAGGAGCTACTGGACGCTGAAGACGCTAAAATATAGGAACGCCTCAATTCTGTTTTCCAGACCAGCCAAGAGGGGCCAATGGAGGCACCTGCATGAGAAATCACAGAGCCCTTACTATGCTGTTATCAGTAGCGGTGATCTCAAATTACACTTTAACAGATTGCTCTGCCTGTGAAACAGAGCTCCCTCCCTGCCAAATGCTGACCCGGTTCTGGGCAAAGTATTATCACACTTTGTTCATACACAGGAAAACGATGGCAGAGTTCTGGTGGTCAATGATCCACACTCTGCAGATAAACAAAGCTGCATCTATACACCACCTCTCCCCTGCCTGCCTAGAGTAGGGCTTGACAGCCACAAACTCAACAATGCTCTTGAAATTCCCAGGCACGTGTATACCTCCCACTGGTCCTATGACAGCTCATCTTTGGCAGCAGAAAGGGTTCTAAACTTATATCTAAAACCTCGTGAAGGGTCACATCACAAGAAAATTTATGACCAGAGTTTTTCCCTTCCAAATTTACTACGTCAACTACCGAAGAATAACTTCTAAAAGTTCTCTTTAACCACAGTTTGGTCATTCTAATGGTATAACATCTACAGGTTCCAATATGAGGCAAGGCAATCATGCCCCCAGTGGATTCTGTGCTAAACAGTTCATTTTTCTCATTAAAATAAAGGAAAGAGAGAGAAACAAAGTGTACACTGTGGGTTTGGCTTTGTTCCTCAAGATCTAGAGGGTTTTTGTGCTTCTCAACAACTTAGTTACATGGGGCAAGTGCTCAATCTTGGATTTAATTTCTCTGGCATAAAATGAGATTAAATAAATGATCTCCACACTTCCATCTACTTTCAAAATCTCACGTAACAGGTAGGAAGACTATCAGTTAATATCTTGGCGCCATGATGGTCAGGACCCAGGGATCTTAGCTTGGCTGTCTTTTGCAAATTAACTGTTTGACCCTGGACAAGTTTACAACTTTCCTGAACCATCTACAGAGGGAAGGGATTTAATGTAGATGTTCTGGGAGGTCCCTTCCAGCAGGTTGGCAATGAAAGGCAAGCTGTGGATAACATTACATTACATTGATGCACAGATCTATGGAATCTGGGGCTTTTCTGGTGGCGCAATGGTAAAAAAAAAAATCCATCTGCCAATTCAACAGACACAACACACTCAGGTTCTACCCCTGGGTTGGAAGATCCTATGCAGTAGGAAATGGCAACCCATTCTAATACTCCTGCCTGGAAAATTCCATGGACAGAGGAGCCTGGCGGGCTACAGTTCATGGGGTCACAAAGAGACAAGACTGAACACAAGTATGATATAGAATCTAGAAAAATGGGACTCATGAACCTATTTGCAGGGGCAGGAATAGAGACATCAACACAGAGAAAGGACTTGTGGACACAGTGGGAAAGGGGGAGGGTGGGATGAATTGAGAGAGTAGGCATTTGGGAGGGAGAGAGGGAGTCTGTGACTTTAAAACACATACTTGCAACTATGGGGAAGTGCCCCCACCAAGGATTTCCCCTCTCCTGCAAGCTTCTCCTCTGCTTCACCTCCACACTCTTTCCCAACAAGCCTAGACAAGGCACAGACTCCTCCAAGTGGAGCTCCAGGTGGTCTCCACCAATCATTTAAAATTGGCACAAGAACTCGAAGCTCTTTGCCAGCACTATGGTAGGGGAATATGCATAGATGGTCTAGACAGCAAACTGAAATTCCATCTCAGGCTTCTTAACTAACTCCTTACATTGTGGACTTTGGACAAATCACCGTAGCCTTTCCAGAAATGTACAATAAAGGGGTTGACCACAATGATTTCATGGGCCTCCTGTAGCCTGAGATGTTGTCCCTTTGAATATAACCAGTGACTCGACATTCAAGGCAGAAAGACAGGAACTCCTTTTCCTGTTTGGACCCTATCTCCTCCTGTTTTTTGTAGTTGACACCTGCTGTGTACCCAGGGGTCAAGATTTAGAATGTGCTCACAGACTATGTCTGGATCCTACAGGCGGCACCCCAGCATTTTATTTATAAAACTGGGATCCAATGTCACTGCCAACATGCAGTGGCTTGAATCCTGAGAGCTGGAAACCCTTGAGTCATTATCAACTTTTGAAACAGGCACCCATTTACTCAGCTCAACAGAAAGATATTTCAAGCTTCAAAATAATTTCAGATTTACACAAACATACTGGAGTCATGATGAAAAGGCAGAGAAAGTTTCAAGGGTGGTCTGGTGAGTAAACCACCTCAGCTACCTTCTTGCCACCCCACCCCTCATTCTGTCTTTTGTACAAAATTGAAGACGTTCCCATGAGTCATCTCTCCTGAGAAGACCAACACGCCAGCGCCTTGGGTAGGAGTTGATTAGTATTTAGTAAAAGCCAAACGGTTCAAGGCTGTTATCTGATTCCAAACAGGCATTGCACTTTTGTCAGGCGACCTTGAACATGCTTTACCTTCTCCGGGGCAAACACAAGCCTCCGTCTATCTAGATGAGGAGACATCCAAAGAGCAAAGCACTGTGAGGACTCCTGACTCTGTCTGGCATCTTCCCTGTGTCTTCAGGTGGTGTGTGTGAGGGGAGAGGGTCAGGGATGGAGGAAGGAACTGGAAACACTGAGGAAATCACATGGGTCCCAGGCACCAAGCAGTCCTCAACAGCAGTCCCTCATGCAGAAGAGCCAATTCAGGTTGTCTTGGTTCTAAAGTCCTGATGGGGGTATGAGCTCTGTACCATATGCCTGAAGGGTGACCTCATGCTGATTTCTGCTGGGGCAGCTGGAATGGGCCAGGATCGCTTGCCACAGTGATCTGAGTCACTGCTCAGCAACATCTCGGGGTTAACAAGATCACATGTTCAGCTGCTACTTAAAGCCTTGGAGGCACTTCAACCTCTTAACTTGGGTAAGCGTTAGAAGCCTGGTAGGTAGTGTCCAACTCCTCAAAATAACTTTGAAGAGACTCTCTTCCATTCTTGGAGCTTCTAAGCATGCCAAGGACACGACCATGAGTTCTGAGGCCACGATCACTGTTCTCGGGTCTTAACAAACGACCGTCAAGAAGAGACATTCAACTTTCCTCTTTCTCTCAATTGTTTCTTCTCTGCTGCTTCGAAAACAACCTGCTTCTCACTTCCTACGAGAAGACCTTAAAGTTCAGAGGAAGAATGGAGAAAGAACATCAAACATCTTTAAAATATTTGTTCTGTAGCCACTCTTATAGGTGTGGGGGGATTTTCTGCCATAATGTTGATGGTTATTTGGGGGACAAACACTATAAAGAAAAAAAATAATTTTCCTGAACGATAAGGTCCTACTGTTTAGCACAGGGAACTATATTTAATAGCCTGTTATAAGCCATGATGCAAAAGAATATGAAAAAGAATATGCATATATGTATACTTGAATCACTTTGCTGTACAGCAGAAATTAACACAACATTGTAAGTCAACTACTCTTCGATAAAATTTTGAAAAAGAAAAATGATTGCCTTTCTTTTTCTCAGGAAGCCAAAGTGTCTGATCAGTCAAATTCTGCAACAGGAGCATCTTCCTTTTTGTTGAGATTAATGAAGAAACACCTGAAAGGCTTACACTGACCAGACACATTGCTTTGAAGCAGAGTCTTCTCTCCAAGCTACCTCTTCTCTGTTGGGGGCAATGTTTACTTAACTGGTTCATTCATTCATTCGTCCACCAATCAACCACTGAAGATCTATCACTTATCAGGCACATTACTAGAGGGTGATCCTGTAGTCAAGGTCATTCTGATTCACAAATGGGGTCAGTGAGCTGTGGCCCAATATCAGAGGGAATGGGACAGGCAGGCAGTCATATGGAGCAAATCCTTAGTCAACAGGTGCATCTCTTTATTGTTAACAGAAACACACACAGCTAATTGGATGGCTCAGCAGCAATCTCTTTGTATACAGAAATCAGCACAATGTAACTTCCGTTTGTTTCTGCCAAAGGCATTAATATGAAAAAAAAACTGCATCCAATTTAATTGATGAATGACAGATATTCTGGTAACATGGCCTCCATGGCGGAGGGAGGGGAAGGGGGATGGGGGATAACAGTGGTGGTGAAGCATAGTAAGTAGCCTGCCACTAAGATGACATTTCCCCAACCCTAAAGCACTCGGTATACTGTACCCTTAAGGTGCCCTGGAGGTACTGAATTCCTGGGGAAGGAAAGACGAAAGCCTATTCCATAGCTCAAATTATCAGTAGCTACAAATACCAAGTTCTGACAGCATCTCTTTTCCTTTTCCTACATCCTGCATGTGAGATAGTTAAGCACCAGGGGCTGCTTCTCTCCTCCGTGCCAACCTAATGATTTCTGAGACCAGTGGTTCCTAAACCTGACTTCAAAGAACACACATTCTGGGGTCCCACCCCAGACCTATAAATCCCTCTCCGATGGTAGAAACTGAAAATCTATTTTTAATAATCTTTTTTGTTTCCAAGTTCTCCAAATGATTCTGAAGATCAGCACAGTTTGTAGGAATCACAGCTCTATACAATTAACGGTGATTCAAAAACCAAAAAAACAAATTTAAAAGGACCTGTCCACTCCCTCCCACCTGACTTCCCATGTTTGTGGTTCCTCAAACATTTGCTTTCTGAGCAATGAAGAGAACAGCAGTCGCCTCCACCACCCCCCAAATATCCAGCACTCAGCACATGAGACCCACAGATTCTTCACATTCTGAAGCTGTTAAAACAAACACTGTGTCTGGTGCAAAGTTTGCTCAGCAGGCCCCGGGGTTGTGTGGGCTCCCTTATCCATCTAAATGAACCAACCAAGGCTGCTGAGTCCAGGTAAAATGAAAAAAAAAAAAANCACATGAGACCCACAGATTCTTCACATTCTGAAGCTGTTAAAACAAACACTGTGTCTGGTGCAAAGTTTGCTCAGCAGGCCCCGGGGTTGTGTGGGCTCCCTTATCCATCTAAATGAACCAACCAAGGCTGCTGAGTCCAGGTAAAATAAAAAAAAAAAAAAAGAAGAAGAAGTCTCAGACTTAGACTGGATTCCAACCAAATTTCAGACCAAAAGATGGACTAATCCCTTTCTGGCCATACAGAAAAAGAAATAAGAATACAAGAATAAAATCAACTGTCCTTAGGCACATCAAATCGCATCTTCCCTTGAAGTAATAACTTTTCTCAGGGTACTTCAACGTCAGACTTGCATGGGAAATAACTAAAGACCCAGACGCAGGGCTTCTGTACGAGGTACTTTGGGAAAATGCAACTCCTGAGAATAGACTGGGATGCAATTGGAGGATTAAAATCAGAATCAGAAAATAAGACCATGAAGAGAAGTCTTTTCATTTTCTGTTCATATACTCTTCTGCCTTCACTGGGCCAACATTCACAGGGTCTCTGCTTCAGAAAGGCTTTGACTTTCCTGCTATTATCCTAGTCTTGCTTTAACACATACTTTATATTAGAATGCGTTCCAGGAAGCATATGGCAATAGAACTAGGTCAACCATTAACCAAATAACAGGAAACTGCTCTGCAGCGCACACCCTTCAAAAGCTTGCTTAATGAGCTGGCTCTTCAGAATATGTCCTTCAGTGAGGTTGGAACTAACAGGATCCATGGGTTTCTCTAATGGTGCAAGGTCACCTCATACCTAGAAGGTTTCTGCACATCCTAGACTTTCAGTGGTTTAAACATTCTACTGAAATGTTCAGGAACCAAAGACAAAGGTGAGGAAACATGTTTTCTGAACCTGCTTGACCATCTTCAAGGGGCATGACTACTATCCTGGTTCCCCTGCTTCATTCTTCCAATTCTGTTAAACAATAGGAAACACGGCATGCTCATCTTTTCTCTATATAACTTTTCTATATTCCTTGAGCTTCCATGAAATACATGCCATGATCCACTTAGGCTTGATAAGCCAAATAAAGTCTTGGGAAAATATCTGTCTTTTTTCATATAAAACAACAAATGAATTTCCTCTAGAACCACTGGCCTTGAATCATTGAGTACTCCCGAGTTTGAATGTTTCCTCTCCAATGTTTCAGACTCAACTCTAAGAAATCTAACTTTACAATGGCCTGCAGAGTCATTTAGGATCCCACCAGTAAACCGTCATGCTCAAATTAGCAGCCTTCTACCAACAATCAAACTCTCTTTGGTGTCTTTGACCTCGACTGCAATCTACACATTCTTACTTCCAAAACATATTTAATACAGATCGTAGAGTTGGGCAGTTTCCCTTGATTAAGCATTTATATTAATTCTCATTTTTCAATTAAAATGTCAGTGCCAAATCTCCATTTAAAAAAAAAGTCCAGTTACTAAAATTGAATGCTGGATGTCTAGGAGGTTTTCAGTAGCCACCACGGCTTAAAAGCAACTAAGAGAAAACGATTGTTTTCAGAAAGCTAGATGTGTTTGGGGAACAAGACATTTAGGAGCAATACAACCTTTTGAAAAGTGCTAGACTTGGTTAACAACTTGGTTAAACCCAACCCATACTCACTGATTATATCTGGCCAGGCACTCTGCAAGGCACTGACATACAGAGATGAAACCCTGCACCTACCCTTCTGCAGCTTCTGGCTGGTTCCATTCAGTAACTGACCATGAGACAAACCAGTGGTTGGCCTTCCGAACTGATACAGCTAAATTTTAACTAAGTAAGGTTTTTCCCCTGGGAACCAGTCAACAAGGCTTCCTTGCACACCAACCTAAGGAATGACACTCTAGGCTGGAGATCAAAGAAAAGAAGCCCGTAAGAGTCACCCGTGTTGGGCCATCTTTTGAATTCTGGATACCTAAATCTCTTCCATCAGTGCTCTTCTTAGGAAATGTCAGGTTTCTCTTTTCAGGGACTCAGTCAAAACGAAAACACCAGAACCTCATCGAAGGAATTTAATAAATAATCTATTACATAGAATGCTCAAGATAGTGCAAACAAAGGTTAAGGTTACTTTTCTTCCCCTTTACCAGATTTTGCAGTCCTGTTTCACTGAGGAGCACCCTGGCTCTTAAAAGTCACCATGTAATAAAAGATACTGCTCAGCTCCTATAGCCAAGAAGCTAAATGTTTATCAGTCCCACCAGGACAAGCTTCAAGGAGCCCCTTCACAGGGATCTCATGTGGATTCAAGTGTGTTCTGACTCCTAATCAAACAGTCACTGTTCAACAGTGCCCGACCTACAAGCAGTGTTCTATAGAAACTTGAGGGTAGGAGAAGAGGGAATTAGTATTTTTTATGTGCCCACAATGTATCAGGCTGTGCAGAGGCTGATATTTGTGATCTTATTTATTCCCCAGAAAAAGCTTACAAAATGAGTTTTTCTTTCTAGATCAGGAAGCTGAGGATCAGAGATTACATCATTCACTCAAGGTCACACAGCTACTCACTGGCTCTGTGGCCTAAGCTCTTCCCACTACATATCATGGCCCTCACTGCCAAGGTCTTCAGGGGCCTCCAAACACTGATAGCAAAGGGTTCCCTTCTGCTGGATCTCTGCATTAGAGTCAGATGTTTCTTCCCAGGATGAGAGCACACTGCTCCCAACACAATCTCCAGGCCCCTTCAAAGAGGGTCCAGTGTTTCTCAAAGTGCCCAAACACTGATGATGGAACAAGGTCAGGCCAGTTCCTAAGATATGAAGCAAGATGAACTCAGCAGCTCCTCCTGCCAATTGCCCTCGTCCTTACTCATCTGCTGCAGCATGCCAAGGCCTGCCAGGAATGACGCAGACGAGGGTCACCATGGGTGATTCTATACCCTTCCAGACTGCTACAAAATAAAAGCTCGTTGCTGCAACAGGCTGGCTCCTTGAAAACCCACCAGCATCGTTTCACAGGGTTCAAACCTCTGAGAGAAACTCTTGGCATCCATCAACCTCAGCATTCAACCCGGGGGGTACAGAGTCAAGCAGTGGTCTAAAGGTAAAAGGTCTAGGAATCTATGGACCTAAACCATGTTGGAAGTCCAAGTCCTTATACTGCTTACTGGCTATTCTTTAATTCACAAAGGAGTTGCAATGTACAATTTTCCCTTACACTGAAGTTCTAACTATAAACACACTGAAATAGAAAACTATAGATGAGTATCATAGTTATGAAAGGCCTAGCTTCTGCCATTAATAAAAATGTGTCCCAACAACCACTCTTTCTACTCTACCAGCCCCACAAAACTGACCCCAGAAAGGCGGGCTTGGTGAAATTTAGAGCTACTTAACATAAATAAACATGAAACCCACACTTGGGTTAGGAGATGTGGCTAATTTTAGGTGACTGCTCCATGTATCTGATGAAATCTGGAGCCTGGGCTTTCTGACTGGTTTAATGCAACCCTCAAGCCTACATCTAAGCAACTCCACCTCAGTATTTTCTCCACAGGGGAAAACAAGTGGTAAGGTGGCTGAAAGAAGGAATTCATTTCTGACTGTGAGGTCTTCCCAGGCAAACTGTCGGGTCTGCTCCAGCCCCCAGGCTGCTGAGCGCTGTACCAGGAGTTGACACACAAGAGGGCTGCAGCATTTAGGAACAGCTGATGAGAGGCAGGTCTCACAGGGCTGCTGCTGATCTGCATCTGGGAGTCTTCATTCAAGAGAGGCTGTGAGATCCTTCTGAGAAGCTGGCAGCAGAAATCGAGAGGGCTCTTGGTGATCAAGTGCAACTCCGCTGGTCCCATTCCTAGGAACAGGAGCTTGGAATATACTTCAAATGCATACAGAAGGGAGTCCCAGGTATGAGAAGCAAGTTCAGCTGATGTGAGAATCCACTTTTCAAAGCATCAGTGACTTCACCCTCCACCCCCTCCTTTAACACAGCTGCGAAGTCCACTGAGTGTCCAGCCAAGTGTACTTGTGCATTTCGTGCCCTCTCATGCCCATGAGAGGACCCCGTTCCAGCCTGGTGGCTTGCTGTACTTGCTCATCAGCTTTCACAAGGGAAAACCATCTCCCCCTCGAACTGTAGAAGCTTTCTTTTCCAGAAGAACTAGACAACCCTGATGGCTCTCTCCAGTTACACAGCAATTATGTAATTGCCGAACTTCTGCAGAATCATTCTGGAACCATTCTGCAGCCTTCTCCTGACTACAGCTGCAGCGCGATGCTCGGAGATGATTGCAGCCTTTGAACGGATGGCCAGTCTCAAAGCCGAGCACAAAGGGATGTACAATGGGATTCCATCTCAAGCACAAAGATGCTCTGGCCTCATGAAGCCCTTTCTCCTCCTCCCGGGCTGTGTGGCGAACTCCTGCCTCTGCCCGCCCTACATGTGTGCGGAATGCGCTTCACTCCGTTTATGCTGACAGATTCCAAAAGAGGCAGAAAATCAGCTGAAGTTGTGCCATGGACCATACACAGGTAGTCATTTAACACATCATAGGAAAGCTCCAGAAGAGGACAAGATGCAAAGGGGAGGTGGGGGTGGGGGCGGGAAGCATCTCTCTAGGCTTCCTGCACTGGCATGAAATGAGTGCTTCCCTTCCTCTGCCAGCTCCAATCCTTCATGTTGACATTACACATCCTGTACTGTAGATCCACCCCCATGCTGCCGCTTGCCCAGCTGAATTATCTCCTGCGTCACAGCGGTGGTAACAGAACTGCTGGCTCGGCAGACTTGAAAGCACCATTCCAATGCTTTATGCGTTCAGCAACTGGACATATTACCAGTGCGTCGGTCAGGGCTGCTTTGTGGCCCTCTCAGCAGCCATGCAATACTCAACCTAACCCTTCTGCTAACCAGATGGTCTGTTTGCCTCTTGGGACCAAACCATTCAACTTTACTTTATTAAATTCTACCAAAATGTGGGGACCGTTTACAGCAGAGTGTCTGGTTCATCTCCAACAGGGTTGCTAAGATGAAAATGACCTAAAAATAACTGGAAACTCGACTTCACACCAACAGAGAACAAGATATTTTGGAGTAAATATTTAAATGATCTGCCAGATTCCACACCCCAGCAGCATTAACGACAAGGTTAGCAAATTATATTGTAAATACATACACACAAAGATTCAGAAACACACACATCTAAATAGGAATCCAGCCTCCAGCCAAGGGTTCACCACCCTCTGGCGCAGTTAAATGTGGTTAAGGACAGCCATCTCCACCATAATCACTCCAATTACCAAAACAAAGAAGCTAACACAACTGGTTAAGAGATCCCACCTCCCCTGGGTTTGACCACCTAGGCACTCTTGCAAGCATGCCAGGTACTCCCAGGGCCCTCAGTAAATGGTTGATGAATGAATAGAGATGAATGGGCACGCAGTTCTTAAATATAACAGCATCAATAAAACACATTTTATGAGAGTGAAGACACTAAATTCTTTCCAGCTCTATCATCATCCCAAACTACTAACTAGGAGTGCAAAGCCAGGCAGCGGATAAATTGCAAGAAGCAAGCCATCTGTGCCAGAGGCAGTGGATGGCCAGTAATTGATCACTGCAAACGAACTGCAGAGGTGGCTGGCCGTCCACTGAGTACCTGGCAGGATGTTGGGTATTTTACATACATTATGCCTCTGAGCCTTCACCAGAGAGGGAATTCCAGTCTAAAGATAAACTAGAAGCCAGGAGCAAATGAGGAAGCTGACCCAAGGGAAGTAGTACATCACTTTTCTACAACTTGGTTGTCACAGATGAGTAAGGATCTTACAGCTTGGAAAGAACTGGCACAGATGAAGGTGGCAAACCGCAACCCCCCCCCCACCCCCCCCCCCCCCAA
>SJYV01024109.1:0-38800 GCA_006410875.1 Neotragus pygmaeus | reverse complement strand
AAAAAAAAAAAAAAAAAAAACACTATTGCAAGCAGAACACATATATCAGCAAATAAAACTATAAACAACTGCCAAAGGATGGAAACATCACCATCCACAAACTATATAGTAGGAAACTTCATAATAACCTTTAGTCAAAGAGAAAACCAAACTGAAGCATAAACTATTTAAATATTAACAGTAGAGAGAATACTAAATATTGAAGCTTATGTGATACTACCTGCTGCTGCTGCTAAGTCACTTCAGTTGTGCCCGACTCTGTGCGACCCCATAGATGGCAGCCCACCAGGCTCCCCCGTCCCTGGGATTCTCCAGGCAAGAGTACTGGAGTGAGTTGCCATTTCCTTCTCCAATGCATGAAAGTGAAAAGTGAAAGTGAAGTTGCTCAGTCGTGTCCGACTCCTAGAGCCCTCATGGACTGCAGCCTACCAGGCTCCTCTGTCCATGGGATTCTCCAGGCAAGAGTACTGGAGTGTGTTGCCATTGCCTTCTCTGATTGCCTTCTCCTAATTGTAGTCAAATAAAAGTTAATATCATTAATTGTAGTAGTTGGAAAGCAAAATATTTAAAATATACTCCTTTCAACTGAAAGAGTTAAAAATAATTTTGATAAGTAGAAAACATTGATGTTCAAGCAGAATTCTATGAAAACTAACAAGTAAACATCAATTAAACTCTCAACAAAAATGAGATGTGTCAAAGAAAGAAAACGCATATAATATTGAGAAGGAAGGAGACATAACTACTAATAGAAAGGAGATTTTAAAGCTATAAAATATTGTATCAATAAAATTAAAATTCTCAAGTGAAAAGCATAATTTTCCATATATCTACAAAATAATGAAAATTGACTCAAGAGGAATAAAAAAAGAAAAATGAACCAATTATCAAACCAAAAGAGAAAACATAAATAAATCCCCAAACCCCACACCAGAGCTGCTGCTGCTGCTAAGTTGCTTCAGTCGTGTCTGACTCTGTGCATCCCCATAGACGGCAGCCCACCTGGCTCCCCCGTCCCTGGGATTCTCCAGGCAAGAACACTGGAGTGTGTTGCCATTTCCTTCTCCAATGCATGAAAGTGAAAAGTGAAAGTGAAGTTGCTCAGTTGTGTCTGACTCTTAGCGACCCCATGGACGGCACCCTACCAGCCTCCTCTGTCCATGGGATTTTCCAGGCAAGAGTACTAGAGTGGGGTGCTATTGCCTTCTCCACCACTTCAGAGGGTACTAGGTAAATTCTAGTATACATTATAGAAACTGATAATTCCTCTATAAATAGATGCGTATATTTATGTATTTATTTTTAAACTCTTATTGTAAAGTAATAGATATTCACAGAAAAATTTTTTTAAATACAGAAACTTTTAAATAGAAGTCCTATGCTATTGAAACAGTTTATGCTCATTCTTTAGGTTGTTATTCTGTCATCCCACCATCCAACAAAGAAAACCAAATACATCAAACTTTATGAATGTGACCTGTAAACATAGATACAAAAGTCACCATGAAATATTTTATATAAAAATCCAACAGTATATGAATGAAAATAAATAAGGTTATCCCCAGAAAGCAAGGATATTCAAAACCAGGATATCTATAGTTCATCACATTAACTGAACACAGTAGAATTACTATGTGATAAACTTGATAGACATCAAACAAGTAGTTGATAAAATTTAATACCTATTTCTGATTTTTTAAAAAATTGAATTTTTAGTGCTCCTTGACTTGAAGGATATTTTTAAAAATTAATATCGGGATATTTTTCCAAAATGATAGCAATATTTTATTACTGAAGTATGAGAAGCATTCCCATTAAGGTCAGGAACTAAAAAGGAAAATATCTGTTATCCATAGATACAATTGAACACTTCAGTAAAGTCTCAAACCTTCAAAGTAATTCAAGAAATGTAAGAATAAGTATCAGAAATATTGGGGCCAAACTATCATTATTTGCCAAAGCAAATTAGAAACTCTCAAACAAACCTCTTAAAAATTAGCAGAACTCAGAATTTTGTAAGAACATCGAAGACAAGGGAAACACACACAAATCAATACAATTTCTACGTTCCAGTAATATTTAAATAGGTTTGGTTGCATTCAGCTTCAGTTAGAGGATGCTGAAATACTTGAGGTTTAACCTTTGCTTACAAGAGTCAGACATAACTTAGCAACTAAACAACCACTAGAACTGAAAAGGGAATGTGGAAGAAGACGGTTGACTGGTATGTTCAGCGGCCCCACAGCGTCTCCTAGGCAGTTTGCATCTTTCTGCCCATCATCTCAAGTTGTTGCCTTTCTTTCTTCGTGTTTGGGGCCTCATGGTAACATTATGGCTATCCCAGTCAGGTATAATGCCTGCTCATTGGCAGTGAGAGTAGGAAGACAGGAGGGCAGAAGCAAAGGGGTTTTACTTAGGTCAAGAAGGAATAAGTATCATAATTTGCATAATGCTAGGTAATATGGCCAGCCTTGGTAGCAAGTGTGCCAGGAAATGTGAGCAAGTAGCAGAAGTTGCAACCACTTGGATTGCCATGACTGGCTTAGACCAAAGATGGATGATTCATCCTCTGGGAATGGGCCCATTGCTGACCTCAAATAAAATTAAGATTTTGCTAGCAACGGACAAGTAATCAGAAAACTACTTGGTAGATGACTCCCACAGTATGTCACTATGCCAAGCAGAAAATATGATAAGAATAGACGATCCCAATCACTTATATGAAAATCATAACAGGGGACAGATAGGGAGTTTAGGATTAGCAAATGAAAACTATTATATATAGAATGGATAAACAACAAGGTCCTACTGTATAGCACAGGGGAAAATATTCACTATCCTTTGATAAATCACAATAAAAAAGAGTATGAAAAAAGAACATATATATATGTATAACTGAATCACTTTGCTGTATAGTAGAAATTAACACATTATAAAGCAACAATACTTCAATAAAGTTTTAAAATTCATAATATTTCTAAAATAAATAAGCGATGAAATATGGAAAACCTATGTGATGATATAAAGAAATTTTACTGAAATACTTTATGAGACTTGGAAAAAATGGAGACACATCATGCTGTCATACAAAAATCCTCAATATGGTAAAATTTTATTCTCTATATAATAATCTACAAATTAGTAGTGGTCCAAATCAAAATGGCCTTTTCTTTCTTAACTGGATAACTGATTCTAAAGTTTATTTATAACAGGAAATTAAAAAAAAATAAGAATAGTGTGAGGCCTAACTCCTCATCATATATCAAAACAATTATGCAGATACAGTGACAAATACAGTGTGGTAGTGGCACAAGAATAGAATATTAATATCAAAGTAAGAATGAGGCACAATGAAGAATACAAACTCAAAGCTACTTATGTACACACGGAGATTAGTGTAGAGTGAATTTAGTATTTCAAATCAGTTGGAAGTAATTGATTATTTTAGATTTAATTTTGGAAAACTGTCTCCACTTGGGAAGAAATAATTATATTCCCTTCTCACACCATGTACAAAAATAAATTCCAGATGGATTAAAATTATAAGAACAGAAAAACAAAACTGTAGCATACTGGAGTCATTGAGAAACATTTTTATCATCTTCGGTGTGAAAAGATTTTCTAAAATGACATAGATTGACCAATTAATCTACATAATAAATTTTATAGGTGAAGAAAGTGAAAAGCCAGATGATAGACCTGGAGAAGATATTTACAATATATATAACAAAGGGTAAATATTATTATTCTTATTCAATAAGAAAAAGTCTACAATTTTTAAATGAACATAGGTATCATCAAGCCAAGGAGACCTTCAAAAAGGGCAAAATATGTATTAGGAAGAAATCTTATCTATAATAATTGTGGAAGTGAAAATTATAATAATGGTAAAATATGATAAAATAATATAAATAAAATAATGTAATAAAATATAATGGAATAATATAAAGTGAATAAAATCATTCATCAGGTCATCAATATTTTTTGAAAATTGGTACTACTTAGTGTTGATGTGGATATACAAGTTTTCAGTTCAGTCCAGTTCAGTTCAGTTGCTCAGTCGTGTCCGACTCTTTGCGACCCCATGAATAGCAGCACACCAGGCCTCCCTGTCCATCACCAACTCTTGGAGTTTTCTCAAACTCTCATCCATCGAGTTGGTGATGCCATCCAGCCATCTCATCCTCGGTCGTCCCCTTCTCCTCCTGCCCCCAATCCCTCCCAGCATCAAGGTCTTTTCCAATGAGTCAACTCTTCGCATGAGGTGGCCAAAGTACTAGAGTTTCAGCTTCAGCATCATTCCTTCAAAAGAAATCCCAAGGCTGATCTCCTTCAGAATGGACTGGTTGGATCTCCTTGCAGTCCAAGGGACTCTCAAGAGTCTTCTCCAACACCACAGTTCAAAAGCATACAAGTTTTAGGTTTATGGAAATGTAAACCTGTGTAGTGGTTTGGTGGACAATAGGATGGTGTCTATCAAAATTAAAAATATTCAGGGACTTCCCTGATGGTCTGGTGGTCAGGACTCCACAGGGGTATGATCTTTGTTTAGGGAACTAGAATCATGCTTGTTCCATGGCTAAAAAACAAGTTAAAAAATACTTTTAAATTTTTAAAATATTCATTGCTTTCTGACCCAAAAACTATACTTCTAAGAATCCAACTTATAGAAATATTTACATTTGTGCACAAAATTATTTATTGTAGTATTGTTTATAATAGAAGAAAATCGGAAGCTACTTAAATACCCAACAATAGTAGAACTATTTCATAAATTATAGCATGTAAGTTTATGCTATTAACAAATTTCTATGTTTCCATTACAAGTTAGATGGATCTATTTGTATTGACATGGCAAGATCTTCAAGCTATATCATGAAATGAAAAAAATTACCATATATATTTTTAAAGCTACATTTTAATATTATATTATTATACTATATTTTATTATATTATAAATTTAATATTATATTTATCTTACAAATTTTGTTTATATATTATATCATGTAAGTATTCAGATGCATATAACAGTATCTAATAGGATGCCTTCACAAATGATTTCTTATAGATTGCAGGATATTAATATAATATAATGCATGGGGTTGGGGAAAATTATCTATAAGGGGGCTTTAATATTGTAGTCTGTGCATTTCTAACTGCTCCAATTTTCCAAAATAAGCATGTATCATGTTGCCTTTGCAATTAAAAATATTTTAAAAGGGACAGCTGATTATTTGGATTAAACAGACTGTGGTTCAAATCCCATATTTATCACCTCATAGTTGTGTGACTTGAATATTTTTAAGTTCTCAGAGACTCACCTTCTTTATCTACAAAGTAGGTAAAATGATATTTCCGTCATAACTTCATGAACAGATTAAATGAAACTACATATGAGAAACACCTGGTTCGTAGTGGGTGCTCAACAAGTACGTGTTGGTTTCTTAAATGGCTGAGGTTAGAGTTAACTCATTGGAAAAGACTGCTGTGAAAGATTGAAGGCAAAAGAAGAAGGGGATGACAGAGAATGAGATGGTTGGATGAAGATGAACAAGAGAGAGCCTTTTCTATTGAGGAGCTTGAGGTTAGCTTTAATTTAGTGCCTTCAGTTTAGTGAGATGAGTTCAATTCTAGAGGTATTTGTAAGGATGTAATAAAGAATAGTGGGATTTCCCTGGCAGTTCAGTCGCTAAGACTCTGCTCTCCCAATGCAGGGGGCCCAGGATTGATCCTTGGTCAGAGAACTAGATCCCATATGCCACAGCTAAGAGTTCACATGCTGCAACTAAAAATCCCACATCCTGAGTGCTATAACTAAGGCCTGGTAAAGCCAAAACAATAAATATTAAAAGAAGAAGAATCATGCTGAGAAATCACGGAACTAGAGAATCTCTGAATTGAGCAAGACCAAGACATTATTTATTCAACTTTCCATCAAATGCAAGGATCCGTTCCACAACATTCTTGGAAGACTGTAAAATAGTTTCTGCCAGTATAATAATTATGATTTATTAAATGTTTACTACTGTTGCTGACACTGCCTGACTTTTCACATAGATTTTCTCAACTTAAGCATCACAAGAAAACTGAACGCTAGTTACCACTATTCATGATTTATGGGCAGAAACCAAGACTCTGAGAGGTTAAGTAATTTTCTGAGGTCACACAGCTTATTCACAGGGCTAAAATTCAGACTCACGTCGGCCTCATCCCAGAGCCTATGTTCTTAATCTGAATTCACCTTTCTGACGATATGAAACTCAATATATTGAAAGACTGTTGCTTCACGTCTTACAAAGGTGTTTCCTATACAGCCCAGGCACCTGTCTTTTTGGAGCGTCAGTTCCATACCTCAGTGAGCATCAGAAAACACCTCCAATGTAACTGGACTTACCACGAATACAGCAATGTCAAAGAAATGGTTTCCACCCTCAAATAATTTATACTCTTGCTTTTTCTCCTTGGAGGAATGCAGAATGTCACCTGCTTTTCTACCAGAGAGCTCTCCAATAGTCTGAAAAAAAAAAAAAAAAAAAGAAAATCCATCCTCTACCCCTTTCAAAAAACCCTCTACCTTTGGCTGAAATTTTTGTTGTTTCACATTGGCTAGCCTCAGTTCTTTCATCTGGTGCTATGTTTCCAGAGCTTCACAATCTCAGTTCTCTTTTTCCAGATGTGTACCTGATGCTGTCCTTAAGACACAGGGTTTTGAACTAAAACAATGAAGTTAATGCTATAGTAGTATAGGGAGGTTTAACTGACTTTCATTTAAATGTCAACTTCAATTAATATTTGCATGAGTGGCTCTAGCTTTTGATTGCAGTCATGTTATTTACTTATATTAAGTCAACATAATACCACTCAGAGCCCCCTCATTTTTTTTTTCAGTTCCCCAACCAGGGATCCATCCCATATCCCCTGCATTTGAAGCCCAGTGTCCTAACTACTGGACCACCAGGGAGTCCCACCTCACTTTTTTTTTTTTAACAAATATTAGTCTGTTTCATATGTCTTGATTTTCTCCTCCACTTTACTTGGGAGACCAAGTTCTTAATTCTTAAATGGAGACTATATTATTATTTTTATTACATACAATCTTTTAAATTGGCTTAGCATTTCAGACTGCCCAATGTTTTTTCAGTCTTGATATTGTTTTCCATTTTATTAAATATCTCTCCCAGTTTTACAGAATCCTCAGTCCACAAAGCCCAATGTTTTTTTGACTCTTCAAAAGACCAAGGCAAAGGAGGAGTTTTGAACTGTGCTATCAATGACCTCTTCCATGCTGGAACAGATTCATTAATCAATCATCTTTTATTATTATTGTTCAATCAGAGATGCAGTCACATAGCTAAGTTAGTATCTGACTTACATAGTATGGGAAACAGATGGTTATATATGCTCAGATAGCATACAGACCTGCCTGGTATAGGCTCCTGTGTCTAGGAAAGGTCCATACAGGTAAGACACATGATTAGTGACATGATGTTCAGCAGATAAAAGCAAAACAAGCTTTTGTTTGTTTTTATTTTCAAAACACTTAAGAGAATCATTCCATCTGTGGATTCATCTGCAGCCTCTGACGAGGCTGATGGGACAACACCAAATCTAGATTAGTGGACAGTAGTTCTAGAAAAACAAAAGTAATGTCCCTATATGGACATGTTTCTCTTGGTCTGATCTCCTCCAGAACAACCCAGAGAACAGGATATACTGCTTGTGCTTCAGTCAATCCCCTATTAATATCATTGCTTGCCACTATGGGATTTTTTTTTTTTTGGCCGTGCCTTGCAGTATGTGGGATCGAACCCGGGGCCATAGCACTGAGGACACCAAGTCCTAATCATTGGACTGGAAGGGAATTCTGCCACCATGTGTTTTGTTTGTTTCGAATAGCTGAGCTCCTGAATAAGAAACGGAACTTTAGACGGTCTGTGTTGCCAATTACAGGAATATCTGTGGGGATAAGCTCCCTGTAGAAAGTAAAGAAACATTACAAAGACTTGGATCTAGCATCTATTTAATAAAGACATACTGGTTATCGGGGGAAATATAGCTCCTTGAGATAATGATAGTAGTTCACTGGACAAATATATGTAAAATTTCACTTTAGTGATACTCACATAGACATCTGCATCATAAAAACATTAAAAAGTATTAATACTTTTTTAGTTGGACCATAAAGAAGGCTGAACACCAAAGAACTGATGCTTTCAAATTGTGGTGCTGGAGAAGGCTCTTGAGAGTCCCTTGGAATGCAAGAAGATCAAACCAGTCAATCATAAAGGAAATCAACCCTGAATATTCACTGGAAGGACTGATGTTGAAGCTGAAGCTCCAACGCTTTGGCCACCTGATGCAAAGAGTTGATTCATTGAAAAAGACCCTGATGCTAGGAAAGATTGAAGGCAAAAGGAGACGGGGACAGCAGAGGATGAGATGGTTAGATAGCATCACCAACTCAATGGACATGAATTTGAGCAAACTCAGGGAGGTGGTGAAGCACGGGGATGCCTGGCATACTGCAGTTCATGGGGTTGCAAAGAGTTGGACACAACTGAGCGACTGAACAACAACGTTTATTTTAGCTGGATGAAATCTTTTTTGGTACTAGGTGGAATGAAATAATAAATTTTAAAATGAAAAGAAGAAAAGAATGCTATTTATAGTATTTATATTTCAGCAATTTTCTGTCATTTTCTACACAGCACAAACTTGAAGATTTTCCAGATATTTCTAGATACAAACATGTGAGCAGAGTGTTATACCTTTTTATATTAATCAAGCCACATTTTATTACTCAAAAGATCTGTTACCTATTGTTGAAGAATAATCTCCCACTCAGTGTGTATTTGTGGGATCTTAGTTCGACAAGGGATGGAATCTCTGCCCCCTGCAGTGAAAGCATGGAGTCCTAACCACTGGATTGGACTACCAGGGGATTCCCTTGAGTGGTTCTTTTAAAACATTGTCAGATCTGACAATAAGTGACTGATAAGCTAAGGTATCATACAAAATAAAATCCAAAATGCATTGGACTATCTTGGACTCTAGGGTCTGACACGACCTTGTCTCCACTACCCTTTCAGCTGTATTTTTACTACCCTCTTTCTTGCTGAGCCTGCCTCGACCACACTGGCCTACTTTCTCTTACTTGATTTTTGGTATTTGCTATTCCCTCTCCCTGGAATTTTCTGCAATCATGTATCCTCAGGGACACTCTTCACCACAATCTCTACTTAAACGTCCCCTTATTGAGATGCTTTCCCTCACCTCACTATCACATCTACTTCTACATCTACAAATACACACCTGTGCCTGCAAGCACACGCACACATACAAAGACTGTCCATAATGTACACCTGTGCCTGCAAGCACATGCATACATACAGACTGTCCATCTCCGTCAGTGCCATCTGACCTATTACACATTGCTTCATTTGTACGTTACCCTCCTCTCCCATGGAGAAGGCAATGGTTCTTTAAGATTAGGGATTCTGATTTGTTCCCTATTGAATCCCCAGCACCCATCACAGTTTTGGGGGCACAAACCAGGCACCCAAACCATGTACTGTGAATGATTTAACAGGCCAGCTAGAGATCAGGGAAGGTTCATCTACAAGATCTCCTGTCTCCCTCTCAATCAAATACTACATGATCTTAGTTGATGATCAAAGTATAGAATATGTGCCGCTGCTGCTGCTGCTTCAGTCGTGTCCGCCTCTGTGCGACCCCAGAAACGGCAGCCCAGCAGGCTCCCCCATCCCTGGGATTCTCCAGGCAAGAACACTGGGGTGGGTTGCCATTTCCTTCTCCAATGCATGAAAGTGAAAAGTGAAAGTGCAGTTGCTCAGTCATGTCCGTCTCTTCGCGACCCCATGGACTGCAGCCTGCCAGGCTCCTCCGGCCATGGGATTTTCCAGGCAAGAGTACTGGAGTGGGGTGCCATTGCCTTCTCTGAGAATATGTGCTATAACTTATTTAATCAGTCAAAAGACTTGATTTTCATTCTCATTATTAATCTCTAAAAGTTGCCTGTTACATTTTTCCCTTCATTGGGGAATGTAGAATATTTAAATGAAATTGATTTTATAAGTTTATATACCTATCTTTTTTAAAAAAAATTTCTTTATTTGGCTCTTCTCAGTCTTAGCTGTGGCATGTGGGATCTAGTTCACTGTCCAGGGATTAAACCTGGGACCCATGCATTGGGAACTTGGATTCTTGGCCACTGGACCACCAAGGAGGTCCCAATATATACCTGTCTAAAAGGACTTTAGGCCAACACAGTGGGGTTTTTTCCTTCCCACTTTGATTATATTTTCTATAAGCATACCATTTTTGCCCAAGTGTATTGTATTTCCAATAGGATTTGGATTTCAAAGTAAAAAGGACTAAGAATTCCCCTTCCGATGGTGAACTGGCCCTCTTCCTAAACACTTTCACTCACCCATATGCTATGTTTAGAAAATCAAGAGAAAAAGAGGAAAGGACAATAATATCAATTTTCATTTATCCAATTAGTCCAAGACATGGAATCTCATTCTTTCTTCTTTTCTGTCTAAATTGATATGTGTTCATTGCCTTGTATTTTCTCCACCTATCCTAACTAATAATTATGCCATTTCTGAGAAATGGTTTAGAAAATTATAAAACATCTATCTAAAGATTATAGACATGTAGTTGTCTTCTTTTAATTCTTTGTCTAAAGCTGAAATCCAGTTTTTTTTTTNGGGATTCTCCAGGCAAGAACACTGGAGTGGGTTGCCATTTCCTTCTCCAATGCATGAAAGTGAAACGTGAAAGTGAAGCAGCTCAGTCGTGTCCGACTCTTCACGACCCCATGGACGGCAGCCCACCAGGCTCCTCCGTCCATGGGATTTGCCAGGCAAGAGTACTGGAGTGGGGTGCCCGGTTTGTCATAACAGTGTGTTAATGGAACCAAAAGAAACTCTGGTGCTGATATTTTTCCTGCCTCCAGAGGGAGCTCATCAGCCAAAATAAAATGCCATGGAAAATACTTTTAGAAGGCATGCTTTGAAAGGTTTTTTTTTCTTCATGTGATTTGGTTGTGAAAAGGAAAGGGGTTCTCTCATAAAAATTCTTAGAGCTTAACACTTAAAATTTTGGAAATAAAATTTCCTCACCTACTTTTCACTTACTTATCCTCTCCTTCCCCTGCCTAAATTGTATTGGTTTGGGATCTATTTATTAAAATATTAAAATGCAATACTTGATTTGTTTGTAGGATAGTTGACTGTCATTAGGAAATATAGTCTTTTTAAGCCAATAAAATCTTTGCATAAGTAGTGGTTACAGCCGAAAAGTGTATTGAGTTAGGAGGCAGAAACTACAATNTATTAAAATATTAAAATGCAATACTTGATTTGTTTGTAGGATAGTTGACTGTCATTAGGAAATATAGTCTTTTTAAGCCAATAAAATCTTTGCATAAGTAGTGGTTACAGCCGAAAAGTGTATTGAGTTAGGAGGCAGAAACTACAATGCCAAATTCGCTTCAAGTGAGGGTCTCTTCCAGTTTCAGCACCCATTAAAATCAACATCAGAGGGAACTAAGCTTCCAGACCAGAAGATCACTGCAGGACAAAAGGGTAAACCAGAATTTTGCTCAAGTAAGAAAAATTAGTAGTTTATAGAAAAAGAAACAACAGGAGGGAAACGATTCTGAACATATGCAAAGATGCTCAATTCACACATTAGAAAAAATAAAAGGTTAACTGGTAATGACAGGTCCTCCAAGCTGGTAAGAGTGAAGTGAAACAGGCAGTATTATATGTTGTTGGTCAGAATGTAAATTGGCAAAGCCTCTTTGAGTAACAATTTGATAAAATCCATCAAAATGAAAAATGCACAAACCCCTTGATCCAGCAACTCTACTCTGGGAATTTTTTCTTCAGAAATATTCCCAGAAGTCAGCATCCATTTGACATTAAAATCAGGTTAGGTAAGCATAGAAAGATTATAGGCCAATCTGGCTTGTGAACCCACATGCAAATATTAACAAGTTGATTCCAATGATCATTTCAAATAATACTTAAATGAGTAAAATTTACCTTATGAATGCAAGTATATTTATCATTTTGTTAACTATAGACAATATAAGCTGATTCATATTTATTTAAGCAGAAAATAAAAGTACTGAAACAATATTTATTTGCTCACCAGATTTTCAAGAAAGCATGACGAGTAGTCTCACAAACAAACAGCAGGTAATTCCCTGACAGTCTAGTGGTTAGGACTCCATGCTCTCATTGCTGAGAGCTAGGGTTTGATTCTGGTTGGAGAAATAAAATCCCACTTTGTGGCCAAAAAAAGAAAAAGAGAGAGAGAGAAACAAATAGAGCAAAGAAAAGCTACATATCCAGTACCATAGAAACACCACAGCCTAGAACTAGCCTGATGAAGATTCCACCATAGGCACAAAGGATGCTCTTTGTTCTCCGCATCCCAAGCTGCAAGTTGAAAAACCCTAGTGGGTTTGACAGGCCAAACCTGTCGTATGTTTGCCCAGCAGCCAGGGAAGCTGGAAAAGCAAGAAATTGTCATTTACATCTCTATAATTAGAGGCAAGCTGTCTTCCACCAAGACAGTTAAGACAGGTAGTCTCCAAACACAGGGCTCAGATGCCAGGTAGTCTTAAATATGGCCAAGGCCCACCACTGTGAGGAAACTGCCAGAGTAAAAACAAAAAAATTCTATTGATGTAATTTACAATGTTAACAGATATAAGAGGGAAACCATTTAATTCTCTTTATAGTTGTAAAAAGAAAAACATTTAATAAAATTCTTCATTAAAAAAATTAGCAAACAACCTAGCTTAAAAATGGGCCAAAAACCTTACCAGACATCTCACCAAAGAACATATACAAACAGCAAATAAGCACATGAAAATATGCATCATACCATACATCATCAGAAACATGCAAATTAAAAAATAATGAGAAACCACTACACACATACCAGAATTGCCAAAATCCAGAACGTTGGTAACACCAAATGTTAGTGGGAATATGAAGCAACAGGAACTCTCATTCATTGCTAGTGACTGGGAATACAAACTGTTACAGCCAACTTGAAAGACAGTTCAGTAGTCTCTTAGAAAAATAAGCACACTCTTCCCATATGATCCAGCAAACTTGTTCCTTGATATATATCAAGTTGGAAATTTATGTTCCCACAAAAATCTGCACACAGATAATTACAGCATATTTATTCATAATTGCCAAAACTTGGAAGCAATCAAGATGTCTTTCAGTAGGTGAATAAATAGATAAACTGTGACACACCTAGATAATGGAATATTAACCAATGTTAAAAAAAAAAAGAGAGAGAGCTATCAAGCCATGAAAAGACATAGTGGCTCAATAAATGCACATTACCATGTGAAAGACGCCGATCTGAAAAGGCCACAGACTGTATGATTCCAACTATATGACATTCTAGAAAGGCCAAAACTATGGAAATGGCAAAAAGATCAGTGGTTGCCTGGGGTTGGAGGAGAGAGGGATAAATATGTGAACAACAGAGGATTTTTAGGGCAGTAAAAATACTCTGTATGATACTATAATGGTGGTACATGTCATTCATTACACATTTACCTATATCCCTGGAATGGACAAGAAGAAGAAAAGTGAAAATTGCTCAGTCATGTCCAACTCTTTGCGACCCCATGGATTATGCAGTCCATGGAATTCTCTAGGCCAGAATACTGGAGTAGGTAGCCATTCCTTTCTCCAGGGGAATCATCCCAACCCAGGAATCAAACCCAGGTCTCCTACATTGCAGGCAGATTCTTTACCAGCTGAGCCACCAGGGAAGCCCACAAGAAGAGTGAACTCTAACGTAAACTATAAATTTTGGGTGTCAATGTAGGTTCAACAGTTGTAATAAATGCACCACTTTGGTGAACAATGTTGACAATGGAGGAGGTTATACATGTGTAGGTCCAGGAAGTAAATGGGAATTCCCTGTTCCTTCTGCTCAATTTTGCTGTGAACCTAAAACTGCTCTAGAAAATAAAATATTTTCAGAGAAAGACAAATACTGTATGATCTCACTTATAAGTGGAATNTGCGACCCCAGAAACGGCAGCCCAGCAGGCTCCCCCATCCCTGGGATTCTCCAGGCAAGAACACTGGGGTGGGTTGCCATTTCCTTCTCCAATGCATGAAAGTGAAAAGTGAAAGTGCAGTTGCTCAGTCATGTCCGTCTCTTCGCGACCCCATGGACTGCAGCCTGCCAGGCTCCTCCGGCCATGGGATTTTCCAGGCAAGAGTACTGGAGTGGGGTGCCATTGCCTTCTCTGAGAATATGTGCTATAACTTATTTAATCAGTCAAAAGACTTGATTTTCATTCTCATTATTAATCTCTAAAAGTTGCCTGTTACATTTTTCCCTTCATTGGGGAATGTAGAATATTTAAATGAAATTGATTTTATAAGTTTATATACCTATCTTTTTTAAAAAAAATTTCTTTATTTGGCTCTTCTCAGTCTTAGCTGTGGCATGTGGGATCTAGTTCACTGTCCAGGGATTAAACCTGGGACCCATGCATTGGGAACTTGGATTCTTGGCCACTGGACCACCAAGGAGGTCCCAATATATACCTGTCTAAAAGGACTTTAGGCCAACACAGTGGGGTTTTTTCCTTCCCACTTTGATTATATTTTCTATAAGCATACCATTTTTGCCCAAGTGTATTGTATTTCCAATAGGATTTGGATTTCAAAGTAAAAAGGACTAAGAATTCCCCTTCCGATGGTGAACTGGCCCTCTTCCTAAACACTTTCACTCACCCATATGCTATGTTTAGAAAATCAAGAGAAAAAGAGGAAAGGACAATAATATCAATTTTCATTTATCCAATTAGTCCAAGACATGGAATCTCATTCTTTCTTCTTTTCTGTCTAAATTGATATGTGTTCATTGCCTTGTATTTTCTCCACCTATCCTAACTAATAATTATGCCATTTCTGAGAAATGGTTTAGAAAATTATAAAACATCTATCTAAAGATTATAGACATGTAGTTGTCTTCTTTTAATTCTTTGTCTAAAGCTGAAATCCAGTTTTTTTTTTCATATTTATGAAATCAGTGAAATCTGATATTTCTTTGCAATCTGCCAAGATTAAGACTGGATTTCAGGGAATTCTCTAGCAGTTACAGTTACAAAGTTCCAGTTTTAGGACTTTGTGCAGGGGACACGGGTTTGATCCCTGGTCAGGGAACTAAGATCCTGCACGTTTTTAGGCCAAAAAAAAGGGGGTAGAGGGACTAGATTTGAGCCTTCTACAAACTCTAGTCAATCTTAAGTACAACTGGTAACTGGTAAATCTTACTTTTTAGGTTCTTCCCTTCCTCAGTGTGATTCTGACCTAGTCATTTCTCTTGTTATCTTCCTCATCCCTTTTTTGTTAGTTCAGAAATGCTTTAAAATTATTTGCCAAACTAGACTGAAACCTTCATCTTTTTTTTGGAGGGGGGCCATGCCTCGGGGCATGAGGGAGCTTAGTTCTACAACCAGGGGTTGAACCCATGCCCCTGTAGTGGAAGCGTGAAATCCAAACCACTGGACCACCAGGCAAGTTCATTCTTATGTTTTCTAAATATTTCTCTCTCCGCTGACCATTTAAAATGCAGATAGGTGAAGGACAGGGAAGCCTGGCGTGCAGCAGTCCATGGGATAGCAGAGTCGGACACTACTGAGCAACTGAACAAAAACAACAATGCAAATTAAATATGTGTTAAAAATGATGAAATGCTGAATAATGATAATGCATGTGTTGGATCTCTTGTGGAAATAGTGGTTTCCTTTTTTTTTTTTTTTTTTTTGAGGCCCTTAAGTGACTCCTCTTCCCAGTGTAATTTTGGTGTAAAAAGTCAATTTTGGAGTCTTCTTGATAGGTTTAAGTAGTCTTTGTGTGTGGACTATCATCAGTGGAAAGGGTGAGAGAATAATAACAATGACAAAAAGGAAGATGAGACTCCTTCATTGATTTGTAAATACTTATTAAGTGGTTGTTCTGAGCTAGGCACTGGGTGAGACAATGGGAATACGATGGTAAGCAAATCCAGACAAGGTCACTGACCTGAAACTTACAGACTCTAGTGAGTAGACTAGAAGAAGCCGGGCCAGTAAAACGAAAAGTAACTTTTACTGGGCCAGTAAAAGTGAAAACTGGGATGCTTGTTAAATAAGGACAGGTTGGGCCTCACCTGGAAGCTGCAGACCAATGGGTGAGTGATGCCTGAACATCAGCCAGAGCTCTGTCTGCTATTTCCAGCTATCATCTGGAAGAGGGACAAATTTCTGAATTCCCACAAAGGAGGTACAGCAGGGACCCTGATAGAAAGGTTAGGAGAGCCTGGAATATTTGGGGAGGTCATGGAAGGTTTCTTTGAGGAGAAAACGAAATAAGATTTGAAATGAAAGATTAAAAAAAAACGTAAGGAGGAGGGAGATGATGGTGGGTGGGGAGGACAGGGAGGAGTCCATTCACTGCACTGGGAGCAGCTTCTGCAAACAGCATGTGCCTCGTGAGCTGGAGAAGCTGAAGGAAGGGTGCCAGAGTCAAGCTAGAGATGGGGAAACTCACAGAGGTGTTGAGCGACCAACCTTGTACGCTTGAACATGGAGGCCGTATTAAGGGCTGAGTATTTAAGAGTACTGTGTATTTAAGAGTGCTGAGTGTCTGGTGCTGCACATGGAGGGGCAAGGGAAACACAGCAATGAGAAGGCTACCAAAGTGATGGACAAGAGATAAAATAGCACAATATGGGGTCATGGCAATATCTATAGAAACTTTGAACAAAAACACATTAAAAGCGTGACGAATTTACTTTTTATTGGAAATGTACAAGGAAAGACTGTACATGGTGTGAAGAAATAGAATTCAGAACCAAAGAGCATGATTTGGGGCCTTAGTAAACAGAGCAACACTGTTATAATTTGCTTTGTTTTTGATAATGAAGGCTGTTAGTTCTACGGTCATGCCACTCAAGACAATTGTTCTTAGGGACTTCCCTGGTGGTCCAGGAGTTAAGAATCTGCCTTGCAAGGCAAGGGATGCAGGTTTGGTCCTTCATTGGGGAACCAAGATCCCGCCTGCCACAGAGCAACGAAGCCAGAGCACCGCTGCAACTGAACGCGAGTGATTGCTCTGGCCAACGCAGCCAAATAAATAAATACTTTAAACCAACAACAAAAAAAGGATGACTGTTCTCTTGCTCTTTGTGCACCCCCTGCCAGACCAGTGTCTGCTTCACCTACACCCTACTCACTTCACAGACCTGCTAGTGATTGTCCTTTTCAAGAGGGGCCGTGAGGGGCGTGCCCCTCAGCTGGTTTCCCTGGTAACTGAGTCCACCTAATATTAATTCCCCTACAACTGGCGGCCCCTCCCCCACACCCCCCAGGGAAGAGTAGCTCGCCCCATATTTTGCCCTGCCCTCCGCTGTCCCTGGGCGCCGCTCTAGGACATCGATTTGGACCTGTAAGCATCCCCAAACCCCTGATGTCTCTTTTGTTGACTCAGCTTTTTCTTTGGTCTTAAAACTGAGCAAGAACAGGCCTTGTAGGCTTTCAGGGTGCAACCCAATGATAGTTAAGATGCATATTAATTTTTAGGTGTATGAGAATTTCAGTTGTGCCCCTAACTTTGTTCCCTAAAAGTCTTGCCATCAGACTTATTACTTGACCTTTACCTTGTTTGCTTAAATGTGAAATGCTGTACGAAACACCCAGTGCAACGTAGTTGCTTTAACAGAAAATTAATAATCTAATTTACTTGAGCAATCTAATACTGTTGAATAATTAGTTTTTTCAAAAGTCTGGTTATTCTCTTAGGATAAAGTACTGGAGAGAGGATTTTTGAGGGTTTTGATACACTGTTAATTTCTCCAGAAAATTTTAAGTTCTCACTAGCAGTGTAGGAACATTTGTTTCTCTGTACTTTCACCAACATTGGATGTTTTTATTAAGAAATTAAGCTTTGCCAATCTTGTAGATAAAAGAAATCTTAGATTTTTAAAATATTTGCCTATCATGATATGCAAATTTTTTTCAAAATTAGTATCTGTATTACTCTGTGAAGTTTTCTCACTGATTTTCAAGGATTCTTTACATTGTAAATCTCCTTTAAATTTTTTTTAAAGTTAGAATTTAAAAACAATTTATTTGTTTGGCTGCAGCTGGGCTTAGTTTGCAGCACCATAGGTCTCTGTTGCTGCGTGTGGGATCTTCAGCTGCAGCATGGGAACTCTTACAGCTGAGTCACGCAAGATCTAGTTTCCGGACAAGAGGTCGAACCCAGGCCCCTACACTGGGAGTGTGGAGTTTTAACCACCAGCTAAGCACCACCTTTAATCTTTTCAATAGCATTTAAAACATCGTCCTTTCAGCATGTAGAATTGTTTTGCTTGCATTTAGTGAGGCAACTTTTTTGTTTTAAAATTTTAGAAAATGGTTATTAATGATAATTAATGGGGCTTCCCAGGCGGCTCAGTGGTAAAGAATCCGCCTGCCAATGCAGGAGACGCAGGAGACTTAGGTTCAATCCCTAGGTCAGGAAGATCCTCTGGAGCAGGAAATGGCAACCTACTCCAATATTGTTGCCTGGAAAATGTCATGGACAGGGGAGCTTGGCAGATTGCAGTCCAGGGGGTTGCAGAGTCAGACAAGACTGAATGAGCATGCAAGAATAGTTAAAAATCAAGCTATATTTTTGCAGCTTTCACCATGAGTGAAACTTGCAGACTTTGGTTATTTATTTGGTCTCTATTTATTCTTTTTTTGCAGCACAGTTGAGGGTATAGATTTTTGAATTAGAATTTTATAGGTATTTGGTCATTATATTTGTTACAGTGACTGAGAAGCCCAATGGTACATTACTAAATATTTAACAACTGGGTGTTTCTGTAGAAGAATTTACTGCCTACTGTGATGGAGAATCCCAGGGACAGAGGAGCCTGGTGGGCTGCTGTCTATGGGGTTGCACAGAGTCGGACGTGACTGAAGTGACTTAGCAGCAACAGTGATGTAAATACTCCCATCAAAATTGATTTCAGGTTACCAACATAAAGTTACATAATGGACTCTCAAAAACTGTTTTTGAAGTAATTTAGGATTTGTAAATGCCATCTGAATCATCAGAGTGGTTAAATTCTGTTGTACATAATTTTAGTATTAGGTATATTTCAACATTTTTGAATATTGATATATGGAGAATATTTGATTAATCAAAAAAACCCATTCACAAAATTAGTCCACCAAATTAAATTTACTTGTCATTTCTCCATTTAAACCAACATATCATGGGACATTCTAGGAGTCTTTGAATTAACTAAGAAATAATAAAATATTTTAGTTTAAAGTTATTTTCTAACATATCAAGCAAGATGGGGGAAGAGTGAAATTATCAGAATTTGGAGTAATTCATCTAGAAAAGAAGAAGTTAAGGATTGTATGAATAGTTGTCTTCAAATGCCTGAATGATGATGGCTAAAATAAAACCACCACACACACACTTCTGCAGAAAAGAAGAGGTTAAGGATTGTATGAATAGTTGTCTTCAAATGCCTGAGTGATGATGGTTAAAATAAAACTGCCACATGCACACACACCTCTGCACATGTACACACATGTCCTTTCTCTCTCTCTCTCTTCCCTATTTCCATAGAGTTAAGAACAAGAGAATTTAAATTCTAAAAGAAGAAGGATTTAGCTTGAGGAAAGAAGACTCACCTAGTTGCAAAGATTATCAAGAATGACCTAGTTTTGTATTCTCTTTTTCTATATATCTATTGAAATAATGTTATTTTTGTCTCTCAGATCATTTTAGTGTGATTTTATAAAAGCTCTAATGAGTTTTCTACTCTGATTATAATACTTTTGTTTTTTTTCAGTAAGATAAAGGGAATGTATTAAGCAGAAGCAACTTAGAAGCTTGAGCAACATGGAGCTCAAGAAATCCAAAAGTTTCAAGTGATTCTGAGCCATGATGACCCTTGTAAGGGGGAGAACTCTGATTCAAGGAAGAAAGCCTCCAGATTGGGGGATGGGGCAGATAGTAACTGGAAAATTCATTCGGTTGCTTTAAAAGATCAGCTTTACCCTGGCTCAAGATTCACATTTCCCACTTGTGTCTTGTCTTCAAAAATAAAAAAGAGGAAACCACCAATGAAAACATGTGGTGTTATAAATCATCCTGACTGTTGTTAGGAAAATGAGTAAGGGTTCTAAACAGTTTCAAAAGGTCCTGACTAGCCCTTTTCACTCACCTTGAGAAGAACCATAAAAGTAAGGAAACAAAAGTAATTCTTTTTCTTTCCATACACCAGTCACCAGCAGTGTTCTCTCTGGGCTCCTGGCATCTGGGCCCAGTTGCTGGGTTACAGGCAAATATAATCAAAACAAATACTAAAAGGTACTCTTTGGCTCTTCACATGTTGGAAAGGTCTTCTGCCTTCCAGCCTCCAGGCTGGCCAGTTCTCAGTGCAAAAGTGACTTTCCCCTGTGCTGTTGCCCTTTCCTTTTCTTCCTGTGGGACCATTCCTTATAAACTTGTTGTGGACTAGAAGTCCTTAATTAGGAGGCCATTAGACCTGTAGACCTTTTCTCCAACTTCCTGTTCAATAGCCGCAGGAATTCCAGTCCCTACCACCCTTCCCTGTCCTCTGAGAGCTAGTAGGCTGGAAAGACTTCCAATGGCAGCATTAACCCTTTGCTCCCCGATTGGCCAGTTACCAAGGATAGATTTTCAAGGAAACAAATGGTATTTTCCACTCAGGACTACAGTGCCAGATCCAGGGATGGACTTCCTGCTTCTCAGCACTTGTAATGTGTTATACTATATTTGAACTTGGACAGGAAAGCTACAGGCATGTTTAGAAGTTTGGGAAATAAGATCTATGGCAAAAGTCAACCCGTTAGCCAGTTTGTCCAGAGTGGTTTTATGAAGGTTCACGGGGTGCCACACACTTGAATAGAATCAGGGCATTCCAGCAAGCACTGCAGAGGTTAAAGACACTCAGATGACTCGTCCTGGGGAAGAGTGAGAGGAAACTATTATAAATCTTCCAATATTTAAAGAGGTATTCTTGAGAAGGTGGCAACCAATTGTACATGAAGTCTGCTAAGGCTTGAACCTTAGGAAATACATTTGAGACGTAGACATTTTGTTCATTTTCAAGGAAAATTTTCCCAATAGTGTAAATTGATAAATATCTTAATGGGTTCCCTAGAAAGGAAATAATAGTCACGTTTCCTTTCTGAAAACCTAGACCCCAAAGGCTTATCTGTCTGAAATGGTTTCGTTTTGTATACCTGATGATGAATGTGTGTGTGTTTATCTGAAGACAAGAGCTGGACTGACTTCTGTTAGAGGAAACTTCTAACCGTGTCTGATCTTTCAAAAGCAAATATTCACTGTTTCTGGAAAGGTCAGAAGTAAGTGGTTTTATCCTGGTGTTTTGCAAAATCTGAGCCAAAGAAGATAAGGTGTCTTTTTCATGCTTACCCAAAATATGAGTGTTAGAACCAAACATATATTCACAAGTATTGGTTGTGTTTTATTAAAAGATTGAAACTTCTAGCAAGAATTTTGTTGTAGTGACCTAAAAATTACTACTTTTTTTTTTTTTTTTTTAAAGCTGGTATATACAGTTGGTTTTTTCTTCATTCTTTTTCATCATCTTAGTGACTGTTCCTTGAGCTTCTGGTATATCAGGCACTGGACTCAGGGCTTTATATACATTTATATCTCTTTTAATCCTTACATCCATATGTAAGGTGAATATTGTTATTTTTATTTACCAGATGATGAAACTGAGGCCCAGATAAATTATGCTACAACCTGTCCAACTGCAGCCAGCACACTAGTAGATGGTAAACCCAGAATTAAAATCTTAGCTTCCCTGAATCCAAAGTTCTTCTTTCTCCACAGCACTTCCTGGTTACCAGGAAAGTCTGACTCAGCTGTTTTTGCATCAAAAGGATTAAGCAAATTGTTAATACAAACATCATTCGTACATACTAACCTTTCTGAAATGGCTAAAACATATATAGCTTAGGTCAATTAGCATGCTTGCAAAATGGTTGAAAACTTTTTTCTGCCTAAGAAAATACAAGAATATTTAAAGCAAAAAAAAAAAAAATTTAATTCCCTTTCTAGTCTCTTTCTGAAATGATTTTTCTGAGTGATTGTAAAGCTGTAAGGTGGGTCTGAATTTCATAACTAGCATCAAATTATGAAGATGTTTTCTAATGGTCTAGATTTTATGTTCAACAATTTTATTATATCTTACAGTCTGAGTAAGGCATATCTTTTAAGCCTGACTTCTGGAATATTCCAAATTCCTTTTAGAGATGACTTTGGCACTTGGACCTCTTCAGCTGGTACTTCCCCATCTCTTCTCATGGTCAAATTCACACACTCCCTGTTTAAAAAGAGGGGGCTGCAGGATAGAACAGGCAGTGGTAAAAAATGCCAGAACTAAATGTGATTTCAGGCAAGCCTCTTAAAATCTTTGTGTCTCGGCTTTTTATCTACAAATTGCAAGTAATAACCCCTGAATTTCCCAGTTGTTGGGAGCTTTGTAAGTGAACAGGTAACAAGAAAACTTGGTTAAGTGTCAAAGTATTGCTGTTTGCATCTGACATGTGCAGTAGGTGATATCTTAGCTCACTCTAAGTCCAGAAATATGTAATAATAATAAATTGATTTATTATCTGCTTCCTTCCATAAAAATAGGGATACTTCAAGAGAGGAGAATATAATACCTTTGTTCTTCTGCTTTGAATTTTCCTTGACATGAAACTCTACCAAAAACAACTTATTACTTTCTCCATAAAGCCTCCTCCTCTCCCCATATTTCTATCCTTGTTAATGTCAGAATACACCCAGTTTCCATCTCAGTCTCCCAAACTGAAAAACTTGGAGCTAATCCCTGCCAAATCTATCCCCTCACCACCACTTTCTCTTTCCTCTCTTCTCTGATTCCTCCCCTCCCTCAATCCAACCAGCCTTGCGATCTAGCTGATTCTTTTACAGAGAAGTTTTGATTTTCCTTCTACTTGCCATTCCCCACAGACTCTGTTCCTGGGTAAGGCCTGAATCACCTTTCACTAAGACAACTGAATCCTCTGTCAGGATAGATGAAAACACAACTTCTATCCATAGTCACTGCCTATGAATATGTGTCCAAAGAAAAACGATACCAAGAGCAGCCCACCGATTTACCATATTTTTCTGGTGGCTTGGGCTTTTGTTCCAAATTCCTGTGTTAGAAATTGGGTTGGATGACAGGCCAGCTGGAAGGACTGCTTGTGTCTGTGTTCGATGCTTATTTGCCAGGCTTCTTTCTTCTGGGCTAAGCTGAGTTTGCTGATGGACTTCTGTGGAGTAGGTTGGCAGAGAGTGAAGGCAAGGACCAAGCCTTCTTAATCTCACTGGCTATAGGGGAACTGATTTACAGGCCAGAGCAGCATTTCAAAGAAGGGGAGGCCAAGGAACAAGATCCCTTTGAGTATTTCTCAACTTGGGGTCAAAGACTGTTTCTCCCTTGGCTCTTTCTCTGGAAAGCTCCAGCTCCTGTATCATGGCCCGGCAGTGGGTTCTTGGTCTTAAACCATGATTGGAGCTTGCTCTGCTCCCCAGGAGTGGAATGGGGAGAAGGGAGGGAGACTGAGATTTCTCCCAGAGTAGTGTTGTCACATCGTTAAGTCATGAAATCATTTTTGGGTGTTATGACCAGCATTTAAAAAAAAATAAAACGCAGTGGTATAGAGTAGAAAGGAATAATACACAACAGAAGAGAAAGCAGTAGAATAGATTTCACAAGATAAGGGTATGACTTTTTCATAAAACTTCTGTTTTAGTCATATTTAAGGATAATTGTGTGTGTGTGTGTGTGTGTGTATGAATGTACTGGTCTCAGGATGAAACATATTGCTTACTGTGTGGGTTATGGTCTAAAAAGTTTGGAAGCCACTGCTAGGTTAGAATAGAAATAATCTCTTTGACTCTAGTTTTCTCCCTTTGATCCATCCTGTATCCCCCAATTTGTCATTTAAATAACTTCCCTACAAACCAACATGATCACACAATCACTCGTATCTTCACTACGTATAGGCCTAATTCATGAGCATAGCAGTCAAGGTCTTAGTAATCCAATTCCGACTGTTTTTCCAGTGTCACTTTACTGCTATATTCCTTTTTGGTCTATTCTATCTTTTCCAAAAGCATCTTTCACATTTGTCTTTTTGTCTTTACTCACATTGTTCTTTGACATGGCCTAAAATATTATTTTCACTTCTCTATTTATCTAAATCTAAGTCATTAAAAACTTGTTTTTAAATAGCATTATTGGCATATATACACAATGGAGTATTACTCTGCCATTAAAAAGAATAAATTTGAATCAGTTCTAATGAGATGGATGAAACTGGAGCCTATTATACAGAGTGAAGTAAGCCAGAAAGAAAAACACCAATACAGCATACTGACACATATATACGGAATTTAGAAAGATAGTAATGATGACCCTGTATGTGAGACAACAAAAGGACACAGACATAGACAATGGACTTTTGGCCTCAGAGGGAGTAGGAGAGGGCGGGATGATCTGGGAGAATGGCACTGAAGCATATATACTATTATGTAAGAAACGAATCACCAGTCTATGTTTAATACAGGATGCAGGATGCTTGGGGCTGGTGTACGGGGATGATCCAGAGAGACGTTGTGGGGTGGGAGGTGGGAGGGGGATTCGGGATTGGGAGCTTGTGTGCACCTGTGGTGGATTCATGTCGATGTATGGCAAACCCAATAGAGTATTGTAAAGTTAAATTTAAAAATAAATAAATAAATAAATTAAAAAAAATAAATAGCATTATTTTTCTGATTAAAACTTTGGATTATTATGGAAGTTATTAAGTATAAAATCAAATCACATAATTTCATAATCCAGAAGTAGAATTATATCTTTGTATATACCTTCTAGTCTTTACTTAAAAGCATACACATATTTCATTAATACATATTTATTTAGAACTCTTTTTTACTTACTGTATATAGAAAAGTTTCTAATGTCATTAAATGTAATTCTAAAATATACTTAATGGATACATCATATTATACAAATGTGACTGAACATTTAAGTGTTTTCTGGAGAAGGAAATAGCAACCCACTCCAGTACTCTTGCCTGGAAAATCCCATGGACGGAGGAGCCTGGTAGGCTACAGTCCATGGGGTTGAAAAGAGTCAGATACAACTGAGTGACTTCACGTCCAGTGTTTTCTAATATTTTCTTTTTATAAACAATGCCTTGATACTTGTCTTTACATGTCTCACTGATTTCTTTTGCCCCTCTGAATATTAGATTTGGATTACTGGGTTAAATTGTATTTATACATTTAAGGACTTCGATATATATTGCTTGATGTCTCATAAAAATTACACACATCATATCCCTATTTGTGCCAATACTGAGTGTTATCATTTACAAAATGTTTGCCAATCTGATAGATGAAAAAGAATTTGGCATTATTTTCATGTGCATTTTTGAGCATAAGTGAGATTAGTCTTTTTTTTTTTATGTTTATTGGTCATTTACATTGCATTTTGGAGAAAATTGCTTGTCTCTGGCCTTTGTCCTTTTTTTTTTTTAAATTGTGTGTTTTTCTTCCTTATTATAAATCCTGCTTATTCTTCAACACTTAAAACTCACTTTCTCCATGGAACTGTCTTCTAGTTTCTTAGTTTGAATCTTTGTTTTCCCATAGCACATTATTTGTACCTCTGTTTAGTGATCAGTTTACTCTGCCATGTTGGTTGCTATCTTCCTCCACTTGGTTACAAAATATTTGGGGATAAAAACCTTTTCTTATTTGTTTTTTGTATCTCTCTAGTAAAAGACACAGATCAGATATTCAGTGCGCTGCTAATGTTCTTTGCCAGGCTAGAGAGCAAAGCCTTCTCTTTTCGATGTGAAATTTGATAGGTTATTTTTCCTGTATGCTTTTAGAATAGTCCATCTGAGGCTGCACTCACATGGATTTAGGAACACTCAGTGAGCCCAGAAAGCCTTCTTGGGGTGCTGGGGAGAGGGAGAGCATAGTGCGCTTTCTGAAGTCGGTATGGCTCTGCTTCCTAGTTCCATTCAAAACAATTTAATCAGTTTTAGAGCTTCTGCACTCTGGGTGATGTAAATTTTCTCTTTTCGTCTCTTTCTCTCAACACTAGGGTGTTCTGCCTTGATACATTTATAAGCCATTTAAGATCACTTAAATTACTTTTGCAAATTGGTCAGAAGTTAGAGTATGTAACTACTGGATTGCATCTCAAAGCCGTCCAGTCCCATGTCTTGAACCCTCTACCAGCTTCTACTCCAGAGACTTCCCCTACCAGAGATGACACTGACCTCGGACCACAGAGCCAGGCTCTGTGTCAGGGGCAATTCTCCCTTTCCACGCTTCATGCTGAGCATCTTTCCTAGAGAAGCGTATACATTCGTGGTGATTGTTCAGTTGTTCAGTCCTGTCTGACTCTGGGACCCCACGGACTGTAGCACGCCAGGCTTCCCTGTCCTTCACTATCTCCTGGAGTTGTCCATCGAGTCAGTGGTGCCATGCAACCATCTCATCCTCTGTCACCCCCTTCTCCTCCTGCCCTCAGTCATTCCCAGCATCAGTGTCTTTTCATCTGACTATCAGTTGACTGGGGCCTGCCTCAGAGTTGCCCAGGCTAACTCTCCTGCTTGCCTCCTTGGTGGCCTTCTCCAGAAGGGGCATAACCACTACACATTAGTGTTTTCATCTGCTCCTGGTTGTTCCAGAAGTTTGTATCCTTTTAACATGTTCTCTGAAGGAATCTGATATTTATTGAGCGTCTCATATGTCATATTGTACTAGGAACTTGGCAGATACTCTATCACCATTTCCTGTAATTGTTCCCTTTTTAGGTTTGAAGAGTTGAGCCTTGCATAGTCAAACTAAGAAGGTCACGCAGCTGGTAAAGTAATGGGGTGAGGAGGACTTGAGCCCAGATTGGCCTTACCGGGTGCTTGAGTTCCTTTTACTACATTAGATTTCAATACACAGAGGAGTGATTTGAGTTACTGAAAACATACATGCATCCCTGTGGGGCTCTCTGCTTTTTGGGGATGCAAATATTGAATGTGGGGGTGGAAGGGAGAAGACTTGTTTTAAGATACATTTATTTTGAAAGTTAATTATAGGTGCTCTGAATAAAGTCTGAATTAGTGTTTATACAGGGATAGGATGAAAAAAGTAAGAACCATAGTAGGTAATCAAATCGATTTATCAAATGAAAGAGAATTGTATGCTTATTTTAATCAAGAGTGTGTTTAAATTTCATTGGAAGGAAACCTATGACAAACGTAGACAGAATATTAAAAGGCAGAGACATCATTTTGCCAACAAAGGTCCATATAGTCAAAATTATGAGTTTTTTTAGTAGTCAAGTGTGGATGTGAGAGTTGGACCATAAATAAGGTTGAACATTGAAGAATTGATGCTTCAGAATTGTGGTGCTGGAGAAGACTCTTGAGAGTCCCTTGGACTGCAAGGAGATCAAACCAGTCAATCCTAAAGGAAATCCATCCTGAATATTCACTGGAAGCACTAATGCTGAAGCTCCAATACTTTGGCCAACTGATGCAAAAAGCCAACTAATTGGAAAAGACCCTGATGCTGGGAAAGATTGAAGGCAAAAGGAGAAGGGGGTGGCAGAGTATAAGATGGTTAGGTAGTACCACTGACTCAATGGACAAGAATTTGAGCAAACTCCGGGAGATAATAAGGACAGGAAAACCTGGAGTTTTATAGTCCATAGGGTCACAAAGAGTCATACAGAACTTAGTGACTGAACAATACCAACAAAATGTTTAATTCAATGAAAAAGTGAGGACCCATAATACCAGGAGACATTCTGCATAGTAGTTATGATCACAGGCCTTGAAGTCCCTCAGAAGTTAAAGGATTTCTCTGGCAATCCAGTGGTTAAGACTCTGGTCTTTCAATTCAGGGGGCACGGGTTCGATCCCTAGGCAGGGAACCAAGATCCCACATGCTGCACAGCACTGCCAAAACCAAACACCCGAAGAACTGGAGTTAAATTCTAATTTTGCCATGCATACTTCATCTCTGTCATGTGTACCTAAGTTTACTCATCTGTAAAGATAGGTAATAATACCTATCGCTCAGGCATTTAATGAAGTAATAGATTCATTCATTCATCTATTCACTCTTTTGACAAAAGTACTTTTTGAATATTTACAATTTGCCTGACAGTGGAGATGGAGCCATGAGCAAAACACATATTTCCTGCCCTAAGAGAACTGACTATCTAGTGGTTAAATGTAAAGTGTTTGTCATGGTGTCAAGCACGTGTGAAGCACTAATAAGTGGTAGATGTTACTATTATTATCATATTATTCCTATCATTATTATTAGGAGTGTGCATTTCTACAACTACTTGTGATTTTGACATATCTTATATTTGATAATANCAATTCTCCCTTTCCACGCTTCATGCTGAGCATCTTTCCTAGAGAAGCGTATACATTCGTGGTGATTGTTCAGTTGTTCAGTCCTGTCTGACTCTGGGACCCCACGGACTGTAGCACGCCAGGCTTCCCTGTCCTTCACTATCTCCTGGAGTTGTCCATCGAGTCAGTGGTGCCATGCAACCATCTCATCCTCTGTCACCCCCTTCTCCTCCTGCCCTCAGTCATTCCCAGCATCAGTGTCTTTTCATCTGACTATCAGTTGACTGGGGCCTGCCTCAGAGTTGCCCAGGCTAACTCTCCTGCTTGCCTCCTTGGTGGCCTTCTCCAGAAGGGGCATAACCACTACACATTAGTGTTTTCATCTGCTCCTGGTTGTTCCAGAAGTTTGTATCCTTTTAACATGTTCTCTGAAGGAATCTGATATTTATTGAGCGTCTCATATGTCATATTGTACTAGGAACTTGGCAGATACTCTATCACCATTTCCTGTAATTGTTCCCTTTTTAGGTTTGAAGAGTTGAGCCTTGCATAGTCAAACTAAGAAGGTCACGCAGCTGGTAAAGTAATGGGGTGAGGAGGACTTGAGCCCAGATTGGCCTTACCGGGTGCTTGAGTTCCTTTTACTACATTAGATTTCAATACACAGAGGAGTGATTTGAGTTACTGAAAACATACATGCATCCCTGTGGGGCTCTCTGCTTTTTGGGGATGCAAATATTGAATGTGGGGGTGGAAGGGAGAAGACTTGTTTTAAGATACATTTATTTTGAAAGTTAATTATAGGTGCTCTGAATAAAGTCTGAATTAGTGTTTATACAGGGATAGGATGAAAAAAGTAAGAACCATAGTAGGTAATCAAATCGATTTATCAAATGAAAGAGAATTGTATGCTTATTTTAATCAAGAGTGTGTTTAAATTTCATTGGAAGGAAACCTATGACAAACGTAGACAGAATATTAAAAGGCAGAGACATCATTTTGCCAACAAAGGTCCATATAGTCAAAATTATGAGTTTTTTTAGTAGTCAAGTGTGGATGTGAGAGTTGGACCATAAATAAGGTTGAACATTGAAGAATTGATGCTTCAGAATTGTGGTGCTGGAGAAGACTCTTGAGAGTCCCTTGGACTGCAAGGAGATCAAACCAGTCAATCCTAAAGGAAATCCATCCTGAATATTCACTGGAAGCACTAATGCTGAAGCTCCAATACTTTGGCCAACTGATGCAAAAAGCCAACTAATTGGAAAAGACCCTGATGCTGGGAAAGATTGAAGGCAAAAGGAGAAGGGGGTGGCAGAGTATAAGATGGTTAGGTAGTACCACTGACTCAATGGACAAGAATTTGAGCAAACTCCGGGAGATAATAAGGACAGGAAAACCTGGAGTTTTATAGTCCATAGGGTCACAAAGAGTCATACAGAACTTAGTGACTGAACAATACCAACAAAATGTTTAATTCAATGAAAAAGTGAGGACCCATAATACCAGGAGACATTCTGCATAGTAGTTATGATCACAGGCCTTGAAGTCCCTCAGAAGTTAAAGGATTTCTCTGGCAATCCAGTGGTTAAGACTCTGGTCTTTCAATTCAGGGGGCACGGGTTCGATCCCTAGGCAGGGAACCAAGATCCCACATGCTGCACAGCACTGCCAAAACCAAACACCCGAAGAACTGGAGTTAAATTCTAATTTTGCCATGCATACTTCATCTCTGTCATGTGTACCTAAGTTTACTCATCTGTAAAGATAGGTAATAATACCTATCGCTCAGGCATTTAATGAAGTAATAGATTCATTCATTCATCTATTCACTCTTTTGACAAAAGTACTTTTTGAATATTTACAATTTGCCTGACAGTGGAGATGGAGCCATGAGCAAAACACATATTTCCTGCCCTAAGAGAACTGACTATCTAGTGGTTAAATGTAAAGTGTTTGTCATGGTGTCAAGCACGTGTGAAGCACTAATAAGTGGTAGATGTTACTATTATTATCATATTATTCCTATCATTATTATTAGGAGTGTGCATTTCTACAACTACTTGTGATTTTGACATATCTTATATTTGATAATAGGTGCGAGACCTAGTTAACATTTTCCTGTATTGGCATTTCTAATTAAAGGATAGCGTTGTAAGGTAACAAGCAATTATTGTTAACAAAGGAGGTACTGTATAATCAGTGCCTTGCTTCAAGAATGAAGGATTTCTTCTGTGTTCCTTACTTGACTGTTATGCTGTCTTTAGCCACATGAAACACTCAGAACAGTGTCTGGCACAATGAATACCTATTAGCTGAAGAAAGAATATATGAATGAATGAGGGTTACACAAGCTCTGAACGTGGCATCTGGCTGATACCCTACAGAAAAGGATGCTATCTGTTTATAAACTGTACAATGAGAGTCTCCATGTCATAGGACCCTAGGACTTTCTTTTTGTAAATGCAAGCACCTAGGGGAAAAAACCAAGGTGGGAGACTTTAAGCAAGAAACTTATTTTTTATGTCTCTAGACTACAAAGGGAGAAAGAAAAACAAAACAACCGAATAGGCAATACTCATCTTCTGCAACTGAAGGATTCTAAGCTTAATTAGAGTGAAATGCTGAAGTAGTTATTCAGGGATTTTTTCCATGCACCTGTATATTTCACAATGACTGTCTATAAACGTAATAGTTTGAGTTAGTATTTTATGATTTACCACCTTTTGAGATTCATATAGTATTTAATGCTTTATTTAATAGAAATAACTTTTATATGCACTTAGGATATATTCTTAAAGGTCCTTAACAATGGAAAGAACATGTGACATGGAACTTTGAAAAGGTTTCTGCCATATCGGATCCACATCCTTAAAGATAAGTTTGTTCTTGTGGGTCACATTCCGTTTCAACAAATACCTGTTTGCAGAAGATAAGAAAGCCTCAGGTAATAATCTATTCATTTTATATCATAAAATCTGTTCATTTAATAGTATATTTAATCTATTCATGTAATATAAGAAATAGCATAAGAAAAAATACACTTTTACTGAATTTAAGATTATGGAATTTGACCCGTATGTTATTTAACTTTGATTTAATGGGCATAATTTCTAGACCATCTGGAGAAATCTTCTATTCTTAATAACCTTGCAAGAGTATTAGTGGTTATTTAGTTTCAATATTTTTACCTTGTCATTCAAACTGATTACCACCATAAGAAAATTAATGTGATCAGTATAAGCATACTTTTACCTTTAAAGACATAATCATCATTGTTTTAATAGGTAGGCCAAGTGATGTTGATAATAAAGTCTCAAGAAAGTTATGGCTTTCTCTTCCCACTGGCCTCTTTTCCCCAACAGATACTATCATTTTTGATAAACATTGCACATTACAAGTATAATACTCATTTACTGAAATATTCAGGGAATTAATATTTGACCCATAAATTCTGAACTACATCAGCTACCTTTTTTAAATTTCCCTTCTAAAAGAAATATGCTTTCATTCTGTATGTATTGAATGTAAAAACAGAGAACCAAGGCATCAGGGATGAACATTACCTTTCAAAATCTATCTGTACACAAATGCTCATGTAGCCAAAGCTATAATTGTATGCATGTGTGTATGAGGATTGCACACAGTGTGTAAAAACATGGTTATGGTGGGTGAGCACTTATGAAAATAGCAGTCAGTCAGCACTAGTTTAAGCCAGACACGGTGTGGGTTGGTAATATAAAAGTTTCTTTCTGCAGACCTGAGTTGGCTATAGCATCCCAATTTTGAGCTAACACCTTCATTGCTATTCTAGTCATTGAATTCAAAGATGAAAAACACCTATTAGGTTACTTAGTTTATCCTCCCAAGGCCAGTACCGAAGATGACTTTGATTGCATATTTTATTTTTGATTCTACTGCTTTAGTATTTGGTCCATTCTCTTCTCAAATGTCTGTATTAAGAGACATTCAGTTTGTTTCCTTGGGTAAGTATATTCTCTTGGCTTTCCTTACATTTCTTCAACATTTAGAACACATTTTCTAGTTTGCAAATACTCTTGTGTGCTGATAACCGGATCTAAGCAAATGCTTTTTCCCTTTTCAGAGCATCAGTCATCGCTCATGGATCATAGCCTCCAAAGCCATGTGGGGATAATAACAATAATAGTTGTGATGCATTTTTTACTTCTATGCATATATGTATGTATGTACCTCATTGGTTACCAATTTCTTTCTCAGATTGCTCATCAATAGAGGCTGAAGAAAAGACAAGCAGATCATCTGAGTTATGTAAAACTCTGCAGGCTGAATGAACCACAAAATAGAATCACTCCAAATCTCATTATTGGAGCAAATAGGGTTTGCAAGGAGTCCTTGATTCAGTTCAGCTGAAGATATCTGGACCTTGAGAGCTTTCTAAGTTGCTAGTACTTCTCAAACCCAGGAATCCCAATGGGATATACCAAGACAGTGATGCAGCATTTAAGTGGTATTAGGGATTTTTCTAAGCACGTTACATATTTAAACCCACTTAATCCTTCTAACTTTTTAGAGATAGTTATATAGCATCACTTACTCAATGGATGAATTTGAGCAAATGCTGGGAGATAGTTAAGGACAGGGAAGCCTGGTGTGCTCCAGTCCATGGTGTCTCAAAGATTTGGGCATGACTTAGCCACTGAACAACAATGACAGAATCCTTTTAACAGCCTTTGGAATAGGTTCTAAATAACTCATTTTACTGAGGAATCCGAAGCACAGGTTCACTTCCCTCCATCATAGAACCCGCCAAGGATAGATGGAGGTGGGTAGGAATTTAGCAGTTTAGTTTTAGAATTCATGTCCATTACCACTGTGCTGATTCAAGTGAGGGAGGGAAATGAATGAGCATGTCCTTTGAAGTCAGATGGATCCCAATTTGAGTATTGGCTCTACACAGCTTTTGAACTTTCTGTGAGTTGGTTGTCCTCTCTGAGTCTCAGTTCCTTTGTCTGGATAGTGGGGTTAATAATAGCCTCCTCTTAGAATTTTTTGTGATTAAATAAGAAAATGCCTGTCCAGCCCTTGGTACAGTTTCTGGTATATGACTTACATCAAACAAAGGTTAGGTTCCTTCTTTTGAAGTTCTCACTCATGTCTTGGAGGAAGCATGGCCATCTTACCTTCTCAGCACTCATCTACCATTCAAAAGTAAATTCTCTTTTTTTTTTAAAGTAAATTCTTTTCTAAGTGATTAGTTTTTGTTCTCCACATAAAGGCAGAGGTTTCTGCTACAGAGTGTTAAAGATTTTGTGGTGTGAAGGAATGTCTTTGTTGAATCAAGTTGAAACATAGTCTGACCAATACCTTCATTTCATATGTCCTGTTTAGTTGGTAGACATTGTATAGAAATGGCCCCCAAATTAAAAATATATTTCCCCAAAACAGTGTTGCAATTTGGAACTTGAGCATATTTTCTTTAAAACATTATGTTATAGATGATAAGTAATTAAGTTAGTCCACATAATCTTCTTTAGCCCATAAGATGTCTAAGTTATAGTAAGAGCTGGTAGCAAAGACAGTAATTGATTTGCTTGTCATAGCTAAATTTTTCTTCTGGCTTAACTTATTCCACTCATAGCCATGGAAGAGCCAGAATTAGATATTCCATGTTTTATTGACCTCTGATAATCAGAGGAGAATTTATGAATTGATCAGTGGGCCAGTGGTCAATCAGAGGCTCTCCTTAAAATTTGAAATGAGTCTTCAAAACTGTATCCTAAGTATTGGACACTGAGATGCTACACTGATCAGTTAGAGAGAACTGATGCTACGGTCCTGGGGTGAATGGGACAAGAATAACCTAGGTGGTGTGCAGAAAGAAGAGAGTGAAGTTTGATGCATAGCAAAGAAACCATATGGCTCAGAGAGTGAGAAGGAATAAGCAGATGCCTCACGACATTCTAGATCATGTAACACCTGATTATTAAGTTCTACAGTTAGATCCCATAGCGTCCTTCTGTATTATTTCAATAAATCCTTCCCTACTTAAGCTAGTTTGAACTAGTTTCTGTCATAAGCAACAGAATGCTTCTGACAAAGCTAAAGTCCTCAGAACAGAGCCCTTCTGAACTCTACCTTTTGCCTGTCTAGATGGTTGTCGAGGTATGGCTGGGTTCTTATTTCTAGGTCTGCTAGTATTAAGGGCTTCCCTGGTGTAAAGAATCTGCCTGCAGTGCAGGAGACTTAGGTTCGATCCCTGGATCAGGAAGAAACCCCTGGAGGAGGGAAGGGTTACCCACTCCAGTATTCTTGCCTGGAGAATCCCATGGACAGAGGAGCCTGGCAGGCTTTACAGTTCATGGGGTCACAAAGAGCTGGACATAGCTGAGAGGCTAACACCCTGGCTTGGGAGAGGAGAGCAAATGGGAGGCCTGGCCCGACAATAGTCTATTTTTGTTTACTCTCAATCCAGAAGGCACCACTGTCATTGCCTCAGGGTCTTCGCTGCTCTACACAATCCATCACTCTCTTGGATCACGTTGTTCCCATCCTGAATGCCCTGTTGTTCCTCTCTACTTATACAGTGTTTATTTCACCTTCATTGTAACTCAAGATGAGTCATGGAGAGTTATAGGGTTTTATGGCAGGAAAAGGACAAAGCCATCTAGTTCAAAGGCTCAACCAAGTTGCCCAAGGTCACTCAGTTAGAAAGTAGTGCTGCCAAGACTTGAACTTAGGTTCTGACTTCAGAATGTTTTCCATTGGATGGCTCTGCCTATAGCCCTCAGGGTCTTATCTTCCTCTAGTACATCACCACCACCACCTCACCACGTAGTGTTTAATTGTATATTCCTCTGACATATATCTGGCTGTTGTGTTATTTATACCTATCTTAACAGGCTGCGAACTTGTCAAGAGCAGAAAGAATAAACTTTAAGTTTGTTGTTCCTCCTAGCACTTCATACGAAGCTTGGTGTATATGGGATGGATAAATTTCTGCAATTCCATAAGTAATTGAAAATACCATGCAGGGATAAATGACAATCCTCAGAGGTTTCCAAACCTGACATCTACAAAAGATGAACACTGTTCCCAACACAGACAAATCCCATGAAAAATAGTTTTTTGATTTTTATAACCACTGGTGAGAGAGAAGTTTAGCTGTGAAGGGTAGAGATTGGATCCTTTACTCATTATGAATAGGAACAAGATCCTGGAGCTGAAAGCTTCATTAACTGTCAAAGTGATGCCTAGTGGAAGCAGAAGCACAGAGATGGGGCATGTGTAATAATCCTTTCCATCCAGGCATAATGGGGGGCATTGTATTTCCAGCTGGGGTAGCTGAGATGATTCATGGTTAACTTGTTTGTTTCAAGTGGTAATCATGTTCTTTTCAGAACAGTATTTTGGGTGATCCTTGCTTAAGGTTTTGTCTTTTACAGGAAGCACGAATGAGGAAGCAAGTTAGTTTTTCTCTTTTCTGATCCTAAGAATGTTCTTCTGGTCTCTAACTTCCCTACTGGCCACTATCTTAGGGCTGAGAACCAGCTTCACAGTTCTAGAGCTCATTGTTCACGTTTGTATCTTAACATGTTTTGACCCTATGTTTTTGGCAATGTAGGTTAGCATTCCGATTAGGACATGGGGGCCAGCAAGTAGTAGCAATGCCCTTTGGGTCTTAGATTCATGAAATGAGTCCATCCTTTCTGGGCCCACAGAGCTGTGATTTTCCTATTAGAACATATCTCAAAGTGACATCCTTTCTATTCACTCTGGTATGTCCAATTGGGATTTCTGGATTTGAACAATATAAATATGCTCTCAAGGTTCAGATATTTTCTGTTGAACTAGGTCAACACTTCCTTGCTATATTCTTATATTTGCTCCAATAGTGAGACTTAGAGAAATCCTGGCAATCCTCTTTTGGGACTTGTTCAGCATGAAGTGTTTTACATAATTCAGATAGTCTTCTTGTCTTCTCTTCCACCTCTGTAGATGAGCAATCTGAGAAATAAAGTGGTGGCCCATGAGGTACATGTATATAGCAAACATCAATACATAGAAACAAAAAATGCTTCAAAATATTAACAGATGATTGATTAAAGTGAGATTTTCTTCCTCAAATTTTATAAGATGAGTATAAATTACTTTGTAGTCAAGAAAGCAATACTCTTAAATATAAAATGAATAATTTGAAATTTAGAGAAATGTTACCATTTCCATTTAAGGTACACTCACAATGTTTCTGTTTTTTTTCCTTGGAAAAGTGTAATTTTGGAGAATATAAGCTAGAAAAAAGAAAAAGTTCTATTACCCCAATTTCTTGATTTACTCAGTAATAGTCTTGTGTTCATTGGCATTAGCATAAACATGCATGTTAATTTCCCCATGATGGTTAGTTTTTGAGATTGAGATGCTCAAGGGGAGATGCTCTGCTTTTCCTAAAGGAGAGATGGAAAGAGCATTTTATGTAAAGTTTAAGCTGAGTATTTGCTGTGTGGTTATCAGCAAGATATCTAACCTTTCTGAAGTATAGAATAAATAGTGAGTCATTGTAAATGCCAACTTAGATAATATATGCTAAATTTCTTTTGAAGTATGGAGTGTATTATGTATCTCAGGATAATAATCATTATTTCTATCTTAAAGTTCATAGATAATCTTACAAGGCTCTTCTTCTTATTGCTGGACATGATCTGGCTGACACTCTCTCTTAGTACAAGCAGTGCTCACAATCACAGGTCCACTCCCTCTTCTGTGACTGCGAGAGGAAATGTCATACCACCATGACTGCCCAGTTTAGTCCCTTCACTTCTGCTCCACATTCCTCCAAACTTGCCTTCTCAGGTAGGCATAACTCTACTCAGTTTTCAAGGTCCAGCTGAAAATTTCACATCTCTGTGAAGCGTGCTCTGGTAACCCCTTAAGAAGACTGAGTTGTTCCATCCTCTGCATTGGCCTCTCTTTCTAGAATCCCTTAGACTATGCTGTAATTAGTTGTTTACAAATCTGTCTCTTGAAACAGGTCAGTGATTCTTGGCTGTTGTGTTAAGATTGACAGCTAGATCCTGAATCTTCCTCTGATGTACTACCAACATTGGGTTCAAATGTGAGGTTAATTTTTGCTACAACCAAGTACACACATTTATTATAGTGACTTTTGTCAGAAGATATGATGAGCTGAGCAAGCTGTGCAATGTGGTATAAAACAGGATGGTATTTGCTGCAGGGAAAAGTAAGAGTTGTCAATGGAAGACCAGGAATGAATAGAGATGAGAAATTTATATGAAGCCGGTCCACAGTTCTACTCCAACCATGAAACAGTGCTTTGTAATTGATGAGGGAAAGTTAAACCCTTCAAATTCACACCCAAATTCTAGTATTTAAAAGTGTATTACAGAGGATTCCCTGGTGGTCTAGTGGTTAGGACCCCATGCTTCCAGTGCTACAGGGTCCAGATTCAATCTCTGGCTGGGGAGCTAAGATCCCACAAGCTGTGCAGTGTGGCTTACAGATACAAAAAGACTTGGGCACCGCTGTACTCAATATTGAGTTCCTTGAGGATATGAATCTGTATTTGAATGAAAAAAAAAAAGAGTAATAATAAGAAACAAAACCGGAAGTTCTAAAAAAGAAGCTGATCAAGTAATTTATTGATAACTGCTAGGTAAGTCACTTTTCTCATGTGAAGTAGAGATTTTTGGTAAGGTGATTGTCAACGCCCAAGTCACGTGAGCAAATGAGTCCAGTTTGTTTTGCGGTTAGGGTCTTGAGCTTTGACATCAGATGGTTATGTGTTCAAACCCCAAGTTTGCTACTTATTGTCTGTGTCATTTCATTGCTTAACATCTCCAAGCCCCAGTCTTCTTGCTTTTAAATGAGGTTAATAGATTATATCAGTTGGGATAATTTTGGCTACAAGTAATAGACATTTTAATAGTAAGATAATTGACTATTTCACATTTCCAAAAGTTCAAAGGCACAGTAGATTCCATTGTGAGATTCAATGACTCAGTAATGTCCTTTCATCTTTCAGCATCATCATCTTCAACTGCACTACTTTTCTGAGGAGAACTTGAGCCTACATATTCCAATGTCTCTGGCTTAAGAGCAAGGGAAATTTTCTCTGAAGATGACTGTGTTAGCAGCTTATTCCCAAAGTAATGACTGGTAGCAAGGATAGAATTATCATGACTGGCACTGACCAATCATCTCAGGACAAATAATACTGAAGAGTCAATTGCAGTCACTACAATTTGTACTTTTTTTTTTTTTTTTTTTTTAAGCAAG
>SJYV01024108.1:0-11346 GCA_006410875.1 Neotragus pygmaeus | reverse complement strand
CGTTAGACCATGATACTGTTCTTGAGCCCAGGAGTAGGGTTGTGTTGCAATAAAATTTTATTTATAAATACCAGGGGTGAAGCCAGTTGGACCCTGGGATCATATTATCCTGCGTTAGATTATCTCTCAGGATACTGCTATATCAAGTGTTCCATAATTTTTATGCACCTGAAAGCATCTTACAGCTAATTTGGAGAAAGAGATTGTCCAACTCAGACATACTTGCTCAAGTAAAAGGCAAAAACAGGCTCAGAAATGGCACCTTCATTCTTCAGCTTGTAAAAGCTGGGGATTGATCCATGGATGTATATATTGCTGTAGCTCAAGCCCAAGACATCATCAAATCTTATGCCTTCAAACCCAGATTCTTCCATGCATAGACCAATCTGCTGGTCAGTACTTACAAGGTCCCCAATCTGTGGGAGAGAAGAGTGTTGCCAGTTACAGATATGTGAAGTGGGGTTAGGACTGGGCTGGGGTGCATTGCCATTAGATCCTCCGAGAAGAATTGAGGCTGGGCTCTGTTTTTGCTGGCCCACAGATAGTTAGATCAAGCTGGGAGGGGAATTTGGGTTCCATTAGAGATACTCTGTGAATTTTAAAACATCTGCCTCTCTGAAAAACAGCACATAGGTGATTCAAATTGGATTCTTGGCTTCTGTCCAAGTGGGGCAACCAAGAGTCAGGCCAGGTCCCAAAGGTGCCACCTTAGGCACAAAACAATTGAGAGCAAGATAGCCTTCTCTTTGGCATCACTGTGGCCTAATGATAGGAATGGACTGCATTCTCTGTAATGTACTGAGGATTCTGCATCTGTCCAGGAGTCAGAAGCCAAAAACACAATCTTGCTTGCAGGGTTCTATGAAATTATTGTCTGGGAAATTCACTTTTGGGGATATTTTTATATTTCTGTGAGTGTGTATGAGAGAGCAAGAGAAAGAGGGGAACAACTCAAGTATTTTGGGGGAGGCAACCATAGGTTTATTAGACTCTCAATGGTAGTCTTGAGTGAGAACTCATTTATCAGGCCCCTTGACTTCTAAGGATTCCAGTTTCCCACTATGGATACCTGAAGCCCTTGGCTGCCCCCGGGATCCCCAGATCAGTTTTACCCTGTCCCCAAACACCCCACAACAACTTCAGTCCTGAAAAGCCAGCCTAACTCCACCACTTACCATATGTGTGCCCTCAGCAAGGCCCTTGCTGTCTTCACCTCAGTTTCCTCATATGTCTCATGATCTAATCAGAGTAACTAATATGTGGGATTGATGCAGGATTAAACCAGTTATCACCTGAAAGTGCCTGGAACAGTCTGTCAATATAAAAATAGATGCTTTTTTCCCCTCTTCTCACTTACAGACAAATGAACCTTGAACTGCTCATAGGCAGAGGAGCAGCAAGTCCAAACCTCAAGTCACTCATTGGGTTAGCTAATTGGTTTGCTCATGTGTCACCATAGGCACTGCCTCCCCAGAGACATGATCCTGTGAATAAGATGGTCAATATCTATGGGAATTAGGCTAGGAAGGGTCCTGCCAGATGGGCCTGCATCTGTTTTGCAAGCAGTGGTCACTTCATAGCCAGCCCTGACTCAGCATGTGTCACAATGTTACCCAAACTGTGTCATGAACAACAGTTCCTTCAATTCTCCCAGATTCGTACGTAATGCTGTAGGTGAAAGACTGAAGATGTCTGAACCTAACGTGTATAGCTGCAGACACAAGAGATGAGTGTCATTAGGTGCCAAGGGTGGAAACAGGGTGGCAGGGCAAGAGAAAGGTGACCCGGGTAGGGGGTGTCTGTACTCACAACAGGTTGAGCTCTTGCAAAAGATGGAGTGCACCCACAAAAATAATGAGCCTGTGTCTAAGATAACCTGGAATTCCTGAGGGGGTGTCCCAGTGGTGATGTTACCTACATAGAAAAACTACAGGGAGAAGGAAGCAGAGGGTTAGTGCAGAACTGGCTACCCTCTATTCTCACATATCTGATGCCTCCCTCTGGGTGGCACATATCTCTTGAGATCACTTTCCACCACCATGCAGCTCACAGACTTTGATCACAGAGGTATCTGCATTTGATATATTTTTCCTGTGCTACGTTATATGCAGGATATTGACTCTATGAACTGGCATCAAAGTAGTACCTCCTGCATGGAAAGCCCAGAGGCATAACCACTGGGCCTTCAGGACCGCTTGAAAGCCAGGGATGTCCTGGTGCCTTCATTTGAGAAGCTCTGTATCTCTTCAAACCCAGCCTTAGCACCCGCTTCTCCAGGAGGTCCTCCTTGATCAACCCCAGCCACTCCCTCTAAACTTAGACCACATCCAATACACAGCACACAGTTGACCCTTGCATTTGACATGTACCTACTCTTTGCCTATCTCTCAGGCTAGCATGGGTATTTTTAAAGACATCTTGAAGACAAAATAAGCCCTTTTTCTAATCTAAAAACAGGATCCACAGTGATTCTTATGGCCATACTCAGAATACACGTTCAGTAGCTTTTTACTGCTGTGGTTCTTGCATCTGTGGCAACTGAATTCCTCTACCTGGGGATTCACAATTGCTTTGCAGTTGGTTCTACCTTTTGATAAGTTATAGTTCACTCTTCATCTATAACTGAGTGGCTCACTTAGTTCAGAAGGTTCAATCACCCTCAAACTAATGACACATCTTTGACACACTAATGGATGTTTACCTGCCACCTGGTAACTGTGAGGCCCAATCACCAAAACAAGCAGTTGATGATGAGAGTGCCCTCTCCTCTGGTTGGGGTCCCTGTTTTCCTTTTTCTCTGCTTCATGCAGGAACTCCAACCCCAACATCCCATCTGGCACCTCCAGATGAGCCCCAGTGCTAGGCTAGATCACCAGGGGGCGCTGTGGAGGACCATCCTCCCAAAATACTCACATCCCTGACGTTCCTCAGTGGGCAAGTAGTGAGATTTGAGCCACAGAAATAAATCTGGGACAGTCTGTAAGGATGCTCCTTCAGGAAATTGTTCAGCATGTTTTTTCCACTGATGGTATTTCTCATGGTCTTCACTCTCCTTAGAGATATTCTTTCACCGAGTATTTGCCAAAGAAAACAAAGATGCTACAATTAGCTGTCAGTGTTAAGGTATAACTCATTGCAATGGCCCTGCATATTTTCTAATCATTTTTATGAGGCACATTATTATCAGAATTTTATGCATATACCATGGCAAAGACATAGATTTGAATACAGGTTCTGTTCTACAATCTTGAGTAAGCCATATGACCATGTGGTGTCTCAGTCTCCCCTTCGATAAGATGGTGGAATGTAACAATACAAACCCTCAAAATAAAATATCTTGGGGATAAGTGAAGTAATGGATATAAGGTACCTGATAAATAGGAAGTCTCAAAAATGAGAGTATTGCTGTTGCCATCTCATTCATTCCTTCTCATAGAACCTCAAGGAAGGAGGTAGAAGGGGGACTCTTATCCTCTTTTACAAGGGAGCAATTTGAAATGCAAGAGCTTTCTGAGTTGACTGTGTTCACACAGCGTGTCTGATGTAAAACAGTGTAAAACTGTGCATCATTCTCCAAGTTGAAAGAGAAGAGAGAGTTGAAAGAATAATCCAAGATATAAGGAATAAGTAAGGGANGCAAGAGCTTTCTGAGTTGACTGTGTTCACACAGCGTGTCTGATGTAAAACAGTGTAAAACTGTGCATCATTCTCCAAGTTGAAAGAGAAGAGAGAGTTGAAAGAATAATCCAAGATATAAGGAATAAGTAAGGGAAATTCAGAGGCTTGAGAAGGAAGTAAGAGTCAAATGAAAAATTACGAGAAAATCACACAAAGAGAAATGCACTCACAGTGACTTCCAAATAGATAGAGAGATAAATGACACTGATACAGAGATGCAGACATAGACATATACACACTGAAGTAGACCGGAAAAAAGAGGACATGTTTAATAAAATGTATCTGCATAGACTATTCACTGCAAGGAGTTGCACTTTCAATAGGTCATGACATGACTGGACCCCAAGTTTTTTTTTTTTTTATTTTTTTTAATTAATTAATTTATTTTTTAAATTTTACTTTACAATACTCTATTGGCTTTGCCANGATGGCATCTCGGACTCGATGGACATGAGTCTGAGTGAACTCCGAGAGATGGTGATGGACAGGGAGGCCTAGCATGCTGCAATTTATGGGGTCGCCAAGAGTCGGACATGACTGAGCAACTGAACTGAACTGAAGTAATTCATTTCAATAGCATGTGTATACCTTCTGTTGAAACCTTCCTTTAGCTTCACCCTATGGTACAAAAGAAAGAGCTAATACATAACAGGAGAAACACACTGCTGGTCAGAGAGGACGAGAAAAGCCACAGTAATGACGGCGCTGTGGGCAATGCGGGACCCCAGGCTGAGGCGGAGACAGACTGAACACAGACACCACCTTGCCTCCGCTCCTCCCCGAGCCCAACAGGGGCTCCCAAACCCGCAGCTCATTCAAGTCAAAGTTAAAGCTGCCTCCATTTTGTGTTTTTAAATATATATCCATGAGAACTAAATATTCTAAAACAGTATTTTTTATTGGAAACAATTCTGATTTAAGCTTAGAAACATAATCAGCATGTTCAGCACCTTATCCCTAAAGGAACTGTACAGGCTCTGCTTCCTTCCTCACTGTACCTGTATCCGCTTGTGAGCACACGTGCCCATGCACACATACACACACACACACACAGTCTCAAGGCAGCCTTTATCAGAACAAGTTACCTGTGGCTGGAACTGAGGAACAGGTGGCCCTTGCATTCCTTGTGATTGCTCATCCATTGTCTGAAGCAACAGGAACTTCTGAACTCTGCAAAAAATGTTGAGTCAAACTTTAAATAATGCAATTATTACCACAACACAATCCACACTTGAGATGAGCCCAATGCTTCAAAAATGGCCATTAAGACATTCCCTACTCTCACCTGCCATTTGCTAAATCCAAGCTTTATTTGGCTAACATAGATAGTCATTGTCTCAACTCATTTTCTCAAAAGCATCATTTCCTGCTTAGAAAATCCTGTTTTGTGCGATGAAATCCTCTCTTCTCCATTACATTTTACAGATCACAGAGGTTCCCCCACTTCCTCCCCAACATAAGAAGACAATCACCATGGAAAGCTTCCCGTAGTCGTGAACAATGCTTTAGCTTCCCAAATCGTACCTCATCTCACACTTCACACACGTTAGCACTTGTGCTCTTCAGGTCCAACTGAACTGCTTCCTGTGATTTCCAGGCCTATGTTTAAAAGGCCAGTCCTCGTATCAGGACTTATGCAGACCCTCCTTGCAATCATAAGGCGTGCCTCCATTAATTCATTAAACACATAAATTAAACACAAGCTGAAGAATATACGCCAAGTCCTGCACAGGCTTAAGAACTGAGCTAGAAATGCAACAGAACAAACAACTGTGTCCACTTCTGATTCTACACAACACCAAGTATCTCTAGGCTCTTCATAACTGTAATTTTATAACTAAAATCTGTGGGTTAAAAAACTAGGGTCCGTTAGGATCAACAGATAGAGAAACTAAAACACATTTTCACTTCATTATACCCTTTAAAAACCTATAAAAAGGTTCTAGACATGGGTCATTTGTATTGCAAATATTTTTCCCATCCCATGACTTGTCTTTTAAAAACCTTTCCAGTGGCATCTTTTAATTAACCTGTTAACTTTTGAAATTTACCAAGTTCTAATTAACCATTTTTTTCCTTTACTACAGTTAATGCTTTTGTAATAATTTTCCTATTGTAAATTCACACACATTATCTTCCAACGTAAGCTTCATTGCTCTGCCTTTCATATTCCTATCTGCGATTGGCCTGGAATTCAAGTTTTGAACAATGTAAGGTGGAGTCAATATTCAGCTTGTTTTTCCACGTGGCTATCCAGCTGACTTCAAATCACTGACTGCAAAGATTATCCTTTACCCTCCCATGTCTCACTGCACTATACCAGCCTCAACATATATTGAATGACTGCACATATATATACTATACTAATGTCTGGTGTAGTTTTATTATAAAGTCTAGATATATGCCTAATCATATTTCTGATTTTAATATAAAGTTTAGAACCAGTCTATTTGTTTCTACTTGAAAAAAAAAAAAGAATTATTGGGATTTTGATTAGGATTACAAGAACTCTATAGATCAATCTGGAGAGACCTTTCATTTTAATAACACTGGGTCTTCAAACCCATAAACATAGGATATCTTATTAAAAGGTTTAATTTCTTTCAAGAATGGTTTTCACTTAACAAACTGGTCTTTCCCATTTTTTTTTTTCAGGTTATTTCCTAAATATACCTTGATACTATAAGTGTTTTTATTTCAGTTTCCTGATAGTGTACAGAAATACAACTGATTTCTGTATATTGACCCTTTATCTTACAAACCTGCTAAGTTCACTTAATGATTCAAGTGGATTTTTTTTGTAGATACTTGTCTTATTGCAATGGCTGGAACCACCAGTACAATGTACAGAATCAAAGACATCCTTTCCTTGTTCTTGTCTGAGGACGAAGGCATTCAGTCATCTACCATTAAGTATAATGTAAGATCGGCATTGTTCATAAATGCCCTAATTTATCAGGATGAGACAGTGCCCTTCTATTTTCACTTTGCTGGAAGATTTTTATAAAGAATAGATGTTAGATTTTTGTCAAATTCTTCTGTGTCTGAACTGGTTAAACACTTTTTTAAAATGCTGAATTTTGGTGGCTCATTTATTTTGAATTTTGAACATTTATTTTGGCAACTGTTCAGCCAATATTTCTGGGATGAACCCCTATTTAATAATCCTATTTATGTATTGTTGGATTCAAGTTTATATAGTGTTGGATTCAAGGAGGAAGGAGAGGGAAGGAGAATTAGAATCCCAGTAATGAATTAGAATACCTTTCAGTGTGAAATCTGAGTCACTAAACAATCAAGAAACAATTATTTAAGGTACATTGATTATTTAAAATGTGTATAAGCAACAAGGACCCTTTTGCAAAAGGTAATATAAATTAAACAGTATCTCCAGCTTAAGAAAAGAAAAACTATTACAAGCCAACTACATATCCAAGATGGTGTCTTATAACTTATTGCTATTATTCTAATGCAGGACAGATTATTGCTCAAAACTGCACATTTCAGAACATCAAGAAATTTTCATTTTTTAAAGCAAGGTGACATGAGAATAAAGACTTTTAAAATTTTAACAATAAATCTATATCATTAAAACCAGTGTTTCACATCTACTGCCCCATACAATTTACATGAGACAATCCATGGAAAAAAAAAAAAAAGGCCTCCTGGTTTGAAACCTCTGTGAAATACTATTTGCTATATGAAGCTCTCTTAGAGGATCATAGTGAATACTAGCACACTAAAGGATCCAAGCGGGCCTGCAGCTAAAAAAGGAAACAAACAAAAAACTTCACTTACATTTAACTTATTCAGCCACAAAACGCTTTCTTTGTGCAGCATATTTTAATAGCCTGCAGCTTGCCTAACTGTAAGAAGACGCTATGAGAAATGAGCTCGATTATAACAAAGTGGGTTTCATCATACCTCCTGATGTGTGCAATGGCTAAGCAAATAAAATTATGAAGAAAAGAAGGCAAAATGAAAAAAATAAATAAACAAAGAAAACACAAAAAAGGAAACATAAAATTCATGAGACCTTAGCAGTGACCAGCAGTCTGCATCACTGGGAAATCTACTGTTACAGCATCTCAGACAAACAGCCCCTGCTTAGCAAAGGAAAGCCTGAGTGAAATGCTCATACTGCACATAAATTTGGTAATACAATGAAAAGGAGAGAAAAAATTTTCTCTGTATAATATCTGACATGGATCCAGGTGTCACTCTATTCTAACTGCTTCTGTTGAAAAAGAAAATATCAGTGTTTACATGCTGATCTAATATTATCATATTTTCAAAGGCCATATATACTTATATATTATCTTTCAGGTAACCCCCCTCATAAATAAAGACATTTAATGTATAAATGTTAAACATACATTCGGTCTTCTAGATTGTAAGTTCCATGTTGCAGGGACCTGTGTTTGCTGTCTACAGCTCTGCTCACAGTGCTTAGGCCAATGCTTGACACAAAATGAGTGCTGAGCAAATATTTACTGAATAAAGGAATGAATGTATCTCTGTCCAAACATCAAGTATTAACTGCTACAGTTTAATAAGCCTAAAATCAATGGTGAGTAAAATTATAATCAAATTCAACAAATTTGCCAACCAGTCTTCCATCAAAAAAGGCTGCCCAAAGAAGATGCTTCCTGAACTGGGTTTTAAATAAGGAGAAGACACTCACACAGGTTAGATGAGGCAAGGAAGACAAGAAGTCTGGGGAAAGGAAAGAACACATCAAAATATCCAAAAGCAGAGCACAACATCATGTAAGTAAAATTAAAATTGGCAAGTGGTGAGAGATAGCTGGAGGGAGTCAAGCTAACTTTTATGATACCCCCTTTATTCAACTGCTATCAGAAAGCTAATGCCATGTTTCAAGCAGCTAAGAGAGGGAAGTGCCCTTTCTGAAATGCAATCCTTCTTGCCATATGACAGAGGAGAGGGGCTCACGACCACAAGACAGACCAGTCAAGAAGCGACGGTAACATTCCAGACAGGAGAGGGTAAGGGCCCTCACCAGGGTCCTCTGACTTGATCTCAACCAGCGTTCAACACAACTGTCTCATTTTCTGGAAAGGTTCTGTGCCCCATGTACTCTAATATAATTACTGTTTTTTATGTCCAAGTGCTGCACGATGTGAATCTTGTTTTTTTTTTTAACCTACATTCTTTCAGGTCATCCTTTCCAGTCCCATGACTTGATCATTATCCATCTATGATTACTCTGAAATTTATCTCATCTGTTCTGAGTTCTGAACCACAAACACCAATATCCAAATGACCACCTAGTATCTTCACAGTTTTTGAACAGAAGATTCCATCTGCCATTTCCAAAAAAAAAAAAATTTGCTAAATTCTTTAATCATCTTTCTCTCCTTACATTATCACCACCTACTGAGCTGATCCAGCCCAAACCTCTCAAATTTCTGCATCTCAGGACCTCTTTATCTGAGAACCCTAAAGACCCCATTTTTTGCTCACGTGGGTCATAAATATCCCTCTTTCTCATATTAGAAATCAAAATGGAGAAAAGTTTAAAATACATACTAATTCATTTACAAATAACAGCAATAAATTATTGTATGACTATAACATATTTTTATGAAAAATAGCTGTCTCTGCAAATATTAGCTAGAAGAGAAGCACTGTTTGGCATTTTGTGGATTTCTTTAATGTCCATCTTCAGAAAAGCAGCAGCTTCCAGACTCAAGTTGTTGAGATGTGTTGTCTTGGCTGAGGTGTATTTTTAAAAATCTGGTCTTACACAGATATATAGCCGGAAAATAGAGGTGTTTTTTCATGCCCACTGTGGATATTCTTCTTTAACACTACAGCAAACTTGAAAAGTGGCAGATTTGTAAAGGTTAACTGCAACATGGACTCTACAAACTTATCAATGAACTTTTGTACTCTGATGTGAAAGTCTAACGGGCTCTCTTGCCCTCTAAATAGATCCTCTATTCATGCATGATCTTATAATATCCGTGCTTATCACCTGGAAAACTTTAGCTCCTTGAGTTACAGAGAGCCACTGAATGTTGACCATTTCATTACACAACATTCATAAACACACTCAATAGTGTCACCACTCATATCATCAGAGATCTTCAAGTACCAGGAAGATGTCAAGATCAGAGTGATGAATTAATTTTTCAAAAATTCCAACGTTCACTTTAGAAGTTCAAATTTTATCATGAGGAACAAATAATATCACTTGTTTTCCCTTAAATGACAGGCAAACATCTACGGAAGTCCCAAGTTTGAGTGTCGGTTTTTGTTTCAAGTGAAAACAGTGTCCGGTGAAAACATGAGCTGGCCAGTCCAACAACTGCAGAGATTCGCGTCCTCGACACAACTCCCTCTGCTGCCATGGGGCTTCATGTCGACCTTCCGCTGCATCACGCAGATTAAAGGACTTGTGCTCAAAGGTCGAAATGTGATCAAAAATAATACTCTTTAACTGCTTCATCAAATACAGGTTAAAAGGAAACTCGTCTTTTTTATTACAATTTTATACAGGTAGATAAAACAAAGACTAGTAGTATGGTACTGCTGCACCAGTTTAAGCTAAGGCATCCATGCTTTTACAAATTTGTTTGCTGTTTAGTCGCTAAGTCGTGTCCAACTCTTTGCGACCCCATGGACTGCAGCACGCCAGGCTTCCCTGTCTTTCACTATCTCCCAGAGTTTCCTCAACTCATGTCCATTGATTCACTGATGCCATCCAACATCCCATCCTCTGTCACCCCCTTCACCATCTGCCCTCAACCTTTCCCAGTCTTTTCCAATGAGTTGGCTCTTTGTGTCAAATAATGTCTTAGTATTACAAAAATCCTTTGTGCAGACCACAAGAATGAACCTCAAGGACCCCACCCACCTCCTAACCTCCACGGTCCGCCAAAGTGGACAGATCGCACTTTCTGAAGCTGTGGTCTAGTCAAAAGCCTAGAATTCATCCCGACTGTTCCCTTTCCATCATGTCTTTGCTCCCCACGCCAACACATCCAGAAGTGCCATTTGCTCTATTTCTAAAAGAAATCTGAGATTTTTCCATGCTCCTCTAGCACCACTAATACAACCCTACATGGTATCTCTGCGTCTCTGCCAAGGATTACTTTCATATCCTATGAAGTGGCCTCTCTTTCTCCACTATTCTCTTTGTAGTGATATTTGAAAACCACAAATCAACTCATGATGCTCCCATTGCTCTTGGGTTAAAGTCCCAACTGCTTGCCAAATACTGCAGGGCCCTCCCTGTAAGTCATCTCCAGCCACCCCTCCCACAGCAGGTCATCCCAGTCTCTCTCATTAACTCCCTTCCATCCAAACGAACCCCTCTTCTGTCCCTGAAGCGCTGGCGTCCTCCCCAGCTTCAGGGCCTCTGTGCTCGCTGTCTCTAGGCTAAAAATCCTCTCCAAATTAGGACCAGACCTCCCCCAGCCCACTGACCTTTCACATCATCACTCTATTCAGGTCTTTTGCTCATTTTTTAAATTTATACTGAGTTGTATGAGTTCTTTATATATTTTTGGAGATTAACCCCTTATCAGACTGTCATTTGCAAATATTTTCTCCCATTCAGTAGGCTCTTTTCATTTTGATTTCATTCTCTGTGCAAAAACTTAAATTTGTTTAGGGTCCATTTATTTACTTTTGCTTTTGTTT
>SJYV01024107.1:0-14481 GCA_006410875.1 Neotragus pygmaeus | reverse complement strand
TCATGGCCTCAGGGGCTCAGCCTTGTGGGTGGGGGCAGCAGAGCGGTCCAGAAAGCCCCTCCAGCTGGGTCTGTGGGGCCTGGCCCCAACTCTGCAGGCCTAACCCCTGACCACTGGGCTTCCATGACAAAGCCACTCTTTCCTGGGGTGAGCGCCAGCTGGCCCCTCACCTCCCCCGGGAGACCAAGAGCCAGACTGATGACCAGGGCCGTGCAGCCCCCCTGTCTCTGGCCGTGGGCCGCCCTGTTGGCCGGGGGTGGGGGGGATGCCAGCAGCCACACAGAGCTGACCCCCGGGAGCCCCCTTCTGCTCCTTCCTACCTTGTACGCAAGCCGGGGTGGCGCTCCAGGCCCCGCCGGAGGGATGGCAGAGCGTGGGCCAGCTCCTCGCCTTCCCTCCCAAAGTGATGCCCCAGTAGGCTCTGAGCACAGGAGCGTCACAGTCACTGAGGCCTGAGCCCAGCCTGTCTCCTGCCCTTGCCCTTGCTCTCCTGCAGCCCTCCCAGCCCTGCTCCCCGCTAGGCACACAGCCCTGGACCAGAAGGGCCTGCATCCCAGGAGCCAGAGGCTTGCCCACCGTCTGCCCCCAAGCTCGGTCCACCTTCTCCTGCCGACCCCTGGAAGCCTCCCAGAGTCCATCTGCAATCCTTGATACCGCGTCCTCCCCAGAGCCCTCCCGAGTCTTTCTGAAGTCCCTCACTCTCCTCTGGGTCCCCAGCAAACCACAGCATGGCACGAGGTCTCAGGGGGCTCCCCCCCAGTCTCAGCTCCAGAGACCTGCGGCAGGGGTCACAGCTAGACCCACCCCGTGGTGGGCCCTGGCCGCTCACTTCTCAGGGGAACACCAGGCCAGATGTGCAGCCAGGGGACCTCCAACTCCCCATCTGCACGATGCAGCCTCGTCGGCATCGTCTGTAAAACTCAGAGCCAAGTCCTGCCAATTGGCTGGGACTGCCGGGAGCTCTGAGCAGACACTGGGGCTCCATCTGCCCCCAGAGCAGCAGAGCGTGGGGCTCGATTAGCAGTGTCTGCCACAGCTCGGGGCGAGGGCCCGGCAGTGTTCTCGCCGGCCCCGGTGCCCTGGGCGGTGGCCTCTCCAGGCCACTCCAGCTCTGGATCTCTCTGTGTCTCGCTGAGCCAGGTGCTCATATCTCTGGAAAATCCAATGGTGACCGCCTCAGAAGGCCCTGGACCCCATGGTTTCCACATCCGGGAGGCCACCGTGCCCTCTCAAGGCTTCAGCTCCTGGGCCCAGCCCTTGGCACCTCCTGGGAGCCCTGGACTCTGGGTGAGGCCCTACCCTGGAGACAGACAGTGCTTAGGGGGAGGCGTGGAGACCCTGGGAACACCGTGGAGGGGGCTTCACCTGCCTGGGAGGCACGTGGGGCAGAGCGGGATCGGGGCAGGGGGCAGGGCGTCAGGCCTCCACTGGCCTAGCAGGACAGGCGGCGCCACAGGTAGAGAGCCAAGAGCGGGTCTGCCCGTGGACAGAGGACTGCCAACGTGGACCCTGCCCAGGCAGGTGCCCTCTGTGAGGGTGGAGCCGGGCCTCCTGAGCGGGGCGAGGCCAGCCCCAGCCCCTCAGCCGCACGGGGCCCGTCTCTGGCCGACAGGAAGCTGAGCTGTCCTCCCACTGCAGACCAAGGCCCAGGCCGGGGCAGGGNAGGCAGGTGCCCTCTGTGAGGGTGGAGCCGGGCCTCCTGAGCGGGGCGAGGCCAGCCCCAGCCCCTCAGCCGCACGGGGCCCGTCTCTGGCCGACAGGAAGCTGAGCTGTCCTCCCACTGCAGACCAAGGCCCAGGCCGGGGCAGGGCGGAGGCTAGACGCAGGCAACTCAAAGCTGGCTGTGCCTGGGCTTTGCTGTATCCCCGTCATTGCCCTGGGCTGGAGAGAGCCCGGGAGACAGAGGCACCCTCTGGTCACACCACTGGGAGCAGCAGAGGCCCCCGCAAGGAGTTGGGGTACCTCAGCTGGCACAGGCTTCTGATCCCGGACACGAGGGCGTCCCGGCTCTGGTCCTCGATGGCGTTGATGGTGCACAGCGCCAAGTCCGCCGGGGGGTGCGGGCCTGGCCCCGATCCTGCCACGTTTTCCTACTGGAGGAACCCAAGGGCCCATGGGGCCTGGCTGGGAGCCCTGAGGGCCCAGCCGCAGCCCGAGCCGTGCGCGCCTCCTCGCGGCTGACCCTCCGTGTGCCCTCGGGCAGACAGACTCACTTCTGCGCCTGATTGTCTACCTCATCCCCACTCTTTTTTATTATGCACGGAATAAGTGTTCTATTCCCGCAGCATGAAATGCAAAAGCTACAAGAGAATAACTCCTTCCAGCAGCAGCCAGCGTTCCTGGCACCTGGCGTTTCCTGTACGGAATCCCGCAACTGTGTATCCAAGCCCACTTCTCACACAGGCGCCCAGTCTGCCGTCCATGCAGAGCGGCCCACTGGGTCCGAGGCTGCCCGCCCCGCCCACGCCCGGGTCACACTGGGACCCACCTGAGGACGCAGCCGTTCTGCAGCACGTGCAGCTGGGGGGAGGGTCCGGCACCGGCCTGCTGCTGGAGGAAGTGGGGGGCACCCTCACCCCGGCATCCGTGTGAAGGCGGAGATGCAGGCGCTGCCCCGCAGGTCAGCCCCATCCAGCGGTGTCAGCCGTCCCCCTTCTCAGCCTAACTGCTGCTTCTTCCGTGAAACAGCAGGTGTGGGTGTTCATGGTCAACGTGTGGACAACTGGGGCCGGCTCTGCGCCAGGCGCTGGAGCAGACAGTTCCCAAGAATCTTTTCCTGTAATGCTGTCCCTTTTTGGATACACAGTTGCTGGCCCTTTGCGGCAAATACTTCTAGAACCGGACGGAATTGGGTTTCTCCTGTGGTCTGGAATCACAGCTAACGTGCTCTCAGGGGAAGGAAGAGGGAGGAAACAAGGCCTCCTGGGAGTGTCTGGAGTGCCCACAGGGAGGGGAGGGGCACCCCACACCCTGCCTGGGCCATTGCAACCCCTCGGCAGAGTGGGGAGAGAGGAGTCAGGAGAGGCACGCATACCCCTGCTCCCCAAAGGCAGGAAGGGAGGGGCGCCTCTACGTTCCTAGAGCACAAATCAACCACGATCCCCAACTAGCCACAGGGGTGGCTAAACATTTAAAACCTGGCTGATTTCACCTAAAAATTCACACCTCTGGCCTCTCATGAGTAACCTGCCTGGTGCCAGGCCCTTCAGAGACCCTCTGAAGGTGAACACAGCTGCACTGGAAATCCCGGAAAAGGGGGCCGGGGAGGCTCCGGTGCCCAGTGCTGTGCCTCAGACTGGCTCCTCACTAAGTCTGGGCAGCCCTGGCCACAGCCGCCCTCACTTGAGCCCCTGGGAGAGAGGGCTGCTGCTGCTGCTGCTGCTGCTGAGTCACTTCAGTCGTGTCCGACTCTGTGCGACTTCATAGATGGCAGCCCACCAGGCTCCCCCGTCCCTGGGATTCTCCAGGCAAGAGTACTGGAGTGGGGTGCCATGGCCTTCTCTCACCCTCTAGCTAGCTGCCAGGAAAAACCAAGCCCTTCCATTTCTCTCTGGAGAGTGAGCAGTTCCATTCAGCACAATACAAGGACAGAGGAAAAAGCTGGAGAGAGGGAGACCCCCCCCCACCCACCAAATCCAGGGCTGGGGCAGAGCTGGGTGTGGACCGAGGAAACCGACAGCAAGTCCTGCCGGGAAAACCAGAGCCGGGAGGGAGGCTCTCAGCTCAGCCGCGAGGTTTAAAGGCGCTCCCGGAAATCCAGTAACTGAGAGAAATGGTATTTTATCACAGTTTTTAAAGCTCGATGGCAATTCCCTGGCGGTCTGGTGGTTGGGACTCCGATTCTACTGCTCTGAGGCAGCCATTCGATCCCTGGTTGGGGAACATCCCACAAGCCGTATTTGGCCAAAAAAGAAGATGAAACAAACAAAAAAACCCCTCAAAATCAATGTAACAAAATCTAGGATGGGAACCGAATGCCGGGTGCGCCCTGCTATACAACGGAGAGCCAAGAGTCCCATGCCCCACACACTGTTCAAACGTCAGTTAGTTAAAATTAAATATAATTTAAACCTCATGCCCCCTTAGAATTAGCTGGACAGCTGCTGGGCCGGGGCCTCCAGGCTGGACGTTTCCGCGGTCACGCAGGGCTGCCTCCAGAGCCAGGATGAGACGCAGAATGGGCAGGACGGAGGGCACCCAGAGCCAACCAGCCCTCCCCCTGCATTTTGTGAACTGGCCCTGGCCTGGTGGCTGATGGCGAGGTGAGCACTCTGACATGGGTTAGCTGAATGCAGGCCAGGCCTCCCCACATGGGCAGGGCTGCCTTTTCACTTACCTTTTCAGAAACTCTGCAAACGTGTTCGGAACCATGGCTTGAACCCGGCTGGTGACAGGCGGCCCGATGTCTTGCACCGAATCAATGGTTCCTTTCAACAGCTGTTGGTCAAAGCAAGTGGACTCTTAGAGGACAGGGACAGACCGCTGGGAGGATGTGGCCCCCCGACTCCGTGCCTGTCCCAGCTGTGCCCCACCTTGCCCCCTCCCAAGGCTGCAGACGGCAAGGGGCAGACCCCTCCCACCAGGCTGCCCCTGTGTCCTCAGGCCTCCCCACTCGCAGCCAGACTGGGTCCTGCCTGCAGCCTCACACCCGGAGTTTCTCCCATTTGACGCACACCCTGAGGCTGCACCAGCCTCCTCAACAGGAGCTACCAACTCTCCCCCAGCCCATGCCCCAGCCCAACTCCCTCCTGATGCTCTCANCGCAGCCAGACTGGGTCCTGCCTGCAGCCTCACACCCGGAGTTTCTCCCATTTGACGCACACCCTGAGGCTGCACCAGCCTCCTCAACAGGAGCTACCAACTCTCCCCCAGCCCATGCCCCAGCCCAACTCCCTCCTGATGCTCTCAACAGGGCGTCTCTGTGCAAAGGCATTGAGGACGCCAAGTGTCTCATCATCTTCTCTCTCTCCAGCCCCAGCAGTCCAAAGAATCAACAGAAACACCAACTCACCCCTGTGAAGAAAGTCAAACACATGCACACACACACATACAAACACACACTTACATATACACACAGGCACACACACATGCTTACAGACATGTGTATGCACACATGTGTATACACATGTGTATATGCATGTGTGAGCATGTGTGTGCACATGTATATACACCTCCGTGTGCTTATACATACACACTCCTATGCAGGCACACACATAGATACATACATTACACGCATGTGCACACAGTCATATACATGCACGCACATGTTCACACTCATGTTCATGGACCAAACATTTTACACCAGGTAGACTGCACAATGTCTCCTGGAGCCTCAGGGCCCTCCCCACTGAGGCCCCACCCTCCCTAGACACCCATCGCTTCCAGGTCCTAAGTGAGACCCAGGAGATGAGAGGTTTCCCGCAGAGGCTCNTTCCTCTGCTGAGGATGAGATGCTCCGACAGGCTTCCAGGAAGCGGCCCTCCAAGACCAGCTGTGAGAATCCCGGAAGAAGGGAACCCGAGGCCAGTGGGTCGGGGGGGGCTGCAGGAGGGGGCGGCAGGCTGCTGCGGGGCTCCTGGGAGTGACCTCATTTGCCCGGGGGTGCCTTGCTGAACTCGCCCATCCCTCGGAGGAACTAGCAAGAAGATGAGGCGGCCTGCTTGAAGAGCCTTTGGGGACCACGTCTAGGGGCCAGACAGGAGCAGAAGGGCACAGGGTTTTTCTGGGTAAACTTTGCATGTGATCCCCTTCAGAGGCTGGCATGACATCTGTGAACCTCTACGTTCCAGGGCGGATCAAGATCTGAGTCTCCGTCAGATGACTGAATGGTTACCAGCATCCTGCCAGGAAAGGGTGTTTAACCCGGCATCCAGGAGGGAGTCCCCCAGAGCTGGGAGCAGATACTCCAGCACAGAGGTTCTCTGCATTAATGCACATTAGGACACCCTGGGGCCGATCATGCCCAGGTAGAAAGCCTGCTTTGCTGCCAGGTTTCAAGGTGGTGCAGGCGGTGCTAGGCCCGGAATCGCACTGGAGACCTGCTCCTCAACGGTCTCCAAGGGCGATACACACAGGACAGGCAGTGAGAGAGATGATCGACAGATGCACAGATTAGAAACAGATGGTAGATGCAGACGGAAGGCAGGTAGGAGACAGAAACCCAGACGATAGGGAGGCGATAGATGATGGATCGGTAATGGACAGACGACAGAAGATAGAGACAGGCAGACAGTGAGGCAGCTGCCGCAGACCATCCCGGACAAACGACGTCCCGGACAGACAAATGACAGAAGACAGACAAACGACAGAAGATCTGTCTCTTATACACATCTAGATGTGTATAAGAGACAGGTCCGAACCACACCCCCGCCCCTCCCAGCACCCTACTCCGTCCAGGCGCCTCCTCCTCCAGGCTGGCCACCCAGGAAGGTGTCAGGGGCCCTCATGGTGGGCATACCTGGAAGATTTTGAGGAACGCCTGGCAGGGAGAGCTGGTCCACTCTTTCTGATCACAGGTCAGGACATTTTCTAGTTGTTTTTCCAACTCTTTCTGCTCAGAACACAATAAAAGCAACTTCCATCCCTGTGTTCTCTCTGGGGCACAGCCAGGTCCAGCCACCCTACAGCTGAGGCTGGGAACTGGAGCGAGGGGCAAGTCTTCGACCAGCCCAGGGATTCCCCACCAACCAGCAGCCTGAAATGCCCCCACCAGGGGGACCCAATTTCCTGAGTGAAGCTCTTCTTCTACGGCCCACATCCATCAACCCATCACAGGAGGCCTGACACCTTCTGGATCCGCCCCACCCTTAAGTCCAGAGAAGACAACCGCTTCTGTCATCAACACTCACTCGGGGGCGGGGGGATGAACAGCTACCCTTGTCGGGGTCCAGAGTCCCTGCAGTGACCAGGTCAGACAGGGGTGCCCAGATACCAACGGACTGGGAGTCAAGAGGACACGGGACCCCAGGACAGACAAGGCCTGGGCCACAGCTCGGAGGCTACACAGCCTGTGGAGACCCAGCTGGGCTGGGGATCCCCGGCCGCTGGTGCCCTGCTGAAAATCGCGGGGCGACCCCTCAGGCGGGCCCAAGGTGAGGACAAAGGCTCAGGAGGAAGCCCCCTCCCACTCCGCGTGCCAGAGCACCTCCAGGGAGCTGCAGTCCGAGGGGCCGTGTGCTTCCCCACGACCTACCGCGTGCCTACAGGCGCCCAGGTGGGGGCCGGCTTGCCGGGGGCCCTGGCGGAGGACGCTCTCCTCCACGCCTGCTCAGCACCCAGTACTCTCCACTGTTAGCCCTGCCCCCTCTCACGCCCCCACACCCCCACGTCCCTAAAACAGCAGGAACCTTATAGGGCTGGTGGCGTAGGGCAGGGAGACGGCGCCCCAGCCCTTGGCACCCATTCTGGGGGAGGGCGGCTGGAGTGGGGGGCGGCGTGGGGACCCAGCAGCGGGACCCCTTCCTCCTGCCTGGGGGTCTGAACTGACACCTGGCAGCTGTGCTCAGTGGACGAGCGAGGAAGGCAGAGAACGACGAGGCCCGGATTCTCAGGCAGAGACTCCAAGAGCAGGAGGCTCTCACCCGGGTGCTTCAAGGGGACGGAGCCTTGAGCTGGGCCAGCACGGCTGTGCGCGCCGAGGAGAAGGCCGGGCATGTGACAGGAAACCTGCAGCTTCAATGTGTACGTGTCCTGGGTCTCGCTGGGACAGCGAATCACCTTTTTGAAAAATGGTTGCGGTAGAAAGTTGTGATGGCACTTTAAGTGCTCTCCGTGTTTGAATGAGAGGAGAATGAATTGGAGAAGGAAATGGCAGCCTACTCCAGTATCCTTGTCCGGAAAACTTCATGGACAGAGGAGCCCGATGGGCTAGTCTCACCGTGTCTGCCATGGATTAACTGCCTGCGCCCTCCGGGGACAACCGACTCCCCGTCTAAGCCTCCCAGGCTCTGGGGTCGCTCACTGGGGCTTGGGGAGCCAGACTGCGCTGCTGGTCAAGGCCGTGGCGGGGCCCGGGGTGGAGTCCCCACAGGCCGTTTGGTAACATGTCCTGTGACGCAGACCCACGGGGCAGGGGTCAAGGGCCCGGATCCGTCCTAGGGGTGAACCTGGGGTCCTGCTCAACCCCCAGATGCAGGACAAGGAGGCTCAGCGGTGGACGCTCTGGAAGCCAGTTACCTGGATCAGCTCCACCAGCCGGCTCTGCACCTGGGACATCCAGGTGACAAACACCAGCGGGTCCGGGAGCTTCCTGGCGGCGGCAGGCCTTGGCATCTCCCTGCTGGATAGGAAGCAGCCGTGCGGGGGCCCAGGCCCGGCTGCGGGGCGGGGAGGGCTGGCTCAGAGCTGAGGGCGGTGCGCTCCGGGCTGGTCCCCACCCCTGTTCAGGGAGAGGACAGCTGGGGGCCACGTGCGGGAACTAAAGCCTCCGCGGTCATACCTGAGCGTGAGCACATGACGTGAGCTCCCCCTACACTCACCGACAGGCTCACACACCCATACCCATGCCACACCCGGAACACGCTGACACACACCCATAGACACGCACGTGTGTGCTCAGGCTGTGCCCTGAGTTTGCTCCCTCCCTAGAGGCCCTCCTGAAGGGCCCTGCCCTGACCAAAAAAAGGTCTTCCTGGCCCAGGTGTAGAGCTCCCGGCAGCTGCCGGGTCTCCGCTGCGGTCAGAAGCACGGAGAGACGGCCCGGGAGCACCCCCTGGAAGCACCCTCTGCGGTCGCCGAGAGGCGGGCCCCCAGCCGGGCTGCCCTCTGGGGGCCCAGGCCACGATCCAGGGCCTCGGCCAGCTCCGCCAGGTACCTGCCCAGCTGGTCTCCCGGGTTCAGGGGCACTCGGTCTCCGGGGCTCGGGGCCACCCGGTTCTCGGCGTCATTCCTCAGCCGTGTCTGCAGCTGGCAGTCCCAGGAGGCCAGGTCACCACCCAGCTCCCGGGAGGCGCCCCAGGCCCACTCCATTGTGGCCGCCACCGACCCAAGCTTCCTCTGCAGCTCCCGGCCGCCTCCACCGCCCCCCAGCACCTCCTGGATGGCCTGCCACATGCCCTGGGCCACAACCTGGTACTGGGAGCCAAGGTCCTGCCCTTCCTCTGCTGAGGATGAGATGCTCCGACAGGCTTCCAGGAAGCGGCCCTCCAAGACCAGCTGTGAGAATCCCGGAAGAAGGGAACCCGAGGCCAGTGGGTCGGGGGGGGCTGCAGGAGGGGGCGGCAGGCTGCTGCGGGGCTCCTGGGAGTGACCTCATTTGCCCGGGGGTGCCTTGCTGAACTCGCCCATCCCTCGGAGGAACTAGCAAGAAGATGAGGCGGCCTGCTTGAAGAGCCTTTGGGGACCACGTCTAGGGGCCAGACAGGAGCAGAAGGGCACAGGGTTTTTCTGGGTAAACTTTGCATGTGATCCCCTTCAGAGGCTGGCATGACATCTGTGAACCTCTACGTTCCAGGGCGGATCAAGATCTGAGTCTCCGTCAGATGACTGAATGGTTACCAGCATCCTGCCAGGAAAGGGTGTTTAACCCGGCATCCAGGAGGGAGTCCCCCAGAGCTGGGAGCAGATACTCCAGCACAGAGGTTCTCTGCATTAATGCACATTAGGACACCCTGGGGCCGATCATGCCCAGGTAGAAAGCCTGCTTTGCTGCCAGGTTTCAAGGTGGTGCAGGCGGTGCTAGGCCCGGAATCGCACTGGAGACCTGCTCCTCAACGGTCTCCAAGGGCGATACACACAGGACAGGCAGTGAGAGAGATGATCGACAGATGCACAGATTAGAAACAGATGGTAGATGCAGACGGAAGGCAGGTAGGAGACAGAAACCCAGACGATAGGGAGGCGATAGATGATGGATCGGTAATGGACAGACGACAGAAGATAGAGACAGGCAGACAGAGAGGCAGCTGCCGCAGACCATCCCGGACAGACAAACGACGTCCCGGACAGACAAACGACAGAAGACAGACAAACGACAGAAGACAGACAAACGACAGAAGATAGAGACAGACAGACAGAGATCCAGCTGCCACAGAAGCATCCCGGACAGACAAACGACATCCTGGACAGACAAATGACAGAAGATAGAGACAGACAGACAGAGAGGCAGCTGCCGCAGAATCATCCCAGGAAGGGCAGGGTGGGGCGGCTTGCGCCTGCCATTCCCCACCCCAGGCGCCGGGGGCTCCCCAGGTTCAGCCCCTTCTCCAGACAAGGAAGCAACCCAGGCCTGAGCAGCAGCTGGAGATAAAATCTGCGAGATGAGGTCCTTGGTCTTCTCCCCAAAAGTTCAGAGAAAAAGAGTGACCTTTGCCACATCAGGCCAGCCCAGCGATGGACAGGTGGATGGACAGGAGAGCCCCCCTGCCCTGGGGCTGGTGCCTGCTTGAGCCCTTGGACACGGGGTGGCCTCCTCGTGGTCCCCTCATCTCCATTCTCACCTCTGCCCACTGCCCTGCCTGCCCCTCCCCACACAGCACCCCCTTCTCGGGAGCCCCAGTACCACCTGTGACCCGGCCACCCTGGGCTGTTCATGGAGACCACTTCACCCAAGCAGGCACCCAGACCTGCTATGTGGCCCAGGGGGTGGCTCTTTCCAGGACTAAGGGTTGTGTAATGGGGGCACAGGCTGGGAAGCCCTCAGGTAACAGGGAGAGGGTCAGGACCGCTCACCGGCCTGGGGCCAGCCTGGGTGGTATGGACAAGAAGCGTCACCCACTGTCCTGCTGGGGCCCACGGGCGCCACATCCTGGACTGGGGACCCAGAGGGCCAGAGAGGCTTTGACACGGCACAGGGGAAGCATCCCCCGGCGGGTAGCCACCCAGGACCCAGGAGCATCTGGATGGTCCAGCAGCTGACGGCCTCAAAGTCCTCAGGGTCTCAATACGCAGGGTCGGGGGCAGCAGCTGATGATGAAGGTGGTGGGCACGCTGCCTCTCAGCTCACCCTCAGCAGGCACAAAGAAGCCAAGAATCAGCTTAGGGGAAAAAATTGGAAATGCTGGAAGGGAAAAGGATGATACCTCGAAGTTCCAGGACAAAGCACTTAGGGCCTAGGGATGACCTTATTTCCTAAACGCTGTGGGTGTCAGGCAGGGAAGGGGTGGTCCAAGGACCCCTCCAGGCAGAAATCCGCTTTGGATCCCAAAGGTCCTCAGCGACGCAGCCCAGCCTGCACCCACAGGAGGCAGCTTTTGGTGAGACTCAGAGATAAAACGAGTAGGGGTGGGAGGTGGCGATTCAGAGGCACCTGAACACTTCAGCATCTGCTCTCAGGGACTTTAACCTGAACGGGCATTCACTTTACCTTCTGAATTTCCAAGTGGGAAGGGTCTTGGGCCTTTCCAGTGTCAAGGGCAAAGGCATGTCTTCCCTTCCCCAGTCCTCCTTCCTGACCACTGGATGCACGTGTGAAAACAGGGGCCGGGCAGCCACCCTGAGCTACGAGACAGGGGCCCCACCCAGTAGCACTTTGCAGCAGACTACAGGGTAAAGGTCTGGGTCCCTGAGCTCTAGGGTCCCTGAGCTGTGGCCAACCTAGACAGCACATTAAAAAGCAGAGACATTGCTTTGCCGACAAAGGTCCGTCTAGTCAAAGCTATGGTTTTTCCAGTGGTCATGTACGGATGTGAGAGTTGGACCATAAAGAAANTGGGTCCCTGAGCTCTAGGGTCCCTGAGCTGTGGCCAACCTAGACAGCACATTAAAAAGCAGAGACATTGCTTTGCCGACAAAGGTCCGTCTAGTCAAAGCTATGGTTTTTCCAGTGGTCATGTACGGATGTGAGAGTTGGACCATAAAGAAAGCTGAGCGCCGAAGAATTGATGCTTTTGAACTGTGGTGTTGGAGAAGACTCTTCAGAGTCCCTTGGACTGCAAGGAGATCCAACCAGTCCATCCTAAAGGAGATCAGTCCTGGGTGTTCATTGGAAGGACTGATGCTGAAGCTGAAACTCCACTACTCTGGGCACCTGATATGAAAAACCGACTCTTTGGAAAAGCTCCTGATGCTGGGAAAGATTGAAGGCAGGAGGAGAAGGGGATGACAGAGGATGAGATGGTTGGATGGCATCACTGACTTGATGGACACGAGTTAGAGCAAGTTCCAGAGTTGGTGATGGACAGGGAAGCCTGGTGTGCTGCAGTCCTTGGGGTCGCAAAGAGTCAGACAAGGCTGAGCGACTGAACTGAACTGAACTGAGCTCTATGGAGCACTGGTGTGTGTGTGTGCTAAGTCGCTTCAGTCGTGTCCAACTCTTTGTGACCCTGCAGACTGTAGACTGCCAGACTCCTCTATCCATGGCGTTCTCCAGGCAAGAATACTGGAGTGGATTGCCAGTCCTCCTCCAAAGGATCTTCCTGACTCAGTGATTAAACCCGCATCTGAGTCTCTTGCATTGACAGGCAGACCCTTTGATCACTGAGCCACCTGGAAGCCCTAAAAGAAATGTAAATTTTATCTTGCTTAAGCCACTGTTTTGTTGGGTCTCTCAGAGAAAGCAGGTGAGTGTACATCGTAATAACGAAAACCTTTGAACCAGGGCCATTGGATCAGGACAGCCTCCGATTATATTTGACTACGTTGGTAGGGGTGAAGAGTCCTTACGTACTCCTAGTAAGTAGCTCCATTTTTTTTATTAATTAACTTTTTATTGGAGGACAATTGCTTTACACGGTTGTGTTAGGTTTTGCCCTAAAACAACGTGAATCGGTCATAACTACATACATATCCTCTGCTTCTCGAGCCTCCTGCCCACGCCCCCACCCCACCCGTCTAGGCCATCACCGAGCACCAGGCCAGGCTCCCTGCCCTACAGCAGCTTCCCACCANACTTTGAACCAGGGCCATTGGATCAGGACAGCCTCCGATTATATTTGACTACGTTGGTAGGGGTGAAGAGTCCTTACGTACTCCTAGTAAGTAGCTCCATTTTTTTTATTAATTAACTTTTTATTGGAGGACAATTGCTTTACACGGTTGTGTTAGGTTTTGCCCTAAAACAACGTGAATCGGTCATAACTACATACATATCCTCTGCTTCTCGAGCCTCCTGCCCACGCCCCCACCCCACCCGTCTAGGCCATCACCGAGCACCAGGCCAGGCTCCCTGCCCTACAGCAGCTTCCCACCAACGGTCTGTTTTATATGCAAGGTAGTATATTTATGATAATGCTACTCTCTCAATTCGTCCCACTCCTTCCCCCGCTTAGCTCCTTTGTCATAATGAATTAGCTTAGATTTGAAAACAGGAAACCTAGCCCCTGGAGTCTCTGTGACGTTAGCTACCCTGGCATCACCGCCTTTCTTTCCAGAGAGGCCTTGTCCAGCGAGCAGCCTCGAGCCACACGTGGCCACTGGCTGTGCCCTCTGCGAAACCCACATCGGCTTCCACAGACTGGGTGGGAAAGAAGGAAGGGAAGACATCGCACAAGGTTTTGTTTGTCTGAATGGCCGTGCTTCGCAGGATGTGGGATCTTAGTTTCCCAGCCCCGGACGGAACCCAGGCGCACTGCCTGGGGAAGGGCAGAGGCTTAGCCCCTGGCCCAGCAGGGAAACCTCTAAAACACCTTAATAGTGATAATGCTGATTGAATGTTGAAGCATGCTGAAATACTACTTTAGCCTAATAAATCAAATCAGTAAAATAATTTCACCTATTTCTGTTTTTATTTGCTCCCGTGACTATTAAAGCTTCCTGTGTAGGGTTCGTGCTGTGTCTCCATGGGACAGCCCTCTCCTGGAGCTCGCACGCACCCGCTTCCAAACCTCAAAGAGGAAACCCCTGTTGACCCCACGCCACCCTGGCTCCCCTTTGGGTGGGAGCATCGATCCCCCTCCCCAAAAAGGCCAGCNGCTGTGTCTCCATGGGACAGCCCTCTCCTGGAGCTCGCACGCACCCGCTTCCAAACCTCAAAGAGGAAACCCCTGTTGACCCCACGCCACCCTGGCTCCCCTTTGGGTGGGAGCATCGATCCCCCTCCCCAAAAAGGCCAGCCACCCTTACAAAATCCTGAGGTCCCTCAGGCTTCTGAGGAAGTGGCCGTGTTGATGTTCATCTGTCAGCAGGAACACTGGCGGGGACGGGGTGAGGCCAACGAAGGTCAGACATGGGGTGGTGGCCCCCGCTGTCTCCACACATGCCCAAGCGATTGGGTGAAGGCAGACGGGCCCGGCCAGCGCCCACGGTGCCCTCTGCCGGCCGGGAACCTGAGGACAGCTCAGCTGCCCCGGACCACCCGACTGCCTCCCGGTTTCCCCACCAGCCACGCATGGGCCACCACAGTTGGGAAAGAAAGGGAAAAGACCCTGGCTCAGTGACCATCCTGGCAAAAAGGCCCCAACGTCACCAGGCTAGTGAGGACCCTGGAGACCCCCTCCGAGATCCCGTCTCCTGTGAGTCGACTGAAAAACGCTCGTCCCTTAGGGGATGATGCAGGTCACCGTCCAGATATCAGAGACATGACGCCGTGGGGCGCCCTATCCTCCA